>OY783211.1:275000-875000 GCA_963678705.1 Panorpa germanica | reverse complement strand
GGACAGACTTCTGATCGCAAGAAAGGATGCAGAAGTTGTACCATATGTTACCGTATTTAATTGGTACGAAAGTAATGGATCTTGGGGTTCGAATCGCCAGAGAATTTGTTGCAAATTTCTCTGTGATGTATGTGCTGGTAGTGCTAGTCGGTTTTAACACACCATGATGAGGTAAAAAATATGAATTACCTAGTGATTGCTGTTCTGCATTGACAGTCATATGATTTAAAGAAATGTACTCGCTCATGAATTTGTGGTACATTGCTTTTAATTCGGGGTTGTTCGTTAATTTTTTTTCAAGTGTGAGAAAACGCTTCGTAGCAATAATTTTGGAATCTCCCAATAATGTGACTGATTTTTTAAATGGAATTTTAACAACAAACCTACCATTCACATCTCGCGTAGTGTTGGTTACAAAATGCTCCTCGCAGGCTACCTCTTCGGCAGTGTGCGGATTACAATTGGGTACACTTTCAATTTCCCAGAACCTTGTTAACAGAGTTTGGATTTGCGAATGGTGGCAATGAAACAGATTTTGTTCAATTTTATCATTAATACCAATTACAATCCATCCTAATACAGTATTTTGTATCTTAATTTTATCTTGTACTAATTTAATTCTACCAATTATTATCAGGTCCCAGAATACATCTGCTCCGAGTAATATGTTGTTGTAAGTACGCATAAGTCGTACTTATCCTTTCTATTTTTAATATAAATGTTATTTATTTTATAAGAATTATATTATGTTATCTTTAATTTTAGTATTAATATTGTAATGAATAATTGTTTAAGTTTAGCGCTTGTAAATATTGTCTCTGGTCTGTGGAGAGTTATATTGTTTTAATACTGGTAACCCAGTATTGGCGTTATGAGATGTGAAATAAATCATTATAAATTAATCTGTACGCTAGTCAGAAAGTCAGTCTTCTCCTGAGTCTCAACCAAGTGTTTACGATTTGTAACTTCGTTCGTGCAATTACTCCAATTGTAACTTCTAAGTATTCAATAGTGAGCACATTTTAACTATTAATCAAATTATAACACTACAATTACATTTTGTTTTATATCTGGCATCTTTATTAATCCAATAAAATACTATTGTAATTAAGTACGCAGATATAATATTACAACGAATAAATGATATATTTTAATAAAAGTGTTTGTATTAATAGTAATTAAAAGATACTAATTGTTCAACCGTCGTATGTTGCAACGAGGTTATACTTTAGGCCGCTCAAGTATTCTCAAATTGCAACAATACACCGTCTTAACAAGAATCCTGTTAATCATCTTAAAAGAGACTTAATTCTTATCAACGTGAGTGATTCAAGAAGGTGGATGATCGTCAACTGAAGAGTCTACTTCCAGAAACTAGCATCCCTGCGGAATGTATTAGCAAGCTGAGTAATCTCCTTCTAAAACGACAATCCGACCTCTTTTTACAACATTGATGTCAGGTGTAACATCCGCCCTCGAATCTTACTTACAACAATGTCTATCTTGCTAGGCTTGTTAAAGTTTGGGTCAGCTAATTTTATATGGCTTGGTACAATTAAGCCCCTAATGTCTAAACAATTATTAGGTACATTGTCAGTTATATTTTCAATAACTAAACATTCAATATTTTTTGAATAGTCATTATTCAAAGAATTTATTTGTACCCTAACTTTCGAATTTACATTATTTTTGGTTTGACCGATACCTGATATGACAATATTGGTGTTAGTTAAGGGTGATTTTAATTTTCTTGCAAACTGCTTTGTCATAAAGGAAGTTTGGCTGCCATTGTCCAAAAGAGCACGTGCCTTTATGGTTTTTCCATGCTTGTCGACAACCTCCACTACTGCGGTAGCAAGTAGCGTGTAATTTGAATTCAGAGTTTGCGACGTAAGAGTTTGACTTGATACGGCAGGCTCTGATTGAGGTGTAGCCTTCTCTAAATGAAGCAAAGTATTATGAGGTTTTCGACAAATTTTGCATTGATATTTTGACTTACATTTATTTCTAGAATGACCGGCGTAGAGACAATTTAAACACAAATTACTATTTTGACAGTGTTCTATTCTATCATTTACATTAATTTTTAGAAAATCTTGACATTTGTATATTAAATGATCTCCTTGGCAGTAATAGCATTTAATTGGTTGAGTCACCAATAATGATTTGTGATGTTTTGGTTTACTACTGGGTTTATAATTAAAACTTTGTTCATCAAGGTCACGAGCACGATCAAGAATAAAAGTTAACAAAGAATCCACTGTTTGATATTCTGATTTAGAACTAGGTGACATTTGCCAATGTGCTCTAGTTTCAACGTTTAATTTTTTAAATATTAGTGTGGTAACTAGTTGATCCCATCTGCAATGAGAAGGAATGTGTGTTTCTAGAGCCTTAACATGCTTTCTAATGGAATTCGCGGTAACCCTAAGCTTATCACTGGATTCTACGTTTAAGCTTGGTATATCAAGAAATGAATTAATATGATGAGAAACTATTGCCTTTTTATTATCATAAGTTTGCAGCATGAGATTCCAACATAGTGTTGTAAAATTGAGGTTAGGTTATCGCCGGGACGTTACCTCTGATAATTAATTATATTATTAATTAACGGATGCTCGTTCTAGGGGAAGATTACTCAGCTGGGCTCGTGCACCACGTTGTGTTGTTAGCTTCTGAATGTAGATCTTCTTATGACGATTTTCCAACGGACAATTACAGAATATTTTCAATGATAAGAATTAGCGTCTCTTCAAGATGATTAACAGGATTCTTGTTTAAACGAAGTATTGTTGTAATTTGAGAATACTTGAGCGGTCTAAAGTATAACCTTGTTACAGCGTACAGCGTTGGAACAATTAGTATCTTTTTAAATACTATTAATTTAAACACTTTTAATAAAATATATCATTTATTAGTTGTATTATAATATCTGAATACTTAATTACAATAATATTTTATTAAACTAATAAAGATGCCAGATATAAAACAATATGTAAATTCTAGTGTTATAAATAGATTAATAGCAAAATGCGCTTACAGTAAAATACTTGATGTTACAATAGAGTTGTTGTACGATCGAAGTTAGAACTGATAATCATGAGGCTCAGGTTGAGACTAGCGTTCTGACTCCAGTACAAATCGGTATATTAACAATTTGTTTGTCGAGTTCACCTCATATAACACTGATACTGTGTTACCAGTATTAAAACAATATAAAATATCCACAGACCAGAGTCAATGTTTACAAGCGCTAAATTTAAACAATCATTTGTTACAATCTTAATACTAATACTAAAGTTAACATAATATAATTATTATATAAGAATTAACATTTATTATTAAAAATAAAAAGGATAAGTACGACTTATGCGTACTTACAACACCCTTCATCCCTAAAAAAGGAACGCATATTAAACAAAACATATGCGTTTCTTTCCAAGAAAAAGAAAAAGGAAGATAGGACGATGTCGTACTATCACAACACCCCCTTCCAAAAAAAAAGGACACGTATAAAAACAAAATATACGAGTTACTATTCTGGAAAAAAACAAAAAGAGAAGCAAAGTGTCGATAACGATTCTGATCCCATCGTATAGAAATGACACTGCTTCACAAAACAATCATCCCTGACAAAATCCATCTAACACGTCAAGGTTTTGTTGATTGGTACAAAATCTCTTTAATCTATTCCTATTAACTACCGTATACTTTTTAGGTGAAAAAAGAGAATTGACCTTTTTATCAAAATTTAATTTAACTCTTGGTTTATTACTAGTAAATTTATTTATAGCTAAATCAATCGTAGAAGAATATTTTGCACCACTAAGTTGGTCTAGTATGTCATGTACGAGGGGCAAAGGGTAAACATCACTTGTCGTCTGCTCATTAAGTTTACGATAATCGATTACAACGCAAAATTGTTTGTTCCCCGACGCATCTGCTTTTTTGGGTACCATTAACAGAGGTGCGTTAAACTGTGAGTCGCATTTTTCAATAATGTTGTTAGCCAACAGTTCTTGAATATGCTTCTCAACAATTCCTTTATGCGCATGAGGTAATCTATGCAGCTTAATGTTTACAGGGTTAGGTGAGTCACTCAGTGCACTCGCACAAGATAAATTATCTCCCGGTAAAAAAAATATATTATTAAAATTATTACAGATTTCCATTAAATCTGTTAAGTATTTTGAATTAATATTTGAAAAATCTATATTATTAAATAAAAGATCCTTACGACTGTTAGGATTTCTTTTCAAAAAATGGTAAAAGTTAAATTTATTTATTGGAATAATATCTGGTTTAAAATTGTCAAGTATTACATCTTTTGCTGAGGAATTAGTTATTGATATATAAAAAATATTATTGACAGGATTAATTAATGCGTTGGCTAAAAACACTTCAGGTAGCAATTCTCTGGCTACACAAACTCCTACCGTAGAACCCGACATAGGAATTAATTTCCTAGTACGTGCTGGAACGATAATACTGTTTATGTTCATTAATGGGAATTCAAACATTTTGCCACGTTCTGAGAATTGTACTCTGTTCATTTTCAAATTAATTACTGCTTTAAACTTTCGTAAAATATCTAATCCTATAATTCCATCATGCTGAATGGGGAAATCCTCTGACACAACCTGTAAAGTTTGTTTTGACCTATAACTATCTAAAATTATAGAAATTTTCAGTGAACCTAAAGTATAAGGCGTGCCTTCAGAAATTCCCTTTAACAAAATTTTAGATGTACTATCTATTTTGATATTATTATTTAAAATGTTTTGTTTAATTAAAGAAATTTGAGAACCAGTATCCAATAAAAATGATACAGGCTTTGCTTTGGCTGCTACTATTTTCAATTGGATAGTATCTGGTATTTCTTTAATCTCAATATTTTTATTTAAACTATTAAATTTACGTAAATGGTGATTATAAACAGAACATAATTCACTATTTGAATTGTGTTTTGTCTTGTTAGTAAATGATGCTTGAGAACCATCATATTCAAGATGTCTTGATCTTTTACAATAAACAGAAGGTTTTGAAAATACCGTAGCTCTCCTACAAATATTATTCTGCGCCCGACAGGATTTACCGTATCCGCATTTTCCTTCTTAATAAAACAATATTTCTCAATATGACCATTCTTTTTACAATGGTTACAAAAAAAAGTTTTAAATTTAGTTTCAACCTTATTAGCAAATTGTTCACTTGAGACTGGTTCACTACTAGAAATAGAATGACTTGAATCTGTTTTAATTTTAACATGCCTTCTTCTTTCTAGAGTGCGCCATCGTCTTTCAAGAAACTCCGTAAATTCATTTAGGGTTGATAATTCAGAAGTGTTTCTGTTTTCCCATTCCTTTGATGAATAAAAATCTAATTTGGTCTTTAAAATATGTATTAACATAAAATTGAATGATTAGAATATATTCCTAACTCGGTTAAAGCTCTAATCGATTCATTAATTTCATCTAGAAATTTTTTGATATTGATTTCCGACTCTAAACGTATAACATTGTAGTTTATCAAATTGTTTAAACAGGTTTCAATAAGTGCTACTTTGTTGTCATAACGTTTACAAAGGATGTTCCAAACAATTTCATAGTTATCGTTTGTTAATGGATAATTCTTTATGAGTTTGAGTGGTTCTCCTGTCAAATTTAACTTTAAATAATGCATTTTTTCAATGTTTGATAGTTTGCTATTATTACGAAATAAATTTGTAAACAATTCCATAAAACTTTTCCAATTAGTATATTCTCCATCAAAAACAGTTAGTTGCATTGGACTTAAGTTTAAATTTCTTATTGAATCTATACTTTTTGAGTCATCAACAATATGTGTATCATCCTCAAATGTTTGCTTATAATTCAACAAGGAAATAAGGGTATCGTCATATATACTTTCGATCTCCATAGACTTATTAACGATAGCCGTAGCTTCTTCATTTTTTAGAGTTGGAAGCAGTGCTTCTACGATACCATTATATTTGACCCAAGCCTTGTCTAAGTTTTTGATTTTTAATTCAACTATCGTTAAGGATGTTGATTGGACCTCTAAATTTTTGGAAAACTCGTTGATTAAGTTGATCGTATTTTCAACTAATGTGAGAGAATGAACGTTCGGTGCCATAGTACTTAATTAAAGTTTATATATAATATACAGACTAAAGATTATTTTGTACCAATAAACGACTCTCCGAAAAATAGGATTCTGACATGGAAAAATTGTTAGCGAAAACAGTAACTCACAGGAAATTTCCGATGGGGCTCAGACGTTGCAGTTGTAACAGGAAGGTAGTCTCTCTGATTGAACAGACTGCTATCTAACTGATTCAGCTCTTTGCTTCTCCTTTTCAAAATTCCCTCTCGTTCAAAAAAAATGTGGTTCTAAAAAAATATTAAACATCAATTAGTATAATTGTAGAAACAATTATAAAAAATATTATAGTAAATATTCAAAAGTATAGGATATAATACTAAAAAATGTTGAACAATGATGTTACAAAAATAGTTAGGTTATAGCAAATATTCAAAAGTATTGAATATAATACTAAAAAAATTGATAGCTTTAATGATGGACAAAGATGCTACAAAAAATACTTAGATTATAGCAAATATTCAAAAGTATTGAATATAATACTAAAAAAAATATGATAGCCTCGTTAATGATGATGCTATTAAAAAATATTTAGGTTATAGCAAATATTCAAAAGTATTGAATATAATACTAAAAAAAATGATAGCCTCATTAGTAACGTTGCTATACATAAAAAAAAATATAATTATCAATTTATAGTAATAATTATATACAAAAAAAGACACTGTTCTATTATACTTAAAGATTTTCTTATCAGTGATTAGATCTATACACAGCTGTGTGCGGGACTCTGCAAACGACTAACATCGATTTAGATTATTCCAATGTTCTAGAAACATCCATCCAGTTGCGGGGGGGCAAAAGATTTCTTTTTCCAGGTTCAACGGGCTGAAGTTTTGCATCCGCCGGACTTGTAGAAAATTATGTGAAATACAGATGAAATGAAGTTCTAGCTCGTACTTTTCAGCAATTTTTGGAAATAATCGATCGGCGTAGTGGTATCCAGATTACTTGATTCGCATCCAGGTGTAGAATATATAGAAAAAAGTTTTGGGCGTACCTTTAGGATATTTAAGTGTAGTAATATCTCTTCAAGACCCTCGCCTGACACCAATGTTGCAAATTTTTAGGGTAGATTGTCAGATGTAAAAAATGTGTGAAGATGCTGATGGTCGTTCTTTTAGGAGATTACTCAGCTTGCTAATACATCACGCTGTGTTGCTAGCTTCTGGAAGTAGATTCTTCTGTTGACGATCATCCACCTTCTTGAATCACCCACGTAGATAAGAATTAACTCTTTCAGTAGATTTAATAGAATTAATGTTCGAAGAGTATTGTTGAACTTCGAGAATACTTGTGGTTTTAAAGTATAACCTTGTTACAGCGTACAGCGTTGGAACAATTAGTATCTTTTTAAATACTATTAATTTAAACACTTTTATTAAAATATATCATTTATTAGTTGTATTATAATATCTGAATACTTAATTACAATAATATTTTATTAAACTAATAAAGATGCCAGATATAAAACAATATGTAAATTCTAGTGTTATAAATAGATTAATAGCAAAATGCGCTTACAGTAAAATACTTGATGTTACAATAGAGTTGTTGTACGATCGAAGTTAGAACTGATAATCATGAGGCTCAGGTTGAGACTAGCGTTCTGACTCCAGTACAAATCGGTATATTAACAATTTGTTTGTCGAGTTCACCTCATATAACACTGATACTGTGTTACCAGTATTAAAACAATATAAAATATCCACAGACCAGAGTCAATGTTTACAAGCGCTAAATTTAAACAATCATTTGTTACAATCTTAATACTAATACTAAAGTTAACATAATATAATTATTATATAAGAATTAACATTTATTATTAAAAATAAAAAGGATAAGTACGACTTATGCGTACTTACAACAATAGTTTGTAATTTTCTGGTAAAATTTCAATAGAGGATATTGTGTCAAGGGCATCGCCTTTAAGACAATCTCTTAAGTAATGCAATTTTTGATGATTATTATATTCGACATTATGTACTAAGCTGACATAACTGGATTTGAAATTATTCCATGATGTTATGTCGCCGTCAAAACTAGGTACAGAAATTGTCGGTAGTCGTATGCCATTGTTTATATAATGAGGAGTGTTATCAGTTGATCTGGTATCATGACGATCCATAATCGCATCTATAACACACCATATATCACTGCATTTCTTAGACAAATTTGAACGTGTTTCAGAAAGCTTTTGTTTATCTACATCATCCAAATGTTGGCCTAATTCAACACAAACATTTTCAATTTTATCAAACAGTGGCTCACAAATTTTCTTACAATTGTTGTAAATTGAGGTTAGGGTATCGCCGGGACGTTACTTCTGATAATTAATTATATTATTAATTAACGGATGCTCGTTCTAGGGGAAGATTACTCAGCTGGGCTCGTGCACCACGTTGTGTTGTTAGCTTCTGAATGTAGATCTTCTTATGACGATTTTCCAACGGACAATTACAGAATATTTTCAATGATAAGAATTAGCGTCTCTTCAAGATGATTAATAGGATTCTTGTTTAAACGGAGTATTGTTGTAATTTGAGAATACTTGAGCGGTCTAAAGTATAACCTTGTTACAACGTACAGCGTTGGAACAATTAGTATCTTTTTAAATACTATTAATTTAAACACTTTTATTAAAATATATCATTTATTAGTTGTATTATAATATCTGAATACTTAATTACAATAATATTTTATTAAATTAATAAAGATGCCAGATATAAAACAAAATGTAAATTCTAGTGTTATAAATTGATTAATAGCGAAAATGTGCTTACAGTAGAATACTTGATGTTACAATTAGAGTTGTTGTACGATCGAAGTTAGAACTGATAATCATGTCGCACTGAGACTCAAGTTGAGACTAGCGTTCTGACTCCAGTACAAATCGGTATATTAACAATTTGTTTGTCGAGTTCACCTCATATAACACTGATACTGTGTTACCAGTATTAAAACAATATAAAATATCCACAGACCAGAGTCAATGTTTACAAGCGCTAAATTTAAACAATTATTTGTTACAATCTTAATACTAAAACTAAAGATAACATAATATAATTATTACATAAGAATTAACATTTATTATTAAAAATAAAAAGGATAAGTACGACTTATGCGTACTTACAACACCCTTCATCCCTGGAAAAGGAACGCATATTAAACAAAACATATGCGTTTCTTTCCAAGAAAAAGAAAAAGGAAGATAGGACGATGTCGTACTAACACAACACCCCCTTCCAAAAAAAAAGGACACGTATAAAAACAAAATATACGAGTTACTATTCTGGAAAAAAACAAAAAGAGAAGCAAAGTGCCAATAACGATTTTAATCCCATCGTATAGAGTTGACACTGCTTCACGAAACAATCATCCCTGACAAAATCCATCTAACACGTCAAGGTTTTGTTGATTGGTACAAAATCTCTTCAATCTATTCCTATTAACTACCGTATACTTTTTAGGTGAAAAAAGAGAATTGACCTTTTTATCAAAATTTAATTTAACTTTTTGTTTATTACTAGTAAATTTATTTATAGCTAAATCAATCGTAGAAGAATATTTTGCACCACTAAATTGGTCTAGTATGTCATGTACGAGGGGCAAAGGATAAACATCACTTGTCGTCTGCTCATTAAGTTTACGACAATCGATTACAACGCAAAATTGTTTGTTCCCCGACGCATCTGCTTTTTTGGGTACCATTAACAAAGGTGCGTTAAACTGTGAGTCGCATTTTTCAATAATGTTGTTAGCAAACAGTTCTTGAATATGCTTCTCAACAATTCCTTTATGCGCATGAGGTAATCTATGCAGCTTAATGTTTACAGGGTTAGGTGAGTCACTCAGTGCACTCGCACAAGATAAATTATCTCCCGGTAAAAAAAATATATTATTAAAATTATTACAGATTTCCATTAAATCTGTTAAGTATTTTGAATTAACATTTGAATTAAAATCTATATTATTAAATAAAAGATCCTTACGACTGTTAGGATTTCTTTTCAAAAAATGGTAAAAATTAAATTTATTTATTGGAATAATATCTGGTTTAAAATTGTTAAGTGTTACATCTTTTGCTGAGGAATTAGTGATTGATATATAAAGAATATTATTGACAGGATTAATTAATGCGTTGGCTAAAAACACTTCAGGTAGCAATTCTCTGGCTACACAAACTCCTACCGTAGAACCCGACATAGAAATTAATTTCCTAGTACGTGCTGGAACGATAATACTGTTTATGTTTATTAATGGTAATTCAAATATTTTGCCATGTTCTGAGAATTGTACACTGTTCATTTCCAAATTAATTACTGCTTTAAACTTTCGTAAAATATCTAATCCTATAATTCCATCATGCTGAATGGGGAAATCCTCTGACACAACCTGTAAATTTTGTTTCGACCTATCTTAATATATATATTTCTTGTGTGCGTGTGTATGTGACTGAACTCCTCCTAAACGACTGGACCAATTTTGATGAAATTTTTTGTGTGTGTTCGTGGAGATTCGAGAATGGTTTAGATTTACAGTTTGGTCTACTGGAAAATGTTTTTTCAATTAATTTCTTATTTATAAGGAGTTGTTGATTTTGGAATGTTTTACATTAGATCCGGCGGACGGCGCTATCATTGCATTCAATATTATTCTATTTCAATTTTAGTTTGTCCCGACAGATGGTGCTACGATTAATTTGAAAAAAATTTTGTTATTCAATTCATGTGCTGATTAAAATATTAAATGTAATTATTTTTTAAAGAGTTTTGAAGTGTGTATAAATAATTTTGTGAATTCAGATGTTTTTTTAATTAATTTTTATTTGTAAGGAGTTTTTGATTTTGGAATGTTTTACATCAGATTCGACGGATGGCGCTATCATCGCATTCAATATTATTCTATTTTAATTTTAGTTTGTCCCGACAGATAGTGCTACGATCAATTTGAAAAAGTATTTCGTTATTTTGTTTTATAATTGTGTTATTCAAGTGAAGTTGCTAATTAAAATATTTAATGTAATTAGTTTTCGAAGAGTTCTGAAGTGTATATAAATAACTTATACATTTTGTAAATTTAGTGCGGAATCGAAGTGAGTATATTTTTTATAAATTATCTTTTTTAATTTACACGTGCGTTTATTAACAACCAACATAACCTTCAAGTTTATTTGTGTAGTTAGAGGATTGAATTTTTTTAATTATTTTTATTGACAATTAATTCATTTTTGGAGATATTAAATAAAAAAAACTCACAAAATGCGATTACATGTTCTTTATCTAAAATTTGTCATAATAAATCTTTTGAGTTAATTAATTAAAAATTCATTATCAATAAGTAACTCATATTAATTGTATATTATTTTGCAATATTTTATTTTTGTAGAAAAATGCCACGTCTTCGTGGAAGAGCAAGAAATATTGGTCGACGTACTCAGCACGCGCAATTAGTTCATGATCATCGATTGAATAGAACAGTAGAAGAACATTCTATGGATAATGTAAATTTAAGAGATCGAGCTGCATGTACACGTGCAAATGAAAATTTAGAGCAACGTGCTCAACGTCTTGTTAATACATTAAGACAACGAGAGGCACGTCAACGAGCGACCAACGCACATAGAGAACGTAACCAACAGCGAGTACAACATAATCGAGCATTGGCACGAGCATCACTTAATCGCGTTTGAATATGATCCTGAAATAGATTATTCATCACATGCATTGATCACGATTGGTAGTATGGACAAAGAGTGTCAACATTGTCATGCTTTCAAGTACAAAAGTGAATCAGCTGGTTTATGTTGCGCATCTGGAAAAATATCACTGCCACCGCTAAAACCACCACCAGAACCTTTAAAAACGCTTTTAGCTGGAATCACATCTCAATCGAAATTATTTTTACGGAAAATTCGTAAATTAAATTCATGCTTCCAAATGACATCATTTGCAGCAACAAAAATTATTCATAATGAAGATGGCCGTAATTTTGAATCCACATTCAAAATTCAAGGCCAAGTATATCACCAAATTGGTTCGTTACTTCCAATGCCTGATGCCGATCCAAAATTTTTACAAATTTATTTTATGGGGAATGAAGAGCAACAATCACATACACGCTGCGTTTACAACCATATAGAACAGATGGAGGAACGAGAAATTGTGGACATTTTGGAAAGGTTTTTGCAAAACCATAACCAATTAGTACAATTGTTCAAGACTCTTTCTAACAGACTGCAAAACGATAACTATGTCATTGTTATTAAAGCAGACAAAGTACCCTATGGAGAGCACGCAGGCACATATAATGTTCCAACCATTAATGAAGTGGCAGTTGTTATGGCTGGTGACCCATGTGAACGTAGAGACATTCGCATACAACGCAGAGATAATACGATGCAAATAATTCAAGACAATCATCGTTCTTACGATGCTTTGCAGTATCCGTTAATATTTTGGGAATGAGAAGACGGATATCATTTAAATATTAAACAACGGAATCCAACTACAGGTACAACTTATAGATTATCTTACAATTTTTTTTTTGAATAAATAATTTTTGTTTATCTCATAATTATATTTATTTACAGGTGAAGAACTGACCAAGAAAGTTAGTGCCATGAATTTCTACGCATATCGGTTAATGATTCGTGCTAATGAAGATAATAATATTCTCCGCTGTAGACAGCTATTTCATCAGTACATCGTCGATATTTATGTAAAAATTGAAAGTGAAAGATTAAGGTATATAAAATTCAATCAAGGAAAACTTCGAGCTGAAGAGTATATTCATTTGCGTGATGCAGTAATCGGTAATGTAGATGCAACAAACGTCATTAACAACATCGGTACCACATATATTCTCCCATCATCATATATTGGTAGTCCGCGTCATATGCAAGAATATATTCAAGACGCTATGACATACGTACGTGCATACGGTCGACCAGATCTTTTTATCACATTTACATGTAATCCAAATTGGGATGAAATCAAAAACTTGCTGTTGTCAGGTCAAACATCGATGCATCGCCACGATATCACTGCGCGTGTCTTTAAACAAAAATTAAAATCTTTGATGAATTTATTCACACATTACTCGGTTTTTGGTGAAACACGTTGTTGGCTTTACTCTGTTGAGTGGCAAAAACGAGGTTTACCTCATGCGCATATTTTGATTTGGTTGGTGGATAAAGTACGCCCAGAAGAAATTGACAAAATTATTTCAGCGGAAATTCCAGATCCGAATGTTGATCAAGAACTGTTTAACATTGTTACTACTAATATGATTCATGGTCCATGCGGTACTCTAAACATGATGTCACCATGCATGAATGATGGAAAATGTACGAAACGTTTTCCAAAACCATGTCAAACTGATACTATCACCAATATTGACGGTTATCCATCTTACCGGCGCAGAGACGTAGATAATGGCGGTCAATCGTATGAATTGCGACTATCAAACGGTGTAAGAGTAGATATTGATAATCGGTGGGTAGTTCCATATTCGCCATTACTATGCAAAACCTATAAAGCGCACATAAACGTTGAACTGTGCAGTTCGGTGAAATCTATCAAATACATTTGTAAGTACGTTCACAAGGGCAGTGATAAAGCTATATTTGCTGTTCAAAATGTAAATGACAATGACGAAATAACACGTTATCAAATGGGTCGATACATAAGTAGCAATGAAGCTGTCTGGCGCATTTTTACGTTTCCTATACATGAAAGGGATCCTGCAGTTATACATTTGGCTGTGCATCTTGAAAACGGACAGCGTGTTTATTTTACAGAACAGACTGCACTACAACAAGCATTAACGGCTCCAAAAACAACTCTTACTGAATTTTTCAATCTTTGTAATCGACAAGATGTTGTTGGTCAATTCGCAAAAACATTAATGTATACTGATGTTCCTAAATTTTTTACATGGAATAAGCAATCGAAAAATTGGGAACCACGAAAACGAGGGATTCCAGTCCCAGGATTCGCCGACATATTTATGACAAATACTTTAGGTCGACTATATACAGTTCATCCTAAGCAACGCGAATGTTTTTTTTGCGTTTGTTATTGGTTAATGTTCTTGGACCGACATCCTTCCAATATTTACGAAAAGTCAATGGTATTTTATACGACACTTTCTTCGATGCGTGTCGTGAGTTACATTTATTGGAGGATGATAACCATTGGGATCTCACACTTGCAGATGCAGCACTGAGCTCTTCTCCACAACAAATTCGTCAATTATTTTCAATAATATTAACAACGTGTTTTCCGTCTGAAGTATCTGCTCTCTGGAACAAATATAAAGACTCAATGAGTGAAGATATTTTGCATCGGATTAGAATTACTAATCAAAATCCTGATATTCAATTCTCCGCAAAAATATACAATGAGGCTTTAATTATGATTGAGGATATTTGTATTCTTATTTCAAACATGCCACTCATCCATTTTGGCATGCCGGCGCCGAACCGCCCAGCAGTAGATATCATCAACAGTGATGTTCAACGTGAACACCAGTTTGATAAGACTTCGTTGGCTACTTTTGTTGCTAATAATGAACAATTGCTTACAGCTGAACAACGAAATGTATATGATCAAATTAACGTATCAATTGCAGCACAACAAGGTGGATTCTTTTTTTTGGATGCACCAGGTGGCACTGGTAAAACCTTTCTCATCTCACTGATACTTGCGCGCATTCGATCACAAAATCATATTGCATTGGCCATTGCTTCATAAGGCATTGCAGCGACGTTACTTGATGGTGGACGGACTGCGCATTCAGCACTTAAGTTACCTTTGAATGTTCATACAAATCCCGAAGCAATGTGTAACATAAAGAAGCATTCCGGCATGGCTGAAGTTTTGAGAAAATGCAAAATTATTATTTGGGATGAATGTACAATGGCCCACAAGCATTCGCTTGAAGCTCTCGACAGGTCCCTGAAGGATATCAAAGATAATACTAGGCTTTTCGGTGGTGCTCTACTGCTACTGTCTGGTGATTTCAGGCAAACATTGCCAGTAATTCCACGTGCGACATATGCAGACGATGTAAACGCATGTTTGAAGGAATCTTATCTATGGCGGAGTGTCAGTAAATTGAGCCTTACTATCAATATGCGCGTTCAACTACAAAATGATCCATTAGCGTCAGGATTCTCTGAACAATTGTTAGACATTGGCAACGGTAAAATTCAACTGTATGAAGATACCCAATTTATTAAATTTCCAGAGAACTTTTGCAACATGGTGGCTACCAAAGATGAATTAATAAATAGTATCTTTCCAGATTTAAGATATAACTATACTAATCATGAATGGCTACGAGAGCGAGCTATTTTAGCTGCAAAAAATTTAGATGTAGACGCCATCAATTTTAAAATACAACATTCATTGCCTGGTAATGAAATTACATTTAAATCAATTGACACCGTTGTTGATCCTGACGAAGTGGTCAACTATCCAGTAGAATTTTTGAATTCTTTAGATTTACCTGGAATGCCACCACATAATTTGCGACTGAAGATTGGCTCACCTATAATTTTGCTTCGTAATTTAAATGCCCCGAGATTGTGTAATGGCACGCGATTAGTTATAAAAAAAATCATGGGCAACATTATTGAAGCGAATATTTTATCTGGAAAATTCCAAGGTGAAATTGTACTTTTACCGCGGATCCCAATGATTCCTTCAGATTCACCTATACCATTTAAACGCTTACAATTTCCGATCCGTTTGGCATATGCTATGACTATTAATAAGTCACAAGGTCAAACGATGACATTTTGTGGCTTAGATTTAGAAAATCCGTGTTTTTCTCACGGCCAATTGTACGTTGCGTGTTCCAGAGTTGGAAAACCATCGAGTTTGTTTGTTTATACTCCTCATGGACTAACTAAAAATATTGTACATCCAATGGCATTACGCTAAATTAAGTTTTTGTAAATTAAAAATAAATAAATATATATGTTATAAAATGTTTTGAGTGCAAGCTTTTTCACCTTTCATTAAAATGAGTTAAAGTTTTCATTTACGATGCTGTTATTTATTTAACAAAGTAATAACTTTTCAATAATAATTTTCATCAAAGCGGTCCAGATTGTTTCAGCTCATTAAAAAAAGTATGAAATTAAAGACGTGTGTACAGGACAACGTCTGTCGGGTCCGCTAGTAACTATCTAAAATTATAGAAGTTTTCAGTGAACCTAAAGTATAAGGCGTGCCTTCAGAAATTCCCTTTAACAAAATTTTAGATGTACTATCTACTTTGATATTATTATTTAAATTTTTTGTTTAATTAAAGAAATTTGAGAAACAGTATTCAATAAAAATGATACAGTCTTTGCTTTGGCTGCTACTATTTTCAATTGGATAGTATCTGGTATTTCTTTAATCTCAATATTTTTATTTAAACTATTAAATTTACGTAAATGGTGATTATAAAAAGAACATAATTCACTATTTGAATTGTGTTTTGTCTTGTTAGTAAAAGATGCTTGAGAACCATCAGATTCAAGATGTCTTGATCTTTTACAATAAACAGAAGGTTTTGAAAATACCGTAGCTCTCCTACAAATATTAATCTGCGCCCGACAGGATTTACCGTATCCGCATTTTCCTTCTTAATAAAACAATATTTCTCAATATGACCATTCTTTTTACAATGGTTACAAAAAAAGTTTTAAATTTTGTTTCGACTTCGTTAGCAAATTGTTCACTTGAGACTGGTTCACTACTAGAAATAGAATGACTTGGATCTGTTTTAACATGCCTTCTTCTTTCTAGAGTGCGCCACCGTCTTTCAAGAAACTCCGTAAATTCATTTAGGGTTGGTAATTCAGAAGAATTTCTGTTTTCCCATTCCTTTTATGAATTAAAATCTAATTTGGTCTTTAAAATGTGTATTAACATAAAATCTGAATGATTAGAATATATTCCTAACTCGGTTAAAGCTCTAATCGATTCATTAATTGCGTCTAAAAAATTTTTGATATTAATTTCTGATTCTAAACGTATAACATTGTAGTTTATTAAATTGTTTAAACAGGTTTCAATAAGTGCTACCTTATTGTCATAACGTTTACAAAGGATGTTCCAAACAATTTCATAGTTATCGTTTGTTAATGGATAGTTCTTTATGAGTTTGAGTGGTTCTCCTGTCAAATTTAACTTTAAATAATGCATTTTTTCAATGTTTGATAGTTTGCTATTATTACGAATTAAACTTGTAAACAATTCCATAAAACTTTGCCAATTAGTATATTCTCCATCAAAAACAGTTAGTTGCATTGGACTTAAGTTTAAATTTCTTATTGAATCTATACTTTTTGAGTTATCAACAATATGTGTATCATCCTCAAATGTTTGCTTATAATTCAACAAGGAAATAAGGGTGTCGTCGTATATACTTTCGATCTCCATAGACTTATTAACGATAGCCGTAGCTTCTTCATTTTTTAGAGTTGGAAGCAGTGCTTCTACGATACCATTATATTTGACCCAAGCCTTGTCTAAGTTTTTGATTTTTAATTCAACTATTGTTAAGGATGTTGATTGGACCTCTAAATTTTTGGAAAACTCATTGATTAAGTTGATCGTATTTTCAACTAATGTGAGAGAATGAACGTTCGGTGCCATAGTACTTAATTAAAGTTAATATATAATATACAGACTAAAGATTATTTTGTACCAATAAACGACTCTCCGAAAAATAGGATTCTGACAAGGAAAAATTGTTAGCGAAAATAGTAACTCACAGGATATTTCCGATGGGACTCAGACGTTGCAGTTGTAACAGGAAAGTAGTCTCTCTGATTGAACAGACTGCTATCTAACTGATTCAGCTCTTTGCTTCTCCTTTTCAAAATTCCCTCTCGTTCAAAAAAAATGTTGTTCTAAAAAATATTAAACATGAATTAGTATAATTGTAGAGACAATTATAGAAAATATTATAGTAAATATTCAAAAGTATTGGATATAATACTAAAAAAATGATAGCTTCAATGATGGACAAAGATGCTACAAAAATACTTAGATTATAGCAAATATTCAAAAGTATTGAATATAATACTAAAAAAATGATAGCTTCAATGAAGGACAAAGGTGCTACAAAAATACTTAGATTATAGCAAATATTCAAAAGTATTGAACATAATACTAAAAAAATGATAGCTTCAATGATGGACAAAGATGCTACAAAAATACTTAGATTATAGCAAATATTCAAAAGTATTGAATATAATACTAAAAAATGATAGCCTCATTAATAATGATGTTACTAATAAAAAAAATACAATTATCAATTTATAGTAATAACTAGCTTTTACCCCCGTCGCAAGCGACGTCTGTTTTTTGTGTGTGGCTTGAATTTCATGTCAAAATTTAATTCCATTTTTAAATTGAAATAAAAAATAAACTCGTCTCATACTATTTTTACGTATTATAACAATTAATTTTTCAGACAAACTGGCTAAGAAAATATATTTTTTTTATCAAAATAAAAAATATTTTCAATTTATGCTTTATTTGACCAACTTTTTTTCAAAATTTGGGATTTTTTTTTGATTCGTAAATAAGTTACCAAGGTTAGCCTATATACAAAATTTCAACTTTCTAGCACAATTTTTTCTCTCGGCAAATACAGCCCCGTGCCCCCCAATAAAATTTTGAAATTTTATTGAAATTTTGAATTTTTTTTTATTATTAATAAGATGATTAAAACTGTACTGTAATCTTACATTCTACATTTCGTATTTATATTTACGTTATAATATTAGTCTCCCCATTAATCCCCGCTCCTGAAATAAAATTGTCAAATTTTAGGCATAGCAATCTATTTTGCTCGTAGCAACTCTCTCTACCTTTGTCTACCCCTACTTTTATAAATGATCGAAATTTCAAAATTGAGTTCTTTGGCAAAGCTTTTTCCCGCCCCCACTTCCTCAATTTCACGCCGCTACTAAGGTTAAATTTATTTACGCAAATATGCACATGCATAGTTTCTATTTTTTCACTTTTTCTATTTTTTTATATTTGGGGCTGTTAACTATTTCCCCCCTATACCCCTCACTCCTGTTCGATTTCACAGCACAGCAAACGCACCAAAAATCAATCCAATTCTACTACTGAATGTAATTTGAATATCTGACTTATAGAGAACTATTTAGCTTCTATTTAATATTCTACATGCAAAATATCATCGTTGTACCTCTATATTGTTCTTATACTCGGTTTATCACCCCCCACTTTAATGTTGCACTTAAGAAAATGTAGTTCTTGTTATATTTTCGTAATAAATATGTCAATCTATATCTGCATACTAAATTTCAGCTTTGTATTTAAATTTTAGCATTAGTACCCCCCACATACCACCGCTACTGAACAAGTTTGTCAAATTTTAGCACGAGGATCTATTTTATTTGTATCTAAGAATATATATTCTAAACTATAGCCTTTCATCTCCATATATTTCAAATATCTGGTTTTTGGCCCCCAGCGCCCGCCGCCTCTGGAAAGTTGCAAATTTCTATAGTGTGTCTTTAATGACACTTTATATATGGCCCCCGTTCCAAATTTTAACGTTCTAGCTCTGTTGCGACATTGCCCCCAAAAAATCACGCCGCTACTGAATTAAAATTTTGGTAATCCAATTATTGGCAAACATGCACAATTAGTGTCTTAATACATACCCAAAGATTTAATACTTCTTTTTCAATATTTCTGGCTTTGATTGTCTTAACTCCCGCCGCCACTGGAAATTTGGAGCTTTTTATTTTTTTTCATTAATTACTCTCTACAGCGAGCGTACATATTAAATTTGAACGTCCTAACTCTATTCTAACATTGCCCCCAAAAATTCGCGCCGCTACTGAACTCAAATTTCAAATTTCCAACTATTGGAAAATGTGCACAATTATAATCTCAATACACATACCAAATTTCAGTTTTCAATCTTTTCTAGTTCGTCAGATATTTGCAAAAGTATTTTTTCGAATTTTCCAGTTTTTCCAAAATTACGGGTTTCCAGGAAATTCAGGGGAAAATCCGGGGACGCCAAAAGTCTTAGAATTTTTTTCTCTACGAAATAGGAAATTTTCAAAAACATTGATGGAGCCGTTTTCCCGCTGCCATACAAAATTCAGTACCAAACATATAAGAATATAAGAATATAAACATATAAGAATATAAGAATATAAACATTCAGTTGGAACATTATAATATAGGATTATATACAAAAAAGATACCGTTCTATTATACTTAAAGATTTTTCTTATCAGTGATTAGATCTATACACAGCTGTGTGCGGGACTCTGCAAACGATTAACATCGATTTAGATTATTCCAATGTTCTAGAAACATCCATCCAGTTGCGGGGGGGCAAAAGATTTCTTTTTTCCAGGTTCAACGGGCTGAAGTTTTGCATCCGCCGGACTTGTAGAAAATTATGTGAAATACAGATGAAATGAAGTTCTAGCTCGTACTTTTCAGCAATTTTTGGAAATAATCGATCGGCGTAGTGGTATCCAGATTAGTTGATCCGCATCCAGGTGTAGAATATATAGAAAAAAATTTTGGGCGTACCTTTAAGATATTTAAGTGTAGTAATATCTCTTTAAGACCCTCGCCTGACACCAATGTTGTAAAATTGAGGTTGGTTGTCAGATGTAAAAAATGTGTGAAGATGCTGATGGTCGTTCTGGAGGAGATTACTCAGCTTGCTAATACATCACGCTGTGTTGCTAGCTTCTGGAAGTAGTTTCTTCAGTTGACGATCATCCACCTTCTTGAATCACTCATGTAGATAAGAATTAATTCTTCAGTAGATTTAATAGAATTAATGTTCGAAGAGTATTGTTGAACTTGGAGAATACTTGTGGTTTTAAGTATAACCTTGTTACAACGTACAGCGTTGGAACAATTAGTATCTTTTTAAACACTATTAATTTAAACACTTTTATTAAAATATATCATTTATTAGTTGTATTATAATATCTGAATACTTAATTACAATAATATTTTATTAAATTAATAAAGATGCCAGATATAAAACAAAAGTAAATTCTAGTGTTATAAATTGATTAATAGCGAAAATGTGCTTACAGTAGAATACTTGATGTTACAATTAGAGTTGTTGTACGATCGAAGTTAGAACTGATAATCATGTCGCACTGAGACTCAAGTTGAGACTAGCGTTCTGACTCCAGTACAAATCGGTATATTAACAATTAGTTTGTCGAGTTCACCTCATATAACACTGATACTGTGTTACCAGTATTAAAACAATATAAAATATCAACAGACCAGAGTCAATGTTTACAAGCGCTAAATTTAAACAATTATTTGTTACAATATTAATACTAAAACTAAAGATAACATAATATAATTATTATATAAG
Organism: Panorpa germanica; assembly: GCA_963678705.1. Taxonomy (NCBI): domain Eukaryota; kingdom Metazoa; phylum Arthropoda; class Insecta; order Mecoptera; family Panorpidae; genus Panorpa; species Panorpa germanica. The sequence continues at coordinate 853,424 of OY783211.1, read as the reverse complement.
AATTAACATTTATTATTAAAAATAAAAAGGATAAGTACGACTTATGCGTACTTACAACACAATACTTAATCTTGTGAACGTCGTATGTTGATGGGTCATTTAAATCTATGCTATCAATATAGGGGACATGATCATTTAAAGTTTGCTCATAAACCTCTAATTGCGCGTATAACTTCTTGATATTAACCATTTTTGAATCTTTGTAATTAGTCTAAATAGAAATTAAAATTATTGTCTGATGCGAGTATCAAATTATTTAAGCAATATGGAATGAATGGATACTCTCTTTTTTAAAATAACAATAAAATATTTTTTTAAAATATAATGTAAAAGTGTGAATAAGTAATATAAAATGTGATCTGGTCAATATTGTAGAAAGAACCCAGAACCACATGTAAATATAATGCAGTATAATAAAATGTTCTAAGTCTAATAAAACCTCATGGGTTGTGTACGGATCAATCAGGTATATGAGACACAACTCAATACCGCATAGCCATAGGAAAAGGTCTAGACAGGACCGTAATTGTACTGATGTTTTAAATGCAATATCGCTTAACAACAAATATGCAGAACAAATATTACCACGTGTTTAAATGTTGTCGTAATTTAGAAACAATCCCGGTGGTTTTTAATATGTAATATTCTACCAACTCAAAAGATATATTTTGCTCAATGAAATAATCCCGGTGGCTTTTAATATCGATTATTTACCAACGCATAAGAAATATTTACTAAATATGGACATTAGCTGTGCCCTCCTAAACCAACAATTTGTAAGACTAACAAATCAAACAATATACACAAAATAACAATCTTTGCTACAATTTTATAGTATAAAAAAAATGCACAAATATATTTTAGAAGTAAAACAAAGCAATATTGAAATAGGATATGGAGAATTTTTTAAGGAATAGACACTAATGATAAGTTAATTTAAACTTTTGTTCTAGTTTAATAATACATGTTTTTATTTTTTGAAAAAGGTTACTTTTATTTCCTGTTTTCCGGCCTTTTCGTTCATGTCTACCGTCTAAAAATCTATGTAGATAAAAAGATATTGAATTAAAAATAGCAGTTAAAATAAAAATATTGAGAAACTTTTAGACAATGTGTTCTATCGAAGACACAAACCATTTCTTATTAAAATTAATACTTCCTTCATTGCTACTTTGAATCATTGTATGTAGTTTTCCATCTTTACGCAGCTTAAAGAAAATGTATTTTTTGTTTCAAATAAAACTGTTACCAGTCTCACCTGAATTTCAATTGAAATGTCATCTTCTTTTTATTGAATTATAAAAAGACATTACAAGAACTCAAATTTACTTAATAATATATTTTTGATGTGAAATACTAAATAACTAATAAGAGGAAGTCGCGATATAATAAAATGTGGATAGTAGTGCTACCTTAAATCTGACTTTATTTATTAATATTGTATTAAATATTTTCATTTATTGGTTTCTTTAATATAATTATGTTTTGTGTTAGTAAAAATTAGACTTCAAATAGAAAAATAATAAACGAAACAATGTGTACGAAGAAGAGAAACGAAAATCAATAAAATTCACGATTTCAATAATAATTCACATTAGCAGAAATGTTAGATTTTGGTAAGTAGCTAATTAATTTTTAAAGATAGTTTTTTTTAGCATTCAACAAATCTTTATCTATAAGATACTGGCTTTAAATGAATGAGAGTATGTCCTGCACGTTATAGAGTAGTATAGTACCCTATTTTCTGTCTATTATGCGTACTCTATATATGTAATTTTTTTTTTGTAATTTTTAATGTAAGCTAGATATAGTCTGTGGGTTGCCTTTTACCCCAAGCCCATGCATGAGAGCCTCATTATTTTTACGAGAAAATTTGACGTTTGATAATTTCTGTTTTTTACAAATCTAAATTAAATTTTCATTAATTTAATATTGTAACAACTAAGTCGCGTCCCGTTAAATGGCAATGTGTGTGAATTATGTGATTATTATAAGAATAAAACATTCTATATAGTTATGTCTCTCTTTTTAATGGAGTAATGTTACCTACACGTTTAATTTGAAATTTGTACGGTTTATTGTGTTACATGTAACATTTTATAAGGTCATGAATAGCCTTCTATAAAAGGTAATTTTATTTCTTTAAAATAGAGAACTGTGCTATAGGCTAGATATGTCTACAGCTTGAAGCATATGATTTTCAAATGAAAATTCTCAACAGACATGTATATTTCTGGCTGTTAAATGCCCAATACACTTATCTTATTTATTATAGTACTTAAGATAAATATCCAAGTTAAGGGTGGTTATCTCATATGTGAGAATTATTTAATATAAAAATTCCCAAAAACAGTACTCTGTTGACTGGTGCTTTAGACAAACATTTTCCAGATGTCATAACGGAAGGTTTAACTACAAACTCTCTCACGGTCAAAGGATATTCTATCTCATGTTTCAAAGAGATGTATTGATAATATATATCTTTGAGAATCATGTACAAAGCAGATTCGTATTTAATCTATTGAACACGTAACAACTGAATTCAGCAAATGATTATGTTTCTAGAGTCGTCATATTTAACTTCTTCTTCAAATTTTACCCTCTTTTGTTAATCTCCTTATAGAGTCAATTTTGTAAGGATAAGTATGTCTGTTTTCTTTTAATTTTTCCTCAGAAAATTTTATATCTACATTTTTGACAATACCGATTGTTGTAGTCCAAAACTTTGGTATCAACATATCAACACCTGATATCTTTTTTTATTTGATTTCACTAGCATATTAGCTGATGTAGCATTTTTACATTCAGCCCTTATTCTGTTTTTTTCTGTTTTCTTGTTTTCTTTTATATCTATTCCGACATTGGAATGATATAACATATTTGCTATTATTAACGTACTGTTCCCGCATTTTTCATTTAGTATATCTTCTTTTTTATCATAATTTTATAAGAAGATATAGATAGTTTATCTTCATGATATATATCTGTACTGGGGTCAACTCCCACTTTTCACTTTAAATTCAAATTTAATTTTTAATTGTGTTATTTTTTTCGATAAAATTAATTTAATTGAATTATTTTAAGGAAACAGACAAAACACGTCTATCATGTATGGAAGTACTAATCGATTCTTGTTTTGACATAATTAAAATTTGATAATTTGAACCTAGAATCGTTTGCTGTCAATGCTTCAACAAATATCAAATTATTTTAACGCTCCAGATGGACGACGCACTGATTACTGAATATTAGCCGCGCCTTTTAGAACAATTATTTTAAATTCAAAGAAACCGAGCTGATCTATCTTAAACGATTACTCTAAATACTAAATTCGATGCAAAAATTTGTTCATTTTACAGCCTGGTTTTATGCAACCATTCCTACACAGTTTTTAATTGAACATGATTTTAATTATAAGAATATAACATTTAGAGTAATCGTTTAAGATACGTCATCTCTGTATCAAATGCCAGCTAATACTCAGCGCGGCGTTTGTAATTTAATAATTATTAAGGTGTATTTCCTTTTAACAGTTATTTGTACTTAAAACAATATATACATTTTTAGACATTTATAATGCATAATTTGCAATCCACAGACACGAGTATGGTCATTTAAAGTAAATATGGTTGATTTAAATGTGCAATTTTGTCAGATTGGATAAATAAATATTCCTGCATTAGGCTTATTATATTATATTATTATTAGTTAATTTTAGTGAATTTTTTACTTTATCAAGGCGGAACTGAAAAATCGGCCAAATTGATATCAAAATTTTATCTAACTCATCATCACCCACCCACCCAATTGAAAAAAGTTCTGCTTATGATGATATAGAGGAGCACATTCAAAAAGATTTAGCTATATCTACAACCTCGACTGCATCTAAAAATATTGCAGAAGAAGTTGTATCAGATATAATAATCATCATCTTTTAGACAAAAAAATTGTAAGATATTTCAGAATGGCCGCTTATCATTGACTCTGCAACAAAAGATAAAATCATTTTTTGTGGCCCTGTAAGTAACGAAATGAGGAACAAAAACTACCCAAAGAATTGTGACGGTCGTCATTTTTCAAATTCGCATTTTGAAAAAATAATTCCAAATATAGGGAGACTTTCAAAAGAAGATGGCATCTGCAGATAAAGCATGTTGTTTTTGCTGTCGTTTACTTAACACAAACCATAACTCTAATTTGGGTAAAAAAAGGATTTGACGTCTTATCAACGCGTCTCAAATCTCACGAAACATCCTCAGATCACCGACGTGCTTTGAACAGTTGGATAGAAGCGTCGATTCGATTGATGAACTTTGGCGGAATAGATATAAAAAATTATGAAACTTGCTGTGAGAGTAGAGTCTCTAGTCTTGCTGTTGTTCGCTTTCACTACCCTTCAGTTCGTGATGACCTTCAAAATCTTCACGAAGAGGCATTGTCGCTATTTTAGAACATAGAGCAATTTGAGTTCATAATTACAATGGTGTATGATATATTGTTTCAAGTAAACATTGTAAGTAAAGATATGTAGTCTGAAACAATGGAAAACTTCCACAAAATGGTCAAACGTACTTTTCTACAATTTGACATTTATGACAACAGAAGTTCGGCTTAGTGTAAAGCTATAGCGAAAAATAATCGTGTGCGAATAAAATCGTGTGTGACAAATGTCGAATCGTATACAATAAAGTATTTTATTTAAAGAGGCGCCACTTTTTGATCTGTGCTGAAAATTTGTCCAATTTTAAGCACAGGGATCTATTTTGTTTGTATCCGAGAACATATGTACTAAATTATAGCCTTTCATCTCTATATATTTGATATTTATGGTTTTTGCTCCCCAGTTCATTAATTACTTTCTACAGTGGAGCCTGCATACCAAGTTTCAACGTTTTAACTCTACTAACTGAACTTAAATTTTGTAATTCTTATTTTGAAAAAATGTGCATATTGTATCCCAAATTTCAGTTTTCTATCTTTATCAGTACGTGAAATATGTGCAAAAATTCTTTTGAAAATTTCCAGTTTTTCAACATTTACTTCAGAAAAATTTACAGCGACGTAGAAAGTCTTAGAAATTAGTCCTCTACAAAATATCAAAGTTTTAAAACCTTTGTGTGCTCCGTTTAGAAGATACCATATACGATTTTGATATTTATTTACTCTGTGTTTAATTTAATATTACTTAACCCATATTTCCGAGGTGGATGACGGAGATAGAGACAATAATAAAATAGTAAAGGAAGAGAGTCAAGAAGAAATAGTAAAGGAAGAGAGTCAAAAAGAACTAGTAAAGGTAGAGAAACAATGAGGAGTAAGGAGCAAGAAAATATAGGAAGAAGAGTACAAAATTCAAACATTGCAGTTGGAATTATCAAAAATGTTAGAATAATTTTAAGTTTAGGTTAGCAATGAGATGTAATTACGTGATTTAATATTAAAAGAATGTAAAGTCTAACGACACACACATTAAAATTAATAAATAAAATTAAAATATACCTATTCCAACATGCGTTCTTATGGGTTTTTCATATAAACGGTAGAAATTGCGAACATTATTATAGTAAGAGGATTGCACAGTTTTATTAAAATTTAGTTATAGGTTTACAAGCGCATCACGATCAAATGTTTGCAAAACGTTAGAATATTTGCTAAAACATATTTAAAATGGTTTAAATATATGATGGAAATAATGTGAGTTTTGAAAATGGGGATTCCCCATGATGTCAATAATTCTTACATTTTTAAAGGTTTACTTTATTTTCATATTATAACAATATACATCCAGTATAAAACTATTACAATTTTCAACCATATGGTAAGAAACGTAATAAGCTTTGTGATATGGTTTGGAATTAAAAAAGCGTGTATTTTGCAAAAACCTGTCATCCCTTATACCTGTAATTCATAATTTAACCTCACATTTAAAATTTCAACTTTCAGCATGAATATTTTATATTTTAAATTAAAAGAGGTACTATTACTAGTAGTGACTAATACATGTTGTACGTGCTTTGAGTATAGAATAAGTGCTATAAAACAAAAAATGTTGGTGTATCCAATAATTACAAAGAATTCTAATATTATTTTTCTATAGGATTTTGTGGAAATGACTACTTCACAGATACCGGAGTGTGTGACGTGTGGTGAAAATGAGTTTTCCAATGATGATGGTTTTTATTATTGTCAAGAGTGTGGTACAAAAGCTGCTGATGCGGTGGAAATAAATTATGATCTAAATGTTAGCTATGCAAATGTTAGACTAAAAAAATTAACCATTCCGAAGCAAAAACCAATAAAAGAGAAAGGTACGATTTAATAAAATACAATTTTCGAAAACTTTTAGCTTTACTACAATAATAAATATCTTTCTAGATGAAAAATTAACATCTTGGGCATGTTATAACTACATCCTGGTGGGTCTTGTAAAGGAGTTACAAAGTGTAGGTGCCTCTGAGAAGTTTAAACTAACAACATTACAATTATGGGCCGCTTATTTAGGCAAAATAGAAGTTGCTTTTACGTCAAAAACTGAAGAAAAACTTCCAAAGCTTCCAGTATCATTTAAAAAGAGGTAGTATATCCTTTGGCTTTAAACCAATGCTGAGGATTTGGTAAATAACATCCAACTCCGATTTTTAATTTTTAATTTTTTTTTTTTATTGACTAATACTACAACTAAGTATAGATATACTTATCTAGTGGCTTACATTTCTATAATTAAACGGTGTGGTAGATATTGTTCCAATGAACAATTCTACATGATTTGATTACTAGGTCCGAGGGTTTAGCCCTGCGTAGTCTTCGAACATCATTACTATCAAGCAACATATAATAACATAATTCCGATTTAATTATATATTAAGACATTTTAAAATATGTGTAATAGAAATAGAAACAATATATATAAAGATATGTTTTAATATTTGTACTCTATTAAAAATATGAATCTGATAAAAACATGAATGCGGCCCGCATCGACAGATTCCATTTTATCCAAAACTAAAAAAAAAATTAAAGAAACATTTAATATCATGTCCGTTGTTACATTCTACACCTTAGTTGTATTGTATTGTACTTATTTATTAATTATTTTGCATCTCGGAGTGTTATCATATATTTTTCAATGTATAATATAAACTTTACCTTTTTGAACTTACAGGGATGCTAGGATTATATATAACCGCTTTAAACAATCAAAAAGAAAAAGGTGGCAGTGTTCAGAAATTAAAAGTCCAACAACTACTTCAGTAACAGGTCTATCCGCCTTGGAAGCTGCAAGGGAACGATCTAAGCATAGGGTGAGTAGCTATATTTTTAGGTAATTCAAGAAAAGCGACGTCATTCGTGTTATTGTATTCTTTTGTAAAAATTGTGCTACTTTTAGAGAGCTCTGGCGCAAGCTGATTATGAAGTCTTAACGCAGGAAGTACTTACGCGGCAATCGGACAAAATATCTATACTTAATGCTAGTTTACACGAATTAAAAAGCGCAACTTCAACGATCAATACTAAAAAAACAAAAAAAATTAAATTAAACAAGAAAGCTCGCGGGTGATGTCTGAGAAACATCTCAATGAACATATAAAAGATATTAACGATGAACTGAAATGCCACAGCATAAAGAAGAATATGTCTTCGAGTTATCTATCCAGTGGAAATTTTGTTACAAGAACGGTTCTGTGGTCCATTTTGTATCTTGCGTTAAATCAGTCGGAGGAAGAAATTCAACTTGGAGAATTGATAAGATTTTGTAGAGATGGAACTTTAAGTTATTATGATTTTAGACATTTTTTTCCTAAAGATTCTCCGATGTGAAAACAAGACGAACATAATTTTCAATCGCCTATTTATAACTCTCCTAATCATTTACGAGTTCGTGAAACTGCTTTAAAAATAGCGAAAATTATTGGCGTGAAATATTTGGTGAAACCATATTTAATAAAATTAACGAGACGCTACTGTGTGGAACTCCAGTTGCCTAATAATGTTAACGAATTTATAACAAAATTATTTACGTTAACAGAACCCGTAATGACCTGCAAAGTGGAGGACATTCACGTTGTCCCGAATTTTAAAGGCAGAGCCATGAGTTTTATTATTTTTATATTAAAAGTAATCTTCGGTTTGAATGATGAAACTGAAAGTAACGTTAGTAAATCTGTTCTTAAATTAAATAAAATATTTTTAAAAAATGGATTTGATACGGAATTATTTGTTTGGAAGGATTGGTTGAATTATATAGAACTTAGAAAATTAGTTTTATCTAAAAAACATTTCCCAACAAAAATGCTGATCGACCCAAAGGGTGTTAGTACCGATATGTATTTTAATTTCTTAAAGAAAGTTAAACTCCAAACTTTCGAATATGATGAGGATTTGCAATTGATTAAGCAAGTATTTCAGGACATGGATGCGATGCAAAATCAGAAATACAAAGAGCAGATAGAATTTAAATCTTCATTGACACCAAATAAGGATAACTTTATGAAGATCTTGGAAGTTGATGGTTTTTCTCAAATTCCTGATCTATTAAAAAAAGATTTTCCTAAGTCCAATTTAAAATTGTTATTAAACAACAAAAAATTACAAAAAAAATGGTAGAGATAGCTCAATTTAAGAAAAGAAAGACACAAAGTGAAAAAAAGTGTGAAAAAAAGTATTTGAATATGCCGGTCAACGTCAAGAACTGCAGCAGCGCTTTCTACAATAAAACAGTAGCCGAAAAGAAAAAAAAATGTGATAAAGAATTAAAAGAACGTGAACGAAGTCTAAAAGAAATTCAAAACACTTTACGTGGTGGTGTCAAAAGGAAAAGTACATCAGAACGCAAGACTGATAAAGAACCTAGTCCAAAAAAGCCAAAACTAGATTTTCATAAAGCAAATGTACAGGAAATTGCAAGATTAATGTTGGAGGAACAATTAAAGATATCAAGAAATTCTAAAAACGCTACCAACTCAATTCAAGCGGAACACACGTCCATTGTGGAAAAAAGAAATATAGGTAGAGATAAGAATGGAAGGTTCGTGCCTAAAGCATCCGCAGAAGCATTACCGTCTAAAAAATTTAAAACCAGGAGGCACGGCAAATGGTTTATTGAAGAGTGCTATGAAAATCAATTAAACGAAAGTCATAATTTAGAAAATAATAAAAATTCTTTGTTGAACTTAGCGTTAAATGCAAACAAAAGCTTAAGGATAACAAATTTGTAGATTGTAAAATAAGACTCTGCATTCCATTATCATCGTATTGGATAAATCATGGAGACCTGGAGAACTGTAGTACAAATCAAATGTTTAATGACTTTTTTTTTAAATTACCACGAAATTTCCAGTGGTTATTAAAAGAATGTGCAGCTGCTATAGAAATGAATTGCAAGGAGTTGTATAAAGAATTAATGGTAGTGGAGAATCAATATGGTTTCGTATTAAATAAAGATAATGTAGCAGAAAATGTTCTACGGCTAGAATCATGTTTTGAAAATGTAGAAAATAAAATAGAGGAGTCAATATCACGTTTGAAGAAATACTGGTAACAAAATTATGATGATAAGTTAATTTAAACTTTTGTTCTAGTTTAATAATACATGTTTTTATTTTTTAAAAAAGGTTACTTTTATTTCCTGTTTTCCGGCCTTTTCGTTCATGTCTAACGTCTAAAAATCTATGTAGATAAAAAGATATTGAATTAAAAATAGCAGTTAAAATAAAAATATTGAGAAACTTTTAGACAATGTGTTCTATCGAAGACACAAACCATTTCTTATTAAAATTAATATTTCATTGCTACTTTGAATCATTGTATGTAGTTTTCCATCTTTACGCAGCTTAAAGAAAATGTATTTTTTGTTTCAAATAAAACTGTTACCAGTCTCACCTGAATTTCAATTGAAATGTCATAATCTTTTTATTGAATTATAAAAAGACAATACAAGAACTCAAATTTACTTAATAATATATTTTTGATGTGACATACTAAATAACTAATAAGAGGAAGTCGCGATATAATAAAATGTGGATAGTAGTGCTACCTTAAATCTGACTTTATTTATTAATATTGTATTAAATATTTTCATTTATTGGTTTCTTTAATATAATTATGTTTTGTGTTAGTAAAAATTAGACTTCAAATAGAAAAATAATAAACGAAACAATGTGTACGAAGAAGAGAAACGAAAATTAATAAAATTCACGATTTCAATAATAATTCACATTAGCAGAAATGTTAGATTTTGGTAAGTACCTAATTAATTTTTAAAGATAGTCTTTTTTAGCATTCAACAAATCTTTATCTATAAGATACCGGCTTTAAATGAATGAGAGTATGTCCTGCACGTTATAGAGTAGTATAGTACCCTATTATCTGTCTATTATGCGTACTCTATATATAATTAAAGTTTGAGTAATTTAGACTTTAATAAAAAAAACAATTTATTTTAGTTTTACTTAAATAATATTTATTTGAACTAATATTCACTGTGCGATACAGCTTATGCCTAGTCTCAAATAGTGAGTCAGCCAATTACTATCTGCGCGATGCAGATTATACATGAACTTGAACTCAAAAAGTAGTGAGCCAATTACTAACTGCGCGATGCAGTTTATACATGAACTCATTAGATTAAGATTAACATATTACTTATATACTATTTTATTATCTCTAAAGTGCATGGTCAGCAAAGATACTGAAGAGACATTGTTAGTTTGTGTCGTATGGAATGTGAGTTATAACACCTCCCCTCTAAGATAAAATTTTATGCTTCAAATGTAGCAAAAGGTTTTTGCAACTCTTCAATATTTTTGCTATTTATTTCTTGTGCATTTTCATTTTTTATTATTTTTATTTTTCTAAAATATTTGATTAACTTATATACTACAATAGTAATTATTATGAATAATATAGGTAATAATGTATAATTAATTATGTGAACATGGTCTGAGATTCTTCTGTCATCGAAGTCTTCAGGTAGTAGGGCTAGGGTGGTCTGTAGCTTGTCTACGTTGCCCAGGTCCAGGTGTTTTAGGTTGGTCACGGTAGAGATGTTTAGGTGTTTGTTTTGGATCTCTGGTATTTTTGGCAGGGAAATGGTGTTCCAAGCTTCGACTTTCTCTTCTATATCTATGTACTGAAGAGTATTATCTGAAACAGAAAATTGACAATCTCGTGCAAGGTGTATTATATATGTTCCTTGTAGACGTATGTCACGCTGGCTGCTGCATGTTAAGGTGCCACTGCTTTCGTCATTTGTGATTAACATCCAGGTGCTGAATTCGATGTTCTGGATCTTGATGCCGGTTAGAGAAATCACTAAGGGTTGACATTTGCTGGTTGGCTGGTTTAGAATTAGTTCTATCTCACAGGTGGTTTCCTCGATGTTGAGTGGTTCGCTAAGCTTGCATAAGAATTGATTGTTATATATTTCTTTGCAGGGTGCATTAAAATCTACCGGTTTATACTCATTCACAATGGTGTATTGGGTTCTGGGAATAATCATTTGGAATTTATTGTTATAAGGTATAGGGATTGGATATAGTTTATAATACGTAAATATATTAGGGTTTACTAGTGGTATATTTATTACAAAAACGATTAGGTTTTTATTGGTGTATGCTTTGACTTTGCTAATAGTTTCATATTGTTGAATGTTCTCTGATGTAATATCGTAAGGCAGTTTGATATGTTTGGTTGTATCAACATGTTCCTTTATTGCTTGTAATTCTGCTAATAGGTGATCAGGTTCCAGGATTGAACCACTAAGCGTGTTCAGTTTAGCGAATGTTATGTCAGTTTCAATGGTTCTTAGTAGGTGCAAAAGTAATTGCATTGATTGACTGACAAGTCCGATCGATTCTGTTATAAAGATGGTAAATACTAGATGTTGGTGTTGGAGTTTATCGATATCGTTCATTAGGAATTTGGTACGTTTATCTAGTTCTTCTTGATTAGAATCAATGGTGTGTAGGGCCGATTTAAATTGATCGAGTATATCGTTTGTTAATTTTATTTGTTTAGATATAGCTTTATTTAGAGTTTCTTGTTTATTATCAAGTGTCTCCAGGGCTAAATTTATACGCTCGCCGTCGTTAGCGTCTAGGTTTCCACCGATTGCTTTCCAAACAGTACCTAAGCCATCTATGAAGCCTCTTTTTTCTCTTCGAGTTGGAAGAATTTGTTTAAATTTTCTACTTATTTCCATATCCAGGATGTCCATTACAGCAGTGCTGTGCCCATAGGTTGTAAATTTCTTTTTTTCTAATTTCATTTTAATATCTTCTCTAGTCAGGTGTACGTGATTATTATATTTTATTAAGGGGTCCAAATCTATTTTCTTGACTAAAGTCCAATATTCCTTGATGTTTTGGGCTGTTCCTAGTTGCACAGGATATAATCCTGGGTTATCAGTGATTTTAATAATTCGGCATTCATTAATATCGCTGGTGTTGATTGCGGTGATGATCCTGCAACAATCAGGATTTCTTAGTACTTGATCGTATTTTAATATATTTATTTATAATTAATTAATAAATAAATAATTCATTTGTATTTCAGGATTTGAGTGCATGATGTATTTGTGCTTTGTAGGCCCATGTCGTTTAAATACTTCTAGGACTTCTTCTTTTGTTCTATTAAAAAGTCCTTATAGGGGGTATTCGTATTATTAATTTAGTTGCTGAATTTTCATTTTGGTTTTCACTAGGTTATCTACATGTGTTTCTCTTAATTTTTTATTTTTTAGATCTTCTATTTTAGCTATATAAGTATCGGATACTTCTAGTACTTTAAAGGGTCCTGTGTTCATTATACGGCTTTTACCCTATTTTGATTTAGTGTTGAGGTATACGATATCTCCTTGTTTTACGTTTGGGTTTTTAACAGTAGCATTTTTCTTATTAATGACCTGTTCTTTTCGATTTGCATTTATTTCTTTAATTTTTGAGTATAGGGTGAGATTTTATTTTTATGATTTTGGGTGTATAAGTCCATGAAAGTTTTGTCATAATCCATAAGCAATAATGATTTGGTTTGTAAATGTCCATTTATTGTTTCAAAAGGTTTGTATGTTGTACTGGAATGTGAAGTTTCGTTATATCCTATAATAGCATATTTCATGATTGTTTCAGGTGTAAGATCATGTTTATGTTTCACTATACGATATAGTTCTAGTATCGTGGAATGTGCTCGTTCTATTGGAGAATTACTTTCATGTCTGTATGGTGTTGTTATATGAATTTCAATTTTATGTAATTCTAGTAATTCTTTGATGAGATTATTTGAGAATTCAGTTCCTTCATCGATCGTAATATGATTGGGTATGCCGTGGTGTGAGAAATACGTTATTAGGTTATCGGCAATTTCTGTGGATGACCTATTGGCGATTTTGTATGCCTGTGTGTATTTTAAAAATACATCTATTATAGTAAGGAGTTGGGTATTGTCTATACCTAACGTATCTTTATGTAATTTCTCAAATGGTCTCTCAGGTGTTTCGGTGTTATTTAGCGGTGCTCTAATTGGTTTTCTGTTATATTTGCACTGTTTGCATGTGCTGCAGTTATTGATGAAATTTTCGACATCTTTTCGTAGACTAGACCACGTATATCTTTCGCAAATTAATTTATATGTGGCGTCTATTACTTCATTACTTGCTGATTCTGATTATTACTCTGGTGGTTCTTTTACTCAAAAAAAAAAGGTTCTATGTTTTTATTCCGCTATTGCCATGTTTTTGTTAGTGTTCATGTATACTGTGTCTACATTTGGATTTTTAACAGTAGCTTTAATCATGATAATAAATTGTACTGTCTGTATTTATTTCCTTAACTTTATGCACATAACATTGCTATTTTATTTTTGTGTTTTTCAATGTGTTAGTCCATGGATTATCACAGTAGCTAAATTAGAAATGCTGACTTAGTTTGTTAATGTAGCATTATCTTTTGTACTAGAGTATGGGGTTTCATTACATCTTATAATAGCACATTTGACTTGGATAGGTCATGTTTATGTTTTATGATACGTTGTACTCTGGTATTGTGGAATGCGCTCATTTTATGATCTTACAGTTGTTTTTGTGTAATTTAGCGGCGTTCAAATCATGGTATTTGCATTGCTTGCATGTGTCGCGATTGATAATGAGAGTTTTTTCCACGTATTTTATTAGATTACACGAGTATATCTTTCGTAAATTACCTTGTGCATTGCGTTTGTTTCTTTGATGTCTAATACTTATATCATTTTTATTTTATGCTCATTTTTATATTTGCTGATGGTGTTTATTTTTTAAATTATTGTACGTTTAATATGTGTTATCATTACAATGGGTTTATTGAGTTTTATTTTTAAATGTAGTTTGTTAATGTAGATATTAATAGGTCGCGTTTCTTTATTTTAATTTAAATACTCGTAATTTGCTCTTTTTATTAATTTTAATAATTTTAACTGCGTTGATGATTGTATCGAAATAGTTATTTTATTATTATTTGATGTCGCTTAATTTGTATGTTTTTATGTTTGTTGTATATTTATAGGTTTTACTGCTGGTTATAACCAGTGTTTAAGCGATTTTCTGCATTAAGGTGGTTGTTTTTGATTCTCAATTCGTTTCATCAATTTCTTTTTCTTTTTGTCTGTTGTGTTTTGAAAAAGTGTTGTTTATTGTAATATTTGTAGTAATTTATTTAAATGGTTATTCTGTATAATTATTTTAATAGTTCATACAATTTTCATTATTAAGGTGGTTATCCGTTTTAGGGTTTTATTATTTTTAGTTTTTAAATTTCGGGGTTAAATATATTATATTGTCAGGTTGGTTTGGTTGCTTGCGGTTGCGTATTTGAATTGTTAAGGTTCGGGTAGAAATTTTAATTTTTCGGAAAGTGTTGAAGACTTTTTGTCAAGTTAAGTCAATATATGTTTTATTATTTTCATTCGTCATGATATTTCGTCATATATTTATTTATCCAGATATTATTTTTATTTCGTTTAATCCCATATAGTTGCTTTAGTTGTGCCGAATTTCTAATCTTCTGTCCACGAATTATTTCTTTTCTGTGATCATTTATCCACAAAGTGTGTGCCTCGTTTTCTGAAACTTCTTGTTTTTCTGGTATGCATTTAGCTTTGTTTCTTTTTTTCTTTTCAATTTTTTCTTTTATTTTAAAATTTTGATTTTTATTATTTCCTGCTTTTCCTTGCTTTATATTGTGTAATTTTTTTACTTCAGAATATTGCATATTTTGTTTTTCTGCTACTTGTTTGATTTTTTGTAGATTTTTTACTTTAAAATCTAGAAACTTTGGATTTTTGATTGTTGCTTAACATTTTGTTGATTTTGTATTTCGAAATGTTGTGAATTTTGATTCTCTGATTCTTGTTTCATATTTTGCTGATTTCCTGTGTTTTGTTTGACGCTTACTTTTCTTTGCTTCATTTTTACTTCAACAATTGTCTTTTTCTTTACTTCTGTTTTGGTAAACTCTTCAAGTTCTTTTTCCTTTTCATCTGTATTCAGAACTTCTTCTGAATTATTCTGGCTTTGTATTTTAATATTTGTGGGCACATTGATCGCCATTTCTTTATGTAATTTGATATCGTTTTTATTTTCATTTGTTTCTGTGTCCCGTTTTTCTTCTGAATTTTGGTTTTGTACTTTGATTTCTGTACTCTCGTTGTTTATGATTACTTCTTGTAGTTCCGTCCGTACATTGTCTATTTCTTTATTCTCAATGGTTTGTTCGATTATTGTTTCACACGGTTTTTGTGTTGACGGCTCTGTTTGAAAATCTTGTGTGTTCTTCACTTGTTGTTGGTGAGGGTGGTTATATTCCTCGTTAGTATGGATTTCGTGGTTCGTCATATCTTCTATTATTAATTCTAGAAGCTCATCCATTGTGTTAGGATTTTGGCGTTTTAATTTACATCCAAGGGGATCGTTTAACTCTTTTATGAAATTTCTCACCATCAGGGAATCGTGATGTTTTGCCAGTGCTCTCATATTTAAAGATGTTTTATTGTGAAGTGTGTTCAAAACATTAAAGTTGTTAACTGATTCTAAACATCTAAAGTAATAAGTAATAACTTTCTCATTAGGCTTTCGTTTAAGTGTTGTTGTATGCGGGATATGGCTGCGGTTTTTAGTATAACTATTTATTAAAATAGTTTTTAATTTCTCCCATGTATTAATATGTTTATTCTTTATTAAACTTGCTGCGTCTCCAATAATCTTGCTTTTTATAGCTAAGAGCAATAGACCGTTATTCCTAATAGCTTCTTTTTTATCTTCATTTTTACCGGGAAATATGGCAAAATTATCTATGATCACTTCGCAATCTTCTATAAAATTCGTTAGCGAATTGTTTCCATTATATTCCTTTACATAATTTAGATAAGTATGGAATGTCTCCATTTCGATTTATAGTGTAACTTTTATTTAAGAAAAGTTATTTTGTAAACATTTTACTTTAAAAATTATTATTATTTTTTAGTTAATTTGCAAGTATTTAATTATTTTACATTATAGTATTTATTACGTTATGTAATTAATATTTTATTTCAATATTATTTTTAATATTTTTAATTTTCATTAGGCCTATATAAGCGATTTATATTCCTTTTTAGAAAATTATTATTTAATTATTGTATTACGTTGAGTAATTTATATTTTATTTTAATATTATTTTTAATATTTGGTAGGCCTGTATAAACGATTTATACTCCTTTTTTTAAATTTAATACCTGTTTTAGGCCTGTATAAGCGATTTATACTCCTTTTTAAACAGGAAATATTATTGTAAAAATAATAATAATTTTTGTTTTTGGGAAGTGTGATATATAGAAAGGAAATATGAATGAGTACTCACATTACGATTATCACCGCGATGCCTTGCGAGATCTTCATGTCCATATGCTGCTGCTAGTGGGTCGATGAGCCTCAGAGCACTTCAATTTCTGTTTCTATTTCACTCCACTATTTATTAAGTTCACTTTATTTTTTAAATTTATTTTTGTAGGTTTCGAAATAATAAGTTAACCATAAAAATGGAAAAATTTACAGCGATTGTAATTCCTTAATATCCTACCGACTGCGCCAATTAATGTTTGAGTAATTTAGACTTTAATAAAAAAAACAATTTATTTTAGTTTTACTTAAATAATATTTATTTGAACTAATATTCACTGTGCGATACAGCTTATGCCTAGTCTCAAATAGTGAGTCAGCCAATTACTATCTGCGCGATGCAGATTATACATGAACTTGAACTCAAAAAGTGGTGAGCCAATTACTAACTGCACGATGCAGTTTATACATGAACTCATTAGATTAAGATTAACATATTACTTATATACTATTTTATTATCTCTAAAGTGCATGGTCAGCAAAGATACTGAAGAGACATTGTTAGTTTGTGTAGTATGGAATGTGAGTTATAACAATATGTAATTTTTTTTGTAATTTTTAATGTAAGCTAGATATAGTCTGTGGGTTGTCTTTTACCCCAAGGCCATGCATGAGAGCCTCATTATTTTTACGAGAAAATTTGACGTTTGATAATTTCTGTTTTTTTACAAATCTAAATTAAATTTTCATTAATTTAATATTGTAACAACTAAGTCGCGTCCCGTTAAATGGCAATGTGTGTGAATTATGTGATTATTATAAGAATAAAACATTCTATATAGTTATGTCTCTCTTTTTAATGGAGTAATGTTACCTACACGTTTAATTTAAAATTTGTACGGTTTATTGTGTTACATGTAACATTTTATAAGGTCATGAATAGCCTTCTATAAAAGGTAATTTTATTTCTTTAAAATAGAGAACTGTGCTATAGGCTAGATATGTCTACAGCTTGAAGCATATGATTTTCAAATGAATATTCTCAACAGACATGTATATTTCTGGCTGTTAAATGCCCAATACACTTATCTTATTTATAATAGTACTTAAGATAAATATCCAAGTTAAGGGTGGTTATCTCATATGTGAGAATTATTTAATATAAAAATTCCCAAAAACAGTACTCTGTTGACTGGTGCTTTAGACAAACATTTTCCAGATGTCATAACGGAAGGTTTAACTACAAACTCTCTCACGGTCAAAGGATATTCTATCTCATGTTTCAAAGAGATGTATTGATAATCGTCTCGATATATATCGTTGAGAATCATATACAAAGCAGATTCATATTTAATCTATTGAACACGTAACAACTGAATATAGATTCAGCAAATGATTATGTTTCTAGAGTCGTCATATTTAATTTCTTTATCAAATTTTACCCTCTTTTTTAATCTCCTTATAGAGTCAATTTTGTAAGGATAAGTGTGTATGTTTTCTTTTAATTTTTCCTCAGAAAATTTTATATCTACATTTTTGACAATACCGATTGTTGTAGTCCAAAACTTTGGTATCAACATATCAACACCTGATATCTTCTTGTTATTTGATTTCACTAGCATATTAGCTGATGTATCATTTTTACATGCAGCCCTTATTCTGTTTTTTTCTGTTTTCTTGTTTTCTTTTATATCTTTTCCGACATTGGAATGATATAACATATTTGCTATTATTAACTCGATACTGATACTGATCCCGCATTTTTCATTTAGTATATCTTTTTTTTTATCATAATTTTATAAGAAGATAGAGATAGTTTATCTTCATGACATATATCTGTACTGGGGTCAACTCCCACTTTTCACTTTAAATTCAAATTTAATTTTTAATTGTGTTATTTTTTTCGATAAAATTAATTTAATTGAATTATTTTAAGGAAACAGACAAAACACGTCTATCATGTATGGAAGTACTAATCGATTCTTGTTTTGACATAATTAAAATTTGATAATTTAAACCTAGAATCGTTTGCTGTCAATGCTTCAACAAATATCAAATTATTTTAACGCTCCAGATGGACGACGCACTGATTACTGAATATTAGCTGCGCCTTTTAGAACAAATATTTTAAATTCAAAGAAACCGAGCTGATCTATCTTAAACGATTACTCTAAATACTAAACTCGATGCAAAAATTTGTTCATTTTACAGCCTGGTTTTATGCAACCATTCCTACACAGTTTTTAATTGAACATGATTTTAATATAAGAATATAACATTTAGAGTAATCGTTTAAGATACGTCATCTCGGTATCAAACGCCAGCTAATACTAAGCGCGGCGTTTGTAATTTAATAATTATTTGAGTGTATTTACTTTTAACAGTTATTTGTACTTAAAACAATATATACATTTTTAGACATTTATAATGCATAATTTGCAATCCACAGACACGAGTATGGTCATTTAAAGTAAATATGGTAGATTTAAATGTGCAATTTTGTCATATTAGATAAATAAATATTCCTGCATTAGGCGTATTATATTATATTATTATTAGTTAATATTAGTGAATTTCTTACTTTATCAAGGCGTACCAAAGTAAGGCGGAACTGAAAAATGGGCAAAATTGATATCAAAATTTTATCTAACTCATCATCACCCACCCACCCAATTGAAAAAAGTTCTGCTTATGAAGATATAGAGGAGCACATTCAAAAAGATTTAGCTATGTCTACAACCTCGACTGCATCTCAAAATATTGTAGAAGAAGTTGTATCAGATATAATAATCATCATCTTTTAGACAAAAAAATTGTAAGATATTTCAGAATGGCCGCTTATCATTGACTCTGCAATAAAAGGTAAAATCATTTTTTGAGGCCCTGTAAGTAACGAAATGAGGAACAAAAACTACCCAAAGAATTGTGACGGTCGTCATTTTTCAAATTCGCATTTTGAAAAAATAATTCCAAATATAGGGAGACTTTCAAAAGAAGATGGCATCTGCAGATAAAGCATGTTGTTTTTGCTGTCGTTTACTTAACACAAACCATAACTCTAATTTGGGGAAAAAAGGATTTGACGTCTTATCAACGCGTCTCAAATCTCACGAAACATCCTCAGATCACCGACGTGCTTTGAACAGTTGGATAGAAGCGTCGATTCGATTGATAAACTTTGGCGGAATAGATATAAAAAATTATGAAACTTGCTGTGAGAGTAGAGTCTCTAGTCTTGCTGTTGTTCGCTTTCACTACCCTTCAGTTCGTGATGACCTTCAAAATCTTCACGAAGAGGCATTGTCGCTATTTTAGAACATAGAGCAATTTGAGTTCATAATTACAATGGTGTATGATATATTGTTTCAAGTAAACATTGTAAGTAAAGCTATGTAGTCTGAAACAATGGACTTACCAAACGCATCGCAATTATTGAAAAATTGTTCGAAATTCGTGAAACAGTACCGTAGCTTTTCCTCAACTTCAATTATAGCTAAGAAAATAGAGTCTCTGGCCGAAATAGATCCATGTTTTTAGGCAGTCCGATTGCGAAGAAAGAGACGCGGTTATTTGAATACAAAGCCGTATTTGAAAACCAACTGATCCAGAGGAATTATATAAAATGAACGTTTTTTATCCAATTGAGAATACATTAATTACACGTTTTCAACATTTGTTAAAATTCAATGATTCATAGTCTTTTTTAAACGACATAAAAATAATTCCAGAAATAACCTTGTTGGAAAAAACCTGTGCTGATTTGCAAATCACTTTAACCCAACGACAACGAAAAATGTGACATATCCGGCCATGAATTGGTTGCAGACTATGTGAGCCTGAACCCATTATTAAAAGATCTTCAATGAGCAAAAAATGATTGGCAAAATATTTTCCTGAATGTATTAACAGCGCTTCGTATCTTACTAACTGTACCTGTACCTGTATCTGTCGAAAAAGGAGAACGATGTTTCAATAAATGTAATTATTATTTCTCATTTGTAATTTCCACATCACATAAACTTCCACAAAATGGTCAAACGTACTTTTCTACAATTTGACATTTATAACAACAGAAGTTCGGCTTAGTGCATAGTTATAGCGAATAAAATCGTGTGCGAATAAAATCGTGTGCGAATAAAATCGTGTGTGACAAATGTCGAATCGTAAACAATAAAGTATTTTATTTGGAGAGGCGCCACTTTTTGATCTGTGCTGAAAATTTGTCCAATTTTAAGCACAGGGATCTATTTTGTTTGTATCCGAGAACATATGTACTAAATTATAGCCTTTCATCTCTATATATTTGATATTTCTGGTTCTTGCTCCCCAGTTCATTTATTACTTTCTACAGTGGAGCCTGCATACCAAGTTTCAACGTTTTAACTCTACTAACTGAACTTAAATTTTGAAATTCTAATTTTTGAAAAATGTGCATATTGTATCCCAAA
Organism: Panorpa germanica; assembly: GCA_963678705.1. Lineage (NCBI taxonomy): Eukaryota > Metazoa > Arthropoda > Insecta > Mecoptera > Panorpidae > Panorpa > Panorpa germanica. Next base: position 832,136 of record OY783211.1, on the reverse strand, counting down.
TTTCAGTTTTCTATCTTTATCAGTACGTGAAATATGTGCAAAAATTCTTTTTGAAAATTTCCAGTTTTTCAACATTTACTTCAGAAAAATTTACAGGGACGTAGAAAGTCTTAGAAATTAGTCCTCTACAAAATATCAAAATTTTAAAAACTTTGTGTGCTCCGTTTAGAAGATACCATATACGATTTTGATATTTATTTACTCTGTGTTTAATTTAATATTACTTAACCCATATTTCCGAGGTGGATGACGGAGATAGAGACAATAATAAAATAGTAAAGGAAGAGAGTCAAGAAGAAATAGTAAAGGAAGAGAGTCAAAAAGTACTAATAAAGTTAGAGAAACAATGAGGAGTAAGGAGCAAGAAAATATAGGAACAAGAGTACAAAATTCAAACATTGCAGTTGGAATTATTAAAAATGTTAGAATAATTTTAAGTTTAGGTTAGCAATGAGATGTAATTACGTGATTTAATATTAAAAGAATGTAAAGTCTAACGACACACACATTAAAATTAATAAATAAAATTAAAATATACCTATTCCAACATGCGTTCTTATGGGTTTTTCATATAAACGGTAGAAATTGCGAACATTATTATAGTAAGAGGATTGCACAGTTTTATTAAAATTTAGTTATAGGTTTACAAGCGCATCACGATCAAATGATTGCAAAACGTTAGAATATTTGCTAAAACAAATTTAAAATGGTTTAAATATATGATGGAAATAATGTGAGTTTTGAAAATGGGGATTCCCCATAATGTCAATAATTCTTACATTTTTTAAGGTTTAGTTTATTTTCATATTATAACAATATACATCCAGTATAAAACTATTACAATTTTCAACCATATGGTAAGAAACGTAATAAGCTTTGTGATATGGTTTGGAATTAAAAAAGCGTGTATTTTGCAAAAGCCTGTCATCCCTTATACCTGTAATTCATAATTTAACCTCACATTTAAAATTTCAACTTTCAGCATGAATATTTTATATTTTAAATTAAAAGAGGTACTATTACTAGTAGTGACTAATACATGTTGTACGTGCTTTGAGTATAGAATAAGTGCTATAAAACAAAAAATGTTGGTGTATCCAATAATTACAAAGAATTCTAATATTATTTTTCTATGGGATTTTGTGGAAATGACTACTTCACAGATACCGGAGTGTGTGACGTGTGGTGAAAATGAGTTTTCCAATGATGATGGTTTTTATTATTGTCAAGAGTGTGGTACAAAAGCTGCTGATGCGGTGGAAATAAATTATGATCTAAATGTTAGCTATGCAAATGTTAGACTTAAAAAATTAACCATTCCAAAGCAAAAACCAATAAAAAAGAAAGGTACGATTTAATAAAATACAATTTTTGAAAACTTTTAGCTTTACTACAATAATAAATATCTTTCTAGATGAAAAATTAACATCTTGGGCATGTTATAACTACATCCTGGTGGGTCTTGTAAAGGAGTTACAAAGTGTAGGTGCCTCTGAGAAGTTTAAACTAACAACATTACAATTATGGGCCGCTTATTTAGGCAAAATAGAAGTTGCTTTTACGTCAAAAACTGAAGAAAAACTTCCAAAGCTTCCAGTATCATTTAAAAAGAGGTAGTATATCCTTTGGCTTTAAACCAATGCTGAGGATTTGGTAAATAACATCCAACTCCGATTTTTAATTTTTAATTTTTTTTTTTTATTGACTAATACTACAACTAAGTATAGATATACTTATCTAGTGGCTTACATTTCTATAATTAAACGGTGTGGTAGATATTGTTCCAATGAACAATTCTACATGATTTGATTACTAGGTCCGAGGGTTTAGCCCTGCGTAGTCTTCGAACATCATTACTATCAAGCAACATATAATAACATAATTCCGATTTAATTAAATATTAAGACATTTTAAAATATGTGTAATAGAAATAGAAACAATATATATAAAGATATGTTTTAATATTTGTACTCTATTAAAAATATGAATCTGATAAAAACATGAATGCGGCCCGCATCGACAGATTCCATTTTATCCAAAACTAAAAAAAAAATTAAAGAAACATTTAATATCATGTCCGTTGTTACATTCTACACCTTAGTTGTATTGTATTGTACTTATTTATTAATTATTTTGCATCTCGGAGTGTTATCATATATTTTTCAAAGTATAATATAAACTTTACCTTTTTGAACTTACAGGGATGCTAGGATTATATATAACCGCTTTAAACAATCAAAAAGAAAAAGGTGGCAGTGTTCAGAAATTAAAAGTCCAACAACTACTTTAGTAACAGGTCTATCCGCCTTGGAAGCTGCAAGGGAACGATCTAAGCATAGGGTGAGTAGCTATATTTTTAGGTAATTCAAGAAAAGCGACGTCATGTTATTGTATTCTTTTGTAAAAATTGTGCTATTTTTAGAGAGCTCTGGCGCAAGCTGATTATGAAGTCTTAACGCAGGAAGCACTTACGCGGCAATCGGACAAAATATCTATACTTAATGCTAGTTTACACGAATTAAAAAGCGCAACTTCAACGATCAATACTAAAAAAACAAAAAAAATTAAATTAAACAAGAAAGCTCGCAAAGAAAAACTACGGGTGATGTCTGCGAAACATCTCAATGAACATATAAAAGATATTAACGATGAACTGAAATGCCACAGCATAAAGAAGAATATGTCTTCGAGTTATCTATCCAGTGGAAATTTTGTTACAAGAACGGTTCTGTGGTCCATTTTGTATCTTGCGTTAAATCAGTCGGGGGAAGAAATTCAACTTGGAGATTTGATAAGATTTTGTAGAAATGGAACTTTAAGTTATTATGATTTTAGACATTTTTTTCCTAAAGACTCTCCGATGTTAAAACAAGACGAACATATTTTTCAATCGCCTATTTATAACTCTCCTAATCATTTACGAGTTCGTGAAACTGCTTTAAAAATAGCGAAAATTATTGGCGTGAAATATTTGGTGAAACCAAATTTAATAAAATTAACGAGACGCTACTGTGTGGAACTCCAGTTGCCTAATAATGTTAACGAATTTATAACAAAATTATTTACGTTAACAGAACCCGTGATGACCTGCAAAGTGGAGGACATTCACGTTGACCCGAATTTTGAAGGCAGAGCCATGAGTTTTATTATTTTTATATTGAAAGTAATCTTCGGTTTGAATGATGAAACTGAAAGTAACGTTAGTAAATCTGTTCTTAAATTAAATAAAATATTTTTAAAAAATGGATTTGATACGGAATTATTTGTTTGGAAAGATTGGTTGAATTATATAGAACTTAGAAAATTAGTTTTATCTAAAAAACATTTCCCAACAAAAATGCTGATCGACCCAAAGGGTGTTAGTACCGATATGTATTTTAATTTCTTAAAGAAAGTTAAACTCCAAACTGTCGAATATGATGAGGATTTGCAATTGATTAAGCAAGTATTTCAGGATATGGACGCGATGCAAAATCAGAAATACAAAGAGCAGATAGAATTTAAATCTTCATTGACACCAAATAAGGATAACTTTGAGAAGATCTTGGAAGTTGATGGTTTTTCTCAAATTCCTGATCTATTAAAAAAAGATTTTCCTAAGTTTAATTTAAAATTGTTATTAAACAACAAAAAATTACAAAAAAAATGTAACGTTGATTTAAGATTTAGTACTGACTTGGAAAATGTAAATATTAATTTTGTAGAGATAGCTCAATTTAAGAAAAGAAAGACACAAAGTGAAAAAAAGTGTGAAAAAGAGTATTTGAATATGCCGGTCAACGTCAAGAACTGCAGCAGCGCTTTCTACAATAAAACAGTAGCCGAAAAGAAAAAAAAATGTGATAAAAAATTAAAAGAATGTGAACGAAGTCTAAAAGAAATCCAAAACACTTTACATGGTGGTGTCAAAAGAAAAAGTACATCAGAACGCAAGACTGATCAAGGACCTAGTCCAAAAAAGCCAAAACTAGATTTTCATAAAGCAAATGTACAGGAAATTGCAAGATTATTGTTGGAGGAACAATTAAAGATATCAAGAAATTCTAAAAACGCTACCAACTCAATTCAAGCGGAACACACGTCCATTGTGGAAAAAAGAAATATAGGTAGAGATAAGAATGGAAGGTTCGTGCCTAAAGCATCCGCAGAAGCATTACCGTCTAAAAAATTTAAAACCAGGAGGCACGGCAAATGGTTTATTGAAGAGTGCTATGAAAATCAATTAAACGAAAGTCATAATTTAGAAAATAATAAAAATTCTTTGTTGAACTTAGCGTTAAATGGGAAATGCAAACAAAAGCTTAAGGATAACAAATTTGTAGATTGTAAAATAAGACTCTGCATTCCATTATCATCGTATTGGATAAATCATGGAGACTTGGAGAACTGTAGTGCAAATCAAATGTTTAATGACTTTTTTTAAAATTACCACGAAATTTCCAGTGGTTATTAAAAGAATGTGCAGCTGCTATAGAAATGAATTGCAAGGAGTTGTATAAAGAATTAATGGTAGTAGAGAATCAATATGGTTTCGTATTAAATAAAGATAATGTAGCAGAAAATGTTCTACGGCTAGAATCATGTTTTGAAAATGTAGAAAATAAAATAGAGGAGTCAATATCACGTTTGAAGAAATACTGGTAACAAAATTATGATGATAAGTTAATTTAAACTTTTGTTCTAGTTTAATAATACATGTTTTTATTTTTTTAAAAAGGTTACTTTTATTTCCTGTTTTCCGGCCTATTCGTTCATGTCTAACGTCTAAAAATCTATGTAGATAAAAAGATATTGAATTAAAAATAGCAGTTAAAATAAATATATTGAGAAACTTTTAGACAATGTGTTCTATCGAAGACACAAACCATTTCTTATTAAAATTAATATTTCATTGCTACTTTGAATCATTGTATGTAGTTTTCCATCTTTACGCAGCTTAAAGAAAATGTATTTTTTGTTTCAAATAAAACTGTTACCAGTCTCACCTGAATTTCAATTGAAATGTCATCTTCTTTTTATTGAATTATAAAAAGACATTACAAGAACTCAAATTTACTTAATAATATATTTTTGATGTGACATACTAAATAACTAATAAGAGGAAGTCGCGATATAATAAAATGTGGATAGTAGTGCTACCTTAAATCTGACTTTATTTATTAATATTGTATTAAATATTTTCATTTAATGGTTTCTTTAATATAATTATGTTTTGGGTTAGTAAAAATTAGACTTCAAATAGAAAAATAATAAACGAAACAATGTGTACGAAGAAGAGAAACGAAAATCAATAAAATTCACGATTTCAATAATAATTCACATTAGCAGAAATGTTAGATTTTGGTAAGTACCTAATTAATTTTTAAAGATAGTTTTTTTTAGCATTCAACAAATCTTTATCTATAAGATACCGGCTTTAAATGAATGAGAGTATGTCCTGCACGTTATAGAGTAGTATAGTACCCTATTATCTGTCTATTATGCGTACTCTGTATATGTAATTTCTTTTTGTAATTTTTAATGTAAGCTAGATATAGTCTGTGGGTTGCCTTTTACCCCAAGGCCATGCATGAGAGCCTCATTATTTTTACGAGAAAATTTGACGTTTGATAATTTCTGTTTTTTACAAATCTAAATTAAATTTTCATTAATTTAATATTGTAACAACTAAGTCGCGTCCCGTTAAATGGCAATGTGTGTGAATTATGTGATTATTATAAGAATAAAACATTCTATATAGTTATGTCTCTCTTTTTAATGGAGTAATGTTACCTACACGTTTAATTTGAAATTTGTACGGTTTATTGTGTTACATGTAACATTTTATAAGGTCATGAATAGCCTTCTATAAAAGGTAATTTTATTTCTTTAAAATAGAGAACTGTGCTATAGGCTAGATATGTCTACAGCTTGAAGCATATGATTTTCAAATGAATATTCTCAACAGACATGTATATTTCTGGCTGTTAAATGCCCAATACACTTATCTTATTTATTATAGTACTTAAGATAAATATCCAAGTTAAGGGTGGTTATCTCATATGTGAGAATTATTTAATATAGAAATTCCCAAAAACAGTACTCTGTTGACTGGTGCTTTAGACAAACATTTTCCAGATGTCATAACGGAAGGTTTAACTACAAGCTCTCTCACGGTCAAAGGATATTCTATCTCATGTTTCAAAGAGATGTATTGATAATCGTCTCGATATATATCGTTGAGAATCATATACAAAGCAGATTCGTATTTAATCTATTGAACACGTAACAACTGAATATAGATTCAGCAAATGATTATGTTTCTAGAGTCGTCATATTTAATTTCTTCTTCAAATTTTACCCTCTTTTTTAATCTCCTTATAGAGTCAATTTTGTAAGGATAAGTGTGTATGTTTTCTTTTAATTTTTCCTCAGAAAATTTTATATCTACATTTTTGACAATACCGATTGTTGTAGTCCAAAACTTTGGTATCAACATATCAACACCTGATATCTTCTTGTTATTTGATTTCACTAGCATATTAGCTCATGTATCATTTTTACATGCAGCCCTTATTCTGTTTTTTCTGTTTTCTTGTTTTCTTTTATATCTTTTCCGACATTGGAATGATATAACATATTTGCTATTAATAACTCGATACTGATACTGATCCCGCATTTTTCATTTAGTATATCTTCTTTTTTATCATAATTTTATAAGAAGATATAGATAGTTTATCTTCATGATATATATCTGTACTGGGGTCAACTCCCACTTTTCACTTTAAATTCAAATTTAATTTTTAATTGTGTTATTTTTTTCGATAAAATTAATTTAATTGAATTATTTTAAGGAAACAGACAAAACACGTCTATCATGTATGGAAGTACTAATCGATTCTTGTTTTGACATAATTAAAATTTGATAATTTGAACCTAGAATCGTTTGCTGTCAATGCTTCAACAAATATCAAATTATTTTAACGCTCCAGATGGACGACGCACTGATTACTGAATATTAGCCGCGCCTTTTAGAACAATTATTTTAAATTCAAAGAAACCGAGCTGATCTATCTTAAACGATTACTCTAAATACTAAACTCGATGCAAAAATTTGTTCATTTTACAGCCTGGTTTTATGCAACCATTCCTACACAGTTTTTAATTGAACATGATTTTAATTATAAGAATATAACATTTAGAGTAATCGTTTAAGATACGTCATCTCTGTATCAAACGCCAGCTAATACTCAGCGCGGCGTTTGTAATTTAATAATTATTAAGGTGTATTTCCTTTTAACAGTTATTTGTACTTAAAACAATATATACATTTTTAGACATTTATAATGCATAATTTGCAATCCACAGACACGAGTATGGTCATTTAAAGTAAATATGGTAGATTTAAATGTGCAATTTTGTCAGATTGGATAAATAAATATTCCTGCATTAAGCTTATTATATTATATTATTATTAGTTAATTTTAGTGAATTTTTTACTTTATCAAGGCGGAACTGAAAAATCGGCCAAATTGATATCAAAATTTTATCTAACTCATCATCACCCACCCACCCAATTGAAAAAAGTTCTGCTTATGAAGATATAGAGGAGCACATTCAAAAAGATTTAGCTATGTCTACAACCTCGACTGCATCTCAAAATATTGCAGAAGAAGTTGTATCAGATATAATAATCATCATCTTTTAGACAAAAAAATTGTAAGATATTTCAGAATGGCCGCTTATCATTGACTCTGCAACAAAAGATAAAATCATTTTTTGAGGCCCTGTAAGTAACGAAATGAGGAACAAAAACTACCCATAGAATTGTGACGGTCGTCATTTTTCAAATTCGCATTTTGAAAAAATAATTCCAAATATAGGGAGACTTTCAAAAGAAGATGGCATCTGCAGATAAAGCATGTTGTTTTTGCTGTCGTTTACTTAACACAAACCATAACTCTAATTTGGGGAAAAAAGGATTTGACGTCTTATCAACGCGTCTCAAATCTCACAAAACATCCTCAGATCACCGACGTGCTTTGAACAGTTGGATAGAAGCGTCGATTCGATTGATGAACTTTGACGGAATAGATAAAAAAATTATGAAACTTGCTTTGAGAGTAGAGTCTCTAGTCTTGCTGTTGTTCGCTTTCACTATCCTTCAGTTCGTGATGACCTTCAAAATCTTCACGAAGAGGCATTGTCGCTATTTTAGAACATGGAGCAATTTGAGTTCATAATTACAATGGTGTATGATATATTGTTTCAAGTAAACATTGTAAGTAAAGCTATGTAGTCTGAAACAATGGACTTACCAAACGCATCGCAATTATTGAAAAATTGTTCGAAATTCGTGAAACAGTACCGTAGCTTTTCCTCAACTTCAATTATAGCTAAGAAAATAGCGTCTCTGGCCAAAATAGATCCATGTTTTTAGGCAGTCCGATTGCGAAGAAAGAGACGGTTATTTGAATACGAAGCCGTATTTGAAAACTAACTGATCCAGAGGAATTATATAAAATGAACGTTTTTTATCCAATTGAGAATACATTAATTACACGTTTTCAACATTTGTTAAAATTCAATGATTCATAGTCTTTTTTAAACGACATAAAAATAATTCCAGAAATAACCTTGTTGGAAAAAACCTGTGCTGATTTGCAAATCACTTTAACCCAACGACAACGAAAAATGTGACATATCTGGCCATGAATTGGTTGCAGACTATGTGAGCCTGAACCCATTATTAAAAGATCTTCAATGAGCAAAAAATGATTGGCAAAATATTTTCCTGAATGTATTAACAGCGCTTCGTATCTTACTAACTGTACCTGTATCTGTCGAAAAAGGAGAACGATGTTTCAATAAATGTAACTATTATTTCTCATCTGTGATTTCCACATCACATAAACTTCCACAAAATGGTCAAACGTACTTTTCTACAATTTGACATTTATAACAACAGAAGTTCGGCTTAGTGCATAGTTATAGCGAATAAAATCGTGTGCGAATAAAATCGTGTGCGAATAAAATCGTGTGTGACAAATGTCGAATCGTAAACAATAAAGTATTTTATTTGGAGAGGCGCCACTTTTTGATCTGTGCTGAAAATTTGTCCAATTTTAAGCACAGGGATCTATTTTGTTTGTATCCGAGAACATATGTACTAAATTATAGCCTTTCATCTCTATATATTTGATATTTCTGGTTCTTGCTCCCCAGTTCATTTATTACTTTCTACAGTGGAGCCTGCATACCAAGTTTCAACGTTTTAACTCTACTAACTGAACTTAAATTTTGAAATTCTTATTTTTGAGAAATGTGCATATTGTATCCCAAATTTCAGTTTTCTATCTTTATCAGTACGTGAAATATGTGCAAAAATTCTTTTTGAAAATTTCCAGTTTTTCAACATTTACTTCAGAAAAATTTACAGGGACGTAGAAAGTCTTAGAAATTAGTCCTCTACAAAATATCAAAATTTTAAAAACTTTGTGTGCTCCGTTTAGAAGATACCATATACGATTTTGATATTTATTTACTCTGTGTTTAATTTAATATTACTTAACCCATATTTCCGAGGTGGATGACGGAGATAGAGACAATAATAAAATAGTAAAGGAAGAGAGTCAAGAAGAAATAGTAAAGGAAGAGAGTCAAAAAGAACTAGTAAAGGTAGAGAAACAATGAGGAGTAAGGAGCAAGAAAATATAGGAACAAGAGTACAAAATTCAAACATTGCAGTTGGAATTAATAAAAATGTTAGAATAATTTTAAGTTTAGGTTAGCAATGAGATGTAATTACGTGATTTAATATTAAAAGAATGTAAAGTCTAACGACACACACATTAAAATTAATAAATAAAATTAAAATAAACCTATTCCAACATGCGTTCTTATGGGTTTTTCATATAAACGGTAGAAATTGCGAACATTATTATAGTAAGAGGATTGCACAGTTTTATTAAAATTAAGTTATAGGTTTACAAGCGCATCACGATCAAATGTTTGCAAACGTTATATTTATTTAATTAGTTATAATGTTACTAAGCTCCGTGCAAAATTTAATCCGTCTATTTTTTTGTTTATGGAGAAAATGAACATTTTCTAAAGTTACTACAAAACCTATTCATATGTAAGCAATGGATTTTGGATTTGGGAAATTCGGATGTCTGTAGTTCTTTAATTAATATACTTAAGATCATTTAAGTTGTATTTATTTAATTAGTTATAATGTTACTAAACTCCGTGCAATAATTTTTTCCGTCTATTTTTTTGTTTACGGAGTAAATCAACATTTGTCATGTGTGCTATAAACCCTTTTTGCGATTTTCCGATTCAAATATATGGTATTTATACTATATTATTATTATTATTTATGTTTTTTTATTTTTTGCGTACGCATTCTTAACTATTCATTTAAATACACTTGCAAATATTAAATCCAACAAGTGTATAGCCTTTTGCCCGAAACCACTAGTACTGCTCATTTTCGAACTTTTTGCTAACTTCAGCGACGTCTCATATATACCGTTTGTTCATCTGAACACCTTCAGATAGTGGTAGATTAGCTATAATTTAGATAGAGCTCAAAGTTGATATAGACCTTGAGGACATTATTACAAATAAAATTTTAAAAGTCCTCACCGATCGCACATCTGCATAAAAAGTTATTTAAGGTCAAAAGTCAATAAAAATGGTTTTTCCATTATTTACGGTAAACGGTAAGTTTTATCATAAAAATAGATTAGACAAAAGTTGTAGATAATAAAATTATCTATAAAAATTGTTCTTATACTTTTTTTTCTAAGAATCACCAATTCTGAGTTATTGCGATTCTAAAAGTTGAAGAAGTCTTATTCTACATATAAAATATGTTCTATACGAATCCAATATAATACATCATCCTCATCATCGTCATTTTTATCATCATCATCAACTCCAATATTTCTAGTGTTAACTAAAATTGTAACACACATTGGGTTTATTTCTGAATCAGGTTTCCCATATCCTTTAAAGGTTTTAATTCTGTTTTGTCCATTATCAGTAATTGTTTTTTTCGTATTTTTGTTAATTTCTGCATGCTGCATGTTATATCAGCAATGAATTCAGCTACTTTATCAAATGTATGGGAACCTTTAAATAGCCTGCAAGCTGTTTAGGTACCATCTATAAATTACGTCACACAAATTTTATGCGTTTTGTGCCCTCTCCATGCTGTGCCATCACACATTTTGAAACTTTAATTTATTTTACTTTTCCATATTGGTAATGTTAAAATCTTGCGGCAATGACTCTTTTCATATATACCTTACAATAATTTTCTATTCTTCAGAAATTTTAAAACAATTAGAAATATTAAAAATTATTTAGCTATAAATTGAGATTACTATAAAATGTGTCTATTGTCGATTATTTTTGTTTTATTTATCTCATATAATATAGTACAAGAGTAATTTGATAAGTCAGTGACTCTTTGAATTTCCCGTGCAGCTTCCGCCAACTGCATTCTATTAATTGACAACTGTCAAATTTTGTGCAAGCAGCATTACATAGTTTGTGTTTGTGATGCCGCGATTGCGATTGAGTCCAATGCATATATCCAAAATACATAAATGTGGCTACGAACTGGTACCCCATCTATCATATTCTCCAGATTTGGCGACCAGCATTTATTTCCTGTTTCCAAACCTGAAGAAATGGTTGTGTTTTAAGAGATTTCGATCTAACAAAGAGGACATCACTAAAACCACTGAAACAAACGCCTATTTTGAAGGCTTTGAGATAACCCAAGGAATAAAAAAAATATGTAAAAACGCTGGAATAAATGTGTCAAGCATAAATATATTTATTTGACAAATAAAGCGTTTTTGCAAAAAAGTAAGTCACTGAAGTAAAATATCAAAATACCGTCGTATTTTAATATTTATCTAATATTTATTTAATCAATTTGAATTTAAATAAATATTCTTTGAGAAAGAATTATTTAAAAATTATGAGAAACATTTTTATTTTCAATTAGAGTAAGCAATATCGTATCAACACATATTTTCGAGTAATATGATTAAAACATACAATTTAAAGTTAAATTCAAAAAGTTAATTGATTTGAAGATGTAACTATGTAGATTAATATAAATTTTCAATTTTATAAGTTGAAGCATTTTGAATTTGGCGTTATTTTCTTCCACTCACTTCCAATCTTTTATTATTTTCTACTGAATTGGAACTGGCAACACTAATATCTCTTGATAGCGTCTTGCAGTGTTTATGTCTGACCACCACTGACCACGTTTAGCATTCAATAATGGTGATTGTGTCATATTACGCGTTCTACTAAGTTTATTATTTTTCCGTTTCTGACATATGATTTGTACATTTATTTATTACACTTGGTGCATCGGTATTTACTGCATCTTTTAATGGATAGATTAAATATAAGGTAACGTTCATTAATTGTAATACAATTGTCACAATTGCGTTTGATATGTTGCGCTTGTGAGATGTTTTATTTTGTTTCGTATGTAATGCACAGTAATGACTGATTTTTTTAATAAATGAATGGCATTTTGAATAGGTTATTTGTTAATTTATGTATTGTGTTAATTTAATATGTTGGGTGATATCCACATTAAATGATGAAGTTGCGCGTCATAATTTATCTGTGGAGCTAACATTTGTTGAAATACTTTGACATACCGCCATCATTATGATGTTAGTGATAGTAAGAGTTAAACTTTTATTAGAATAACAATTGTTTGCTTTTACGTTCCAGAGTCGCGATGAACTTTGTGGTGTTCTACAATCAAACATTTGGATGCATCGGATTTATTGAGTATTGATGGATTAATAATGTAGTGTTGGAGAGTTACATTAAGATAGATATCTGTCATGAATCTGTTTTGTTTACTAAGGTAAGCTTTTTTAATACTTACTGGTATACTAATTTATATAGCTTGATTTCTTAGATATATGTTGTTATGAATAGATGTTATATTTTCATATAGTTCATTAAAACTTTAGATTTCTTAAATTTTGTTTGTTATAAATAAGACAAATATATGTCTTCCTCTACAAAAATGGGAGATGTTTGGGCTTCAAAGTGTAATAAAGGGAAAATACTTAACGTCTTACAACTTTTATTCAGGTTCCTGATTGTATTTGATACCGTATTGTATTAACAGTCTCCAGAATACCATTTCTGGAATCTACTTGAGTCTTTCACTTCTTTAATTCTTTTCATGATCGGTTTTGATTATCAAAACAATTGTTTTGATAATAATGATTTTTTGTTATGTATTGTTACAAATAGAACAATTACTTATTTATTAAATTAATAATAGTGCAAGGTCATGAATATCAAAATTCCAAACTTTTGAATGAAGTGTAATAATATTAGGTAATTAATATTTTGTTCACGTTGCAGCTTATACGTGTGCAGCTGCCTACAAAAATGCATGTGGCCTGAAGAAGCAATTTAAACCTTACAAAGACAAATGTCATGGCGCATTCTAAACGAAACGAAGCCAGGTAAGGAGAGGGTTCTACACATTCCTATATAAGAACGTAATAGAAAATGTACAATTTATTTATAATATAAACGATGTGTTGTCTTTGCTTTGTAGATTAACCTGCTGGACTCAGAAAACTTGTAAATTTTCTTGAACTTTTCTGGATTTGCAGAGAGATTCAAATTTAATATTTGACGTCAAACAACTTGTGATTTTCAGTAATGTTGTATTCGCTAATTACTTATTTATGGTGCATCTACTAAAGTAAAAATCGTAACAAAAGGTAAACATCATTTCGAACATACATTGTAATATAAATTTTACAAAATATAATAATTTTACATATAATTTATAAATATATTTTGGTATGTATTGATTTAGATTCGCTTAAAAAAAATTAATATTCATTACAATTTATTTATCGGCAATTTATCGCCTTTTTTAAGATTGGTTTTGAAAAGGTGAACTGAAATTTTACAATAATTGCTTTTAATTCTAATTATAGTGTAATATTTTGCGAGACTCGTTTTTTCTTAAATTTGGATGCATCAAAACTTATATTTTTCAATTGTTTGATATTTTGTTCCTTACTAATACAAATGTTGTCATTTATTCTAAATGTTTCTTAATTTTGCATTTTAAGAAATCCTTTTTTTTTAAACACTTAAAGAATCTGTTCTTATAATAAAGTTATTATTCATATCTTCGTCAGTGTCTAATGCTTTTAATATACCTCAGTTTTCAGCAGAATAAGTACATACTTTTATTGTTTACTTTAAATTTATTTATTTAATTATAAATAGCGAACACAGCTTTATTTTCTTTAAAATAAATTGGAGGCATCTATCAGTGACATATACTTTTATAAAATTCCTGTGAAATATATTTTTTATTTATGATAATTTTAATTAACCTGTGGCTTATATAGTCAATTGTTTAAAAAGATAATTATAAATTAATGATAATGTTGATGTCACAAATTATATTATTTTTATATGATTATTTTAATACTTGCCTAATATATATTGTTCTGGATGACAAAATTTGTAAATTAATAAATGTAACCATGAACGACCTTTGTGTCTGTACTAAGTCTTAGCCTACTTTTCTTCTAAATATCTATTTTCCGTATAATGAAGTATTTTTAAAATGATTAGCGGTAACCAGATAATAAGTTTTAATGCTTTCATCTATTTTCAAATTCTCATAATTAGAATTGAATAGAAAGAAATGTTACCCACTAACTACAGTTATGTGCATTTAAGGGTTGTGTAATGTAATTAGGTAAACGTTTTGTGATATATTTTTCGTCTATTAAAAAAATTAAGTCTACCTTATTACAAATTAACATAATCATAACAATTTTTGAGAAGATCCTTTTAACAATTAAAAAATATCACAAGAAAACCGTCTTGAGATTTAAGTACTTAAAATATCTAGGTTTTGTTGTAAATAAAATAATACATGGATGTGAGAGGTAACATTTATGTTTTGTGTTTAGGAAGCAGATTTATTACACGTAGTTTAGCATTTTTGGTGCGTGAAATATACAGTATATGATGTTGGTGCTGATTACTTTAATAATACTTATTCCATTGTGTTTTCAGAAAAATGTCTGAAGACTAATTCATGTTTGCTGGTTGGATGTGAAAATAAAATGAATCTACGGATGAATTTCGAAAGGATAGTGAAGGTAAATATATATCATGAAATATACAAATTCACATAAATAGAAATAATAACAATTTATTTTATACTGAGGATTCTTTTATTTTTGTTTAAGTTTAATCGTTATTTTATTTTAGTTTCTATTCAGTGGAAATGTATTTATTACGAATGTATAAATTTTTGTTAAATGTGAGGATAACAGCGACTCTAAATATTATACGTTTTTAGTTCTGATTTACAAAATTTAAACTTAAACAATTTACATGTTAGACCTTGTAGTTTTAATGGAATATTAAATTTGAAAACATGTGTTCTAGTTTTCTAGTGCTCTGGTGTTCTAGTGTTCTAGTGCTCTAGTACATTCACAAACTGTTCTGAATAACGAAAGATCTCTCAATTCGGATTCTGTGAAGCGGAATCTGAACTTGTTGTAACTCTTCATATAATTAATACTTGTTTGCATTTCAGAACACCTTTGTGCTGATGTGGTGCTGGTTTGTATAATGCAATATTCTTAGAAAATAGAGTTGTGCTGTCTTTGGGGTAAGTGCTTTTAGATTTACATTTTCTTAAATCGTGTAGTTAAAATATTCATAAGTGTCACATTATCACAAAGAAGAACTTAATATTAACGCAATGGTTTTACTTTAATTAAAAAACGAAGTAAGTTTTTTTATTATAACGATTTTTAAACATTTTCTTTAGCTATTGGGCTCAATTTTCCACAGAAGCTGGAGAGTCTACGCGTTGGTGATCTTGCTTGGACGTAACTTAACTGGTTGTAAATCAGTTTGAAACAAAAACAGACACTGACTTTAATATCTTTAATTTACAAGTTTATATAGAATGATAATTTTAATGAACTTTATTTTCACTTGTTACAACTAGAACAATGATAACAGGAAAGAAACGGGTTTGTAAAGAATGAAAGGAATGTGAAATATTTGAAGGTAGAGGATAGATAATAAAATGATTTGTAAATGAATATTTGATTAGGATTGAATTGATTGTCGTGGTGCGGTGTCTCCGCAGTTCAGTGAAGAATGACCGAGATTATGCTATCAAAAACGTTTAGGTATAGAATCAGAGGTCAAGGTGGAGGTAAACTAACCTCAAGGTGGAGGTAAACTAAGGATATAACTGACACGTACATCTATAATTTTTAACAGGAAATATCAAAACGAATGTTTTGGACCATAGATGGTGGATGGTAACAAGGGAATGTGGTTATTTTTTTTATTCGTGGTTAGATTTGTGGTTTGAGTTTTTATATGCTTTTAATTTTTTTTTTATGAAGTGGAAAAGTTTTATTTGTTGCAAAAAATGATTTAAAGATTAAATAATTAAAAAACAGTTAAAACATAAAAGTATGTAAATAAAAAATGTTCTTTTTATAAAAAAAATAAGCAAAAAAGAATTAACGCAAACTGTACAGAAATGCTGGTACCTGTCAGTGCATACAATTAAAGGAAGTTAAATTAATTTCTTAATAAATGTCGTATGCTGTAGAGTGGCATGAAGAACAGCTGATTCTAAGCAATGCTGACAACAAAACATAAACGAATAATACTAGAATAAAAAAGAAAAGTCTTTTATTATTGGAACTAAATAGCAGGTTTTGTTACCGTATTATACGCGACGTCCATATTGTCAACACCATTCACATCAAGTGTACCTGGTTTTGTAACCGACCGATTTTTAAATTTAACTTTTTTATTATACATGTTATGTCTGATTTCCCACCTGTAAACCCCATAGTTTTGTAGGAATTGACGAACTGAATTTACCGAGTCCAATAACTCGATTAATCATTTTTTGTCAGATGTCGAGTTTTGCAACTCGGCGGTGACGTATGGCTAGGGAATTCCTGGGTTAAGATTTGATGAACGTATTTTTCTTATTATACAGCAAAATATATTTTGTAGCAACGTCATCTGTTAGCGCTATTATGAACTAATTTAAAAAACTATATGTACGAGTGTCTTCAGAAATTATTCAATGTGAATAAACTATTTTTTACTAAATTAACTTTAATTATTAAAGATTTAGTTGTCACGCACTTCTTATTTATTAATTAATATTTATACATATTTGTTAAGTACATAATCCTAAAAAATTAAAATTAAAATAGAACTATTTAAAATAATAAAGTAAAGTTTAACTCTCAATTCAATATAATTTTACTGTTTCAAAATTAGCTCTCATACATAAAATATGATTCATTTTCTATATAAGTTCTCTTGTGTTCCAAATTTTTTCGTAAATAAATAATTCTATTTATTTTACTAATTCGATTTTGTTGTTTGTTGATTGATGTTGGATGTTGGATATTGAATATTTATTATATTATTGAAGAGTTTTGTTTGTATCGAGAATTAAAAAATTAAAGAAAAAATTATAAGAAATGACAGAAGAAACATACTAAAGTTCAGTGATGGGCCAACTCGGAAAAAACAAAACTCGAGTTAACCCGAGTTAAAATCCACGTAACTCGGGTTGAACTCGAATTACGTAACTCGAGTTAACTGGATGGACCAGTAAATGATTTTTTGAGTTTCTACCAAATTATTCCCTGAGCTGTTCCAATTTTTTAAAGTATTTATGCAAATACATACTTAAAAAAATTGGAACAGACAAATAATATTTTTATCTGTTTCAATTCCTTATTTTTTTATATTATTTATTTATTATGTATTGGGAGAGTTATACCTACTAACTAAAGAAACAAAAAAAGTTATTGTTTGAAATCGAATCATTTATTTAAGTATTTTTGGCTCGAATTTTGATTAAAAATAATATTTACTATCAATTAAACTATGAAATTATAATAGCAGTCTTTTTAAAATCAGACTAACATTATGATGCAAGTATGTACATAGATAGGTACATTTACGGGCTCATAATTGTTTTATAATCAGTAATCACAATATTTTCAAGAAAATTAGTTAATTAGTATCACAAAGAATAATTTTTCCTTAGTATTATATGCTTATATTTTTATCTTAATTATATCGTAGGTACTATAGAGGAAAATGTCAAATGATTTTAAAACCAAAAAAAAATATTTTCCTGACAATTAACTAACAATTAGTTATTGACAAAAAACATATAAAAATCTTATGAAAAAAACTAAAATAAACTTCTTATAAGTTTTAACAAAAATAATATTCTTTTCTTTTTGAAATTGAAATTAAATAAAACATAAAATAACAAAATATTGTTAAAGTACTTAAAAAATAAACAATCATGGAATACTGTTGAGAAATAAGATTTGGTCAATCTTTTTTGGTGCTAGACGGTTTCTTCTATCATTGCACAAAATCCCTGCTTTTGAAAATAAGCGTTCTGAAGGGACTGATGTTGCTGGTATACAAAGATATTTTTGTCAGTCAGACTTATAAGGCTTTTATTACTGTCTGATGTCCAAATATCAGATGTTAACGCTAAATAAGATATATCATGTAACTCATTTTTTAAAGATTTGGACACCAATTTATATTTTTCATCTACCATCAAAGCTAATTGTTTTCTATTCGGTAGTTGATAATCAGTATTCAATGCTTTCGAGTATTCTTGGAAACCTGAATTTTCCACTATCTGAAATGGCTGCAAATCTTTAACTATCAGATTAATTAAAGCGTTATCACCAGAATTTTGCGTTATTTTTTTTGGCACAGTAAGACGGGTTTGGGTGTGCCTTAACCTTTTTTGAGGAGGCTCAGGCTCAAGATTCAATGTGGTTGTCGATACCAGTAACTGCGACGAAGATGAATCGACCGAAGTACTCGTATTACTTTCATTTGTTGATGATGAACTCTGACATTCCTCGATGGCGACAATAGTAAGATGCTTGTTTTTTATGTGTTTAAGTAGTGTGGTCGTATTTTCACTATATTTGAATGAATCTGAACACTGTTTACACGTAACACGTCCACTCACTGACGACGAATCGAATACATCCCAAACTAAAGATTTTCTTTTAGGACCCGGCATTTTTCAAAAATAAACAACGCATAACACGTAAAAACTAAAACAATAACCGGCACTTTAAAGATAACCTCAAATGTACATGTAATTGATGTAATGACACTTGTTTGTTTGTTATGAACGAATGAATATAGTGACTATATTCATTTCATTCATTCATAACAGACTATAATATAGTCTCAAATGATCGGCAAACTTCGCTCCATGTCGGTTCTATTCGGTTTTCGAACTCGAGTTAGAGAGAATTCAACTTCTTCAAATTCTTTAGTAAAGTTTAGTAAAGTTGTCATATGAGTTTTAGAAGTCTGATATTAGAGACTTATCATCATGTTTTGATTGTATCAACCGGCGTTGTCCGTATGTGTTAAATTTAGTTAATAAGTGTGTAATGTGAGTCTGTCGTAACAATTACCATTATCTACAAATTACTTATAAGGAGTCGTAATAAAATAATTTTAACTTCAATAAAAATAACATATGCTGCTAATGTCTAAGCAAAATATTCGTTAAAAGATATAATTAATATTAAGTAACTCCAGAGTGATGTTATTATTTAAACATTATAAAAATACAATTTCCGTACAAGCTAATTTCGTAACCCGTATCACGGAACCATTCAAAGTCGTAACAATCTGCATATGTTAATAATGTGATAAATATAAAATATAACAAATAACTTAATAGTTAATATAACCAAACCGCTGCCAAATTGTTTCTAGTAAAAAGCATTCTGCTATTCCAAATATTGTTACCGCCCAAATGATTTAAGGTAAAAACACTTCGCTATAATAAATAATAGTTTACGTTTGATAATTAGCATTATTCCATCATCAACATTGTCGCAGATGTATATTATATTCAATATAACCTCGTATTAGCAAACTTATAAATAAATTTAGTTAGTAGAACTCATCGTTATCATAGAACCTAGTATCTAACATTATTATCTCGTTTAGACCTATCGTTGCAATAGAGTAATTGTATTTAGTAGTTATATGTTATGTGACGACGCTGTCAACATTCGAAGTAGTAGTCAGTGTTACGACGATGTTTTAATGTGATGCGATGAATTAATGACAATTATGAATAAGCCCTATTTAATCACTATCACTATCCGTGTTGGAATCTCCTATCTGTATAACAAAAGGTTTTTCGGTTTGGTCATGCCTTTTAATAATGTCCCACCATTGTAACATCTTGTTTTCTACAGACTATGCAGTTTGCCCAATATGTCCCATCCACTCGGTTTAATGCTTCCTGTCACATGAATAAAACATTTTCATTTTTTAGTCCTTCTCTGCCAATGTTTTTTTTGTAATACTCTTTGCAATTGGCTCATATTAACTCAATAGCATTAAAATCGGAGTGATACGGTGGAAGACGTAATACTTTGTGGCCATTTTCCTCAGCGATGCGGTCAATTTCATATATTTTGGAAGGACGGTTTTCAATAGCAAGAAATAGAAGTTCGGTTTTAAGTATTTGTGGTGTGGTTGGGATATTATTTTTTTGTAAATAAATAAGCAAATCGCTTTTTTTCCATGTTGAATTTGGTACTGGTTCTAATAATTTCGAATGATATGTTGCGTTATCCAGGATCATTAAAGCTTGGCTCTTGTAAATTTGGACGAATTGTTCTTTAAACCATTTCCTGAATAAATCCGCGTTCATGTTGTCATGGTAGTCCAACTTCTGACACTTTGTTGAAAAAATCAGTGAACCATTTTCTATGAAACCATTTTTTTTCCTGCACTGTGAAACAATGAACCTGAAAATGTAAGCCGTTAGTTGCGATATTCTTGAAATATTGATTCTTCAGTTCAGTTAAGTAAGCAGATTTGTGTAAAATTGTATCCTTCATCTGATTCAAAACCCCGATAATTCATAAAATACACAACAGTGCCTCAAGAATTATGGGTTCTTTCTTTCAGCTTTTCTACCCAGTCCACGCTGCTGATTGCGAGTCGCAGGTGCTGGGTTTGTGGCTTCAATAGTTTGTTAAACACCGAAACATTTGCATTGGTACCACTCGAGCTCGCTTGCTAACATTGCATCCTCCCAGGGCTTTAACACAAGCTTCACAAAGGGTCTGATTTAAAAACCCTCTCCAGCCTTAGTTGTCACACTTAGCAGCATTTCAATTGTCGATCGTTGATCTTCCGTCTTCTATCCCACTACCATCGGGATTTAGTTCCTCATTTCATTTTGGGCAATGATAAAATGTTTGTAGACGAACCCTTCGACAGCCCATTTCGCACTGCCATCTCAGCGTTGTTCATTTTCAGCAGTCATTGTCGATGGACCTGCAACCTAAAAAAAAAGAAAAAAAATGTAATGTAAATGTATATCTGTAAATTCTCGCTAATCTATTCGTTTCACTAGATCGGCCAGTTGGTGAACATGGTCGGTTCTGCTCTTGACTATTGATATTGTTAATGTCTGCTCGATGTGAGCTAATAATATTAATTACCTTAGCTGAGTCCCATAAATGAAGACTTCAAAGCACAGGAACTCTGAGACATTCATTTAGCACTGACGCGGTGATAGTGCCTCATGTCCTCAATGGTCGCTACCTATTCTACGAACACTTGCTTGATTATAGTCATGAATTGAGAAATGTAAGTGTATATCCCTTGTAGAGTTGCTTGTATCCATCTGCGAGTTGAAAAAGAACTACATTAGTTAACTCACTATGTCAGTAGGTATAATAAAAAAATATTACAGATTTGCAAAACAAAATTATAATAATTTATTTTATATAATTTGCTTTATTTTTTTTTCAATTATTTAACACTCATCCCTTTCACCGTAAAGATATCCTCAATATATGTTGTTTGTCTACATTTTTCACTTTCACTTAAACTATTACTCGTAATATTTTACGACATTTCTTCAAATATTGTTTTAACAGTGCCTCTCGCACTGTTAGTTGTTGTCATGGTTAGTATTGCCAGATATTGTTATTAATCCGTTAAGAAAAGAATATTTTAAATTAAATAAATACGTTAGGTAACTTAAATAAATGACAAATTTCTAATAAAAGCAGCTGGTATTTTATTATTTAGATAGCAACAATTTTTATTTTATAATCAATTGGTTTACACAACAAAATGTAAAATTTCTCAAATTATAATTAGGCATACCATTGTAAAAAACATGATACTGATTACACTAAGAACATTTTAATATTCACAACTTTATAGTTAGAAATTATTATATAGTGATGCAGCCAAACAGATAATTGGAAATTGTTAAATGTTGGTTCAAATTATGAATTATTTCTTCGCAGAAATTTAAAAACTTGAATAATATTAAAAATTATTTGATAATTTGAAATATATAGAAAATTTGGAAGTAGTTTGTACCATCATAAATTGCATCAATCACTTGACATTTATTCAATTACAAAAAGTTTAGTTTGAATAGATTAAACCTGATAGGTCATTTATTAGGCTTATGTCGCACCTTAAATGGAATTGAAGAGCCATCTACCAGCGTACGCTAGAAATCTAGTCTGCATTATCATCCAAATTATTCGAAAAAGATTGGGTTCTATATTATTCATAAAGTAGAGTCGGGTACAAAGGCTGAATGTAATTACGAATTAAAGTTTTTGTCATAAGCTTAGTAATTGCTATCCTGGACCATTATGTAAAATGTTACGACAGTTTCAAAGTGTATATGTACTAAATGATTGTCGAAATGTAAATTAAAAATGATTATTTAAAATATAACGTAAAAACTATCAAAAGGTTTCCGATTTCAAATAATATAAAAAAATTAAAATTAAAAAAAACTGGATCTGTTTCTGAGGACTTCCGAGAAAAAGACTTCATTAACGCGACTAAATAGTTAATTTAAAAATAAAAGTACCTGAAAGTTGCAATATTTTTCCCGAGAATTTATTGATTGTCATTTTGAAAATATAACTAGCAAACAACATGTCAGCTTCAGCCAAGTGTGCTTGAATGTTGATGTATATGAGCCTTTATAATTAAAGCTGGTTGACACATCTATCTCCGGAGACCCATAATGCACTGTTTGCTGGCTACCTGTAATGTATCGGTGACCTACAAATTGCAGACAAATGAACATGATGCGGTATATGTGAGTACCCTTTAAAATATGCTAACAGTGACGTAGGAGTGTTCGCCCGATTAACACTAACGTTGACGCATTCTGGTAAAGCGACTCGATCTAACAAACCAACATCTGTTTACAACGTGTGCGCTATGTGAAATGTCATGTCGTGTAAAGAATTCAATATCAATCGATCAATACTGCAATTTAAATAATGCCACACACAAAAAGTGATTTGGTCATCAATTGCCCGAGTATCGAAGGACATCACTAATCGAATGCCTCTGCTTCATGTAGCAGTGCGACGGTTCTCCATCAACTTCATAAACAATTTTCCTTGTGTAACAGAAAGAATTGAGTAATCCTTTAATGGGCCGTAAAGAAATTGCAGCTATATTAGATTTTTCAAAATCTACGATAACTACTACTCAGCTATTCAAGATCGTCTTTAAAGAAACAAGGAGCATCAAGCAAGAGTGGAGAAGAACATCTATTTTCACACTGTCAAGAACATCTAAGGAATGATAACAAAGAAAATATTTGTGCACACTTGAAAACCCACGAATTGAAATTACATGTTACATCTTACTGATATTATCACGTTACTAAATGGGCAGATCTGATACTGGGTTGACTAGTTCCTCAGAGTGTTTCATTAGTACAGGTGTGGTAATATAATGAATTGGACAAACCTGAAAATGAATATTCATGATTATTAAATAACTAATTATGTCAAGAAGAAGTGTTTAACCGAACTATATCAACATTACGTAGACCTCAATTTACAGTGGGCAATGTAAGACATTATACCACTTAGAAATAATGAAAAATATAAGAAATAAATACAATGCAGTACATAGCTACCTATTAGTAAGCAAGTGCAAATTTCACAGATTTTTAGCCACCTGTGTTACTAACAAAAAAAAAAATTAAAAAAGAAACCAAAAAAGAAAATAAATAAGAAACCAAAAAAGAAAATAAAAACGGAAATAAAAAAAAAATAAAAAGAGAAAATAAAAAAGAAATCAAAAGAGAAGATAAAAAAGGAATCAAGAAAGAAAATAAAAAAGAAGTTAAGAAAAGATGTAAAAAAATTAAAAGGAAACAAAACAAAAAGTAGAAAGATAAGAATTGAATAGAAAGAATAAAATTAAAAAAGAGAAGTAAAACAGAAAATAAAAGAAAGTTATTAGGCATAAAAAATGAAGTAAATAAGAAACCTTTGTTTTTTCATTATGTTTACTTATTCTTAATGTAATAAAAATATTTATCTTCTTTTAATACACAAACTCGCCCTGTAACTTAGTTATTTTACATATCCATGACAGAATATTTAAAAATTGCCGTTTTTATTTTGTTTGTCTTATTGTAATTTGAATAAATGACAAGTTTAGATTGATCGTTCACAATAAAACACGGCAGTAACTATAACCTGGAATTCAGGATAATAAACTATCAGCTGTCTTTCATCAAATTTGCAATAACTTTATTATAATATTATACTACTATTATTATTTATAACTTAGTGAATAATATTGTTGATATTTTTTATTTGATGTTACTTACTGTATTTCATTCCATCTGGTATCCATAAACAAATTTGTTAGAATATGAAGTACCTGTGAAGTTAGAATATGAAGTTGTCTCTACAATGTAGTGTTAAAGTTCTTTAACTATTTCGGCACATTTTAGGGTTTCTTTTTGTTGGACGACATGTACGTTCTCGACATTGTACGTTATTAGATTAAAATCTTCTTCGTTAGTCACTAACCTTAAGGGGATTTATTCGGGCGATCTTTTTTAAGACACAAACATGTTCAATGTTTAGTTTCTTAGATAGCAATTTCTTCTCTACACACATAAGTCATCTAAGATGGAATTTACCGTCTTATTCGATGAATTTTGCAAACATATTCTGCTTGTATTTTTATCTGTACCATCATTCTCTCTGTTCTTATTCTCGCGTAAAGCGTAGAATCGCTTAGTTCTATCCTTTTTCTTCACCAGTACTATCGGTTATGCCAAAGGACTTGTTGAAGGCTCTATTATTCTATCTCGCAGAATTTGATCCACCATGGCGTCAACTTCCTCTTCTTGTCCCCAAGGTCTTCGTCGTGTCGGTTGTTTAATTGGCGTAGCATCTCCTACCTTTATTGAATGTTGAACCAATGTCTATTCCCGATGAAAAAATGTCTTGGTTTTCCTGCAGCACCATTTTCAGTTCATAAGATTCTTCTGGGATTAAATTCAGACTTCCTACTTGTAAAATTTTAGCTCTTGGAAAAATTGTGCAGTTTGTTGAGGACGTCTAGTCGTAACCCAGAACATATTCTTCCTATATTGGTGTTACGAAAAATATAAAGTCTCGGATCATGTAGCCTAACCTGATTTTTAATTTAATTTTACCAGGAACGGGTGCCGTATCTCCTGTTATTGCTCGGAATACTGTGGGAGCCGCTGGTGCAATGATCTGTTTCGTAAATTCTTGCTGTCGAATAAATTTTAATCCAACTAGTGATTGCGTAGCACCAGTATCAATCAGAAATTTGCATGGCCGGTCTACATTATATCCCATCACAGTTGGTCTCCTATTTATTCCTCCTATTGTTCCGACTGTAGTAATGTGGGGACTCTTGATCGAAACAGCAGGCAGGGTAGTCCTTGTTAGGCTGCCGATCCGTATTGTTCGCCGATGTCGAGGGTCTTCTTTCCGAACTTGTGCCCTTCACATTTTAGTTTCTTCCCCTGTTGTAAGACCATCGCCAACCTCTTGTAATTCCTGGATTATAACGGTTCTTGTTTTAGATCCTCGTCCGCCAATCGCCTAAGCACATCGTCCACAGTAGGGGTAGTATGAGAGTGAGATGCAGCGACGGCGCCACTTATACGCCTTACGTCAGGAATATGGCTGACAGTTTCCATTTGAAGTGCAGCTTATCGCTTATTCACAAGTTGTGCCTTTTAAGACTTTGTTCGCCATACCGCTGGGCTAACATTGCTTTAAGAGTCGTTTAGCTTCGCCGCTCGTCTGGGTTCATGCTTTGGAAAGCGATTAGGGCTGAGCCCAGTAACATTGCCACTAACTGGCCTGCACAATCCCTGTCACTCCAGCCATTGAATTCCGTTATGGCTGTGAATTGAACCTCATATTCTTGCCAAGAGATTGTTCCATTATAAGGGGCTGGCTTTAGTAACCGTATTATTTTGTAAGTTTTCTAGAACTTTCATCCTCTCGGCAAGTTGTGCGAACTGGGCTCCTGCCAGTTGCTTCTTATCGTTTAGGTCGAGATCGACGCGTTTTTCTAATTCTTGCATCTTCGTCTCCACCAGCTCCTGTCGAATAGCTACCGATTGAAGACTTTGTGCCACATTGTCTTCTATTTTCTCTATACGCATTTTTAATTCCTTTTTAGATCCTCTGCAAGCTTCTTCTATAGCTTGCAACTGAGCATGAAACGCATAATTCTGTTCTTGAAACTTCTCGAATATTTCTTCTTTCGTTTTCTCTGTCCTTGATATTTCTCACATATTTCGGCCTTTTGCTCTTGCATTTCTCATCTTTTATCAGCATTTTGTTCTTACATCATCTCTAATTTAGTATTTTGCTCCTTAGATGTTACAGCCTGTTCTTGAATTACTATTATCATCTCTCTAAGTTCTAATAATTCCTACATTTTTGTAGTCAATTATTTTGTAGTTATTTTCTAGTAGTTTCTGGAAGTTTCTGGAACTTTGTAGGGATCTTTGTAATTAATATTTCCGTTTTTCTCGAACCTTCTTCTTCAAAAAATCATTCTTGCAGCAAATACAAACTAAAAGTTTCTGGAAGTCTATTCGGAAACGTTGTTTCAGACTTTCCCGTTTTTCTTCTTCTGGAATTCTCTCTGCAGCGGTCTCAACTGTAACTATCCCACTTCTGACACCAAATGTTATAATTTTACTGGCTGCGGCGTGTGTGCGCTTCTATGTAGGTGGCGTATTACGCCTGCGACTTGGGTTCGTATAATTACCTAGTCGAGTAATTATTTTTACTATTTTGTCATCTTGTAACATTATTTTCTCGCTCATACATCCTTAAGTCGCTTTGATTCTATTGAACTTCCTGTTGACGTCTACGCTTCTCTTTCGAAGAAGAGTTACACTAAAGAGTTTTTTCATTGAATATTAATATTCCCATTCTTTAGGCTTGGATGTCTTGTGGAGCTGAACTTTCCTTTGAGCATCATAGCTGAGGTCTTGCTTATTGAAATCTGTAGCTTATTTTGGCACATCCACTCGTTCATTATTGCTAGAACATCCTTGGCTCTTGATTCTAGTTGTATCCTGGTGTTTCCGTCGACCAATACCACAATATCGTCAGCGAACGCAACAATTTTAGTACCTTCCACTGTTATGTTGAGGCACTCCTCATAGGGACATAGGGGCAGTGGGAATCTCGTTATTCCATTCACGCGCGTCACTGTTTAGATGACGAGGCATTTGGCCTCGTCATGGTTTAGCAACGTCCCCAGCCGGTCAGTGGATCAGCCCGAAACTCAAGCATCAAGGTCGTATTTGTTCGTATAAATTCAAGGTCGTATTTTTAAACTATTGTTTGAAATGTAAATCAAATAAGAAAATAAAAGCAATGTATTGAGACGCTTGATTTTACAAGCTGCAAGGTTAGAGTGCATATGAAGTATACTTCAAGTAAAAGTTCTATTTTATAGAAAAAGTATTTATTACACTTTATTTAGAATTTAAGATAAAAACGTTATAACATACTTATTATTAGATAATGTTTTATTAATATTGCTGTGCAGTTATAAAAATAGATGAGATGTTAGGATTACTCAAATCAAAAACTTATGAAACATGCGTAAAAATTAAGAATTAATAAAATGTTGATATAGGGTACACCTGTGGAATGTCGATGAATCGTAATTATTTTAGCATTAATAATAGTAATCCAATATAAACTAAAAATTTCGCTCGTTGACATCAGATATCAAACCATATATCATGCAAAAAGGGCACTTCCGACACGAAGCAGAAAAGCAATATTAAAATAGGAGAATAGGTGGATAGCTTACTTTGATACCTGTGGAATCTTGAAGACAAACATAATGCTGAAAATGATGCTGAATGGCGCAGTAATGTGCAGGTGATTTCTAGATTCTTCGACTTCGAATTCAGCGACGTCGATTGAGATATAATTTTGTTCGATGAAATAAAACGGCGATGTATGCGGATAATATGGCATTATCAGTTATCAACGAATTTGTGATCGTGGTTATTCCTCCACGAAAGGTGAAGGGTATGTGTGAAATGATGTGAGATGATATGTTATAATATGTGGTTTATGACTTGATGGGATAACGTATGGGTGCGTGGAATGTCATGACTCATGACATAAGTAATATGTTGGTATGAGATTGATGTAGGTGGATCATAAAGTGTAATAAGATCTGTAGCATTATGACCATTCTGTAGTGTCTCTATGATGCGGGTTCTGTGTTATGTACACATCATTGTTGTCACTTTGCTGTGGCTCCCTCCTGCTTGTTGCTTCCAAACGGTTTGTTTCTAGCCGTGCCATCAGTTCCTTTCGCCTTATGAATGCTTCTTCAGCAAATTTGGCGAACTTGTTGTAGTTGTCTTGTGAAGAAATCATTCGACATCTTTGGCTAATATCCATAATGTTTGCACTTATTTTAAATATTGTGCGTATGTCGCTATAAATTATGCATTTTTCTATCATGTGGTCTACTGTTTCCAGTTCTGTTCCTCCACATATTAAGCATTTGTTGCCTAGATCTTCATATCCGAGCGTATATAGTTTTGCGTTTAGTGAGCCATGCCCTGTTAGCCAAAATGTTGGGTACATCCCAGGTTTTAGCCACTTCCTTTGTTGTACAAATTTAACATTACTTATAAATTTATATAAGTCTCGTCCTTTGCCACTGTTGTCCCACTTACTTTGCCAGGCTGTGTGTAGTGCTTCTTTGATACGTTTTTTCTCTACTTTTTTGTGACGTTCTAGATCTTCGCCCTTTTTAATTGATGCGTCTATTTTGATGTGCTCGTATTCTGCAGGTAAATTCTTTCTTATGTCCTTTTCTTACCACTTCTAGGTTCAGTGGTAGTTTACCAGTTAGCACTTGGAGAGCTTCTGTTGACACGGTTCTGCAGGCTGTTGTCATTTGTAGTAATAGTAACCTCTGTAGTGACTCAAGTTCCCTTTTTTGTCTAACTCCGATTTTATTGTACCATACTGCTGATCCATAGCAGGATATTGGCAATATGACACCTTCGTATAGGGTACTTACTATCTCCTTGGATAATCCCCATTTTGCTCTAGTGTGGCGGCTTAGTGCGGATGCAATTTTGGTTACTTTCTCTCTTATGTGTCTTACATGTTTTGTAAAATTTTGGCACCGGTCCAGTATGACTCCGAGATATCTAACGTGTTCTACCCATTGAATATTGTTACTCCCAATCTTTAGGCTTGGATGTCTTGTGGAGTTGAATTTTCCTTTGAGCATCATCGCTGAAGTCTTGCTTATTGAAATCTGTAGCTTATTTTGGCACATCCATTCGTTCATTATTGTTAGTACATCTTTGGCTCCTGATTCTAGTTGTATCCTCGTGTTTCCATCTACCATTACCACAATATCGTCGGCAAACGCAACAATTTTAGTACCTTCCACTGTTATGTTGAGGCACTCCTCGATCACAAGATTCCAAAATTGTGGTCCCAGTACTGATCCTTGTGGGCAGCCTTTTGTTACAACTTTTGTTATTCTATTATACTCTGTCTCCACTTTTATGGTTCTGTCATTGAAGTAGTCATTTACTGTTCCGTATATTTCGTCCGATACCTTGGCTTTTCTGCAAACTTTTAGTACATTTGGCCACCATACGTTATCAAAGGCTCCAGCTACGTCTATGAATATGCCAGACATGTATTTTTGCTTAGTGTCTGTAGCCGAGTCTAGCACTAGTCTTATCACATCCTCTGTGCTGCGTACCTGAGTAAATCCATATTGGTATTTGTGTTGTAACCCATTTTCAAAGATGTTTCGTTTTAGCCTGTTTAGTATTAGCCTTTCCATTATTTTGCCTAGACATGGGAGTAGTGTGATAGGCCTATAGCTTTTAACCTCGTTTGCTGGTTTGTCTGGGCTTTTTACCAGTAATTTTATATTTCCAAGTTTCCATATTTTTGGAAATTTTCTTTCTTTGAGACATTTATAGAGTACCTCCGCAATGTATTCTTTGTTCAAATACCATAGCTTTTGAATAACCTCGTTCATTATTAGGTCATGTCCAGGTGCTTTATTGGGTTTAAGTCCACATATTACCTCACCAATTTCCTCTTCGGTAAATGATTCCTCGGATTGTGTCCCCTTATACAGTTTGTTTTCATTTCTAACAGCTTCTTGTACTTCCGTCTCGTTCGTTGTGATGTCGTCTGGTACTAGGGTATTGAGCAGGCATTTCACTGATGTGATCGAGAACTGTGTTAAACAGTTCGTCTGGTCTTATATTGTCATTTACTAGTTTGTATATTATGCCATATGGATTCTTGTTGCCTGTTTCTGCCACGTATTTCTTCCAGGATTGATCTTTCTTGGTACATATGGTGTTCTTGTACAAGGTTACTTTATCTTTCATGATTGTTTTGTAGTAGTCTATCACGTCACTTTCCATATTTACTCTTCTACTATGTTGAAAATTTCTTCGGGCTTTCCTAACATTTCTTTTCATCTTGTTCAGTTCACGGTCCTACCAGGGTACTGGTTTTGCTCTCCTAGTGCATTTTCGCATTGATGTTTGGCATGCTCTTTGTAGGAACTTGGTCAGGGTATTTGCCTGTTCGTCACTTGTTTTTGCCTTAAAATCTTCAAAATTACTTGGAGTGAATAGCTTTGCTATTTCTTCCTCGAATTTTTTTTATGTTGAGCGTTTTGATATTAAATCTTTTATTGTCGTATGATGTTTTTTCAATGTCTGCGTTAAGGTACTCCATAGTGATTGGCCTATGATCACTGGTGATGCCACATTCTCTAACCGTCCAGTTTTTGATTTTCCTTAGACATTGAGAGTTTGCAAGAGTCAGATCTATGGTCAGATCATTTGGTGAGCTAAAAGTTGATAGTTGGTTAGCTGTATTGACTACTTGAAGTCTATGTTCTGTTAGCCATTCTTCCAGTTCAGAGCCCTTGTTGTCCAACCTATCACTGTGCCATAATTGGGATTTTGCATTCGCATCCATCCCAATTATGACATTGTTGTTCTCAACTATTGCTACTACTCTGTCCAGGTATTTTATGCATTCTGTGATACCCTCACTTGCCTGACAATATAGGTATACAAAAACAATGTACCAAAATGACCGTATACCTTTACACATACTCCGTGTGATCCGCAAAGGGAGTTGATACGTAGTACACTTAAGTTTTTGTTTCTTATTACTATGGCTGACATGATGACGCTACTACCTTGGTCTTTTGTCTTGTTATGTATTATGCGGGTTGTGACACCAAGTCCACGCATCATTCCACTAACTGTATATGGTTCTTGAATTAGGCTAATATCGATGTTTTCTTCGTCCATGTAGTTTCTTATCTGTTGTATAACGCTCATGGACCTGGCTGCATTTATTTGTAGGATCTTTAATCTTGTATTGTGGATGTCTTTAGGCATAGTCTGTTCTTTGCACTAGCAGTGAGAGCGCTCTTTGGTGTTCAGGGCAGCTCCGGTGTAGCACTGAATGGTTTGAATGGGTGTTCTTTGACTTGCAATTAGCACAAACTGGTGGTTGTTTTAGGTTAGGGCATGTTTCTACTCTATGTCCTTCATTAGCACAATGCTTACATATATCTTTGTTATAGTTGCATGTTGCACTTCCGTGTCCGAATCCAAGACATTTGAAACATCTTAAGACTTGCCAGAAGTCTACTATTTTGTGACAACTCCACATTAGGTAGATTCTTCCTTGATGTCTATCTATATTTAATAACTTATTTCTTATTTCCACACTAGTTTCTATAATTACGTTTTTTGCTACAGATTCCCTTTTAGAGTTGGCGAATCTTATTCTGGTTTCTCTGGTAAATTGTTCTGCATCTATTCCCTTATCCTTTAGATTACGTTCATAGAGATCTGCAAGTCGTACTTCGTCAGTAATTTCTTTGTTAACATCATATATTAAAATTTTTGGTCCAATGACTCTTGGTGGCTTTGCTGTTAGCTTAACATTGCTGAGTTCTGTACTATTTTTTAGTAGATCAGCATCTGTTGCTGATTCTACCTCGATAAGGATTCCATTTTCCCTAAATGGCTTAATTCTCACTTTTAAGTTTGATAATTTGGGTTTAACACTCTTCATGACCTTTTCCATGATATGTTCTGTGTTTACAAGTTCACATCCTTCATCTGGGCGGATAATTATTGTGTTTCCACAATTGTTACCATCATTTATCTTTTTGTCACAGGCTTTCTTCAGTGTGGCTGCGTAACTGGGCTTTGTGGCTTGTATTTCTGGTTTAACAGCACTAATTTTATTGATGGCCGCTGTGTTTGCCATAACCATTTTCTTTAGGTCTTCAAGTTCTTTTTTGACCGCATTTTTCTCTACCACCTCTTTTAATAATATGGCACTATCAGATATCAACGAATTTGTGATCGTGGTTATTCCTCCACGAACGGTGGAGGGTATGTGTGAAATGATGTGAGATGATATGTTATAATATGTGGTTTATGACTTGATGGGATGACGTATGGGTGCGTGGAATGTCATGACTCATGACATAAGTAATATGTTGGTATGAGATTGATGTAGGTGGATCATAAGGTGTAATAAGATCTGTAGCATTATGACCATTCTGTAGTGTCTCTATGATGCGGGTTCTGTGTTATGATGTAACTGCATGTACACATCATTGTTGTCACTTTGCTGTGGCTCCCTCCTGCTTGTTGCTTCCAAACGGTTTGTTTCTAGCCGTGCCATCAGTTCCTTTCGCCTTATGAATGCTTCTTCAGCAAATTTGGCAAACTTGTTGTAGTTGTCTTGTGAAGAAATCATTCGACATCTTTGGCTAATATCCATAATGTTTGCACTTATTTTAAATATTGTGCGTATGTCGCTATAAATTATGCATTTTTCTATCATGTGTGGTCTACTGTTTCCAGTTCTGTTCCTCCACATATTAAGCATTTGTTGCCTAGATCTTCATATCCGAGCGTATATAGTTTTGCGTTTAGTGAGCCATGCCCTATTAGCCAAAATGTTGGGTACATCCCAAGTTTTAGCCACTTCCTTTGTTGTACAAATTTAACATTACTTATAAATTTATATAAGTCTCGTCCTTTGTCACTGTTGTCCCACTTACTTTGCCAGGCTGTGTGTAGTGCTTCTTTGATACGTTTTTTCTCTACTTTTTTGTGACGTTCTAGATCTTCGCCCTTTTTAATTGATGCGTCTATTTTGATGTGCTCGTATTCTGCAGGTAAATTCTTTCTTATGTCCTTTTCTTACCACTTCTAGGTTCAGTGGTAGTTTACCAGTTAGCACTTGGAGAGCTTCTGTTGACACGGTTCTGCAGGCTGTTGTCATTTGTAGTAATAGTAACCTCTGTAGTGACTCAAGTTCCCTTTTTTGTCTAACTCCGATTTTATTGTACCATACTGCTGATCCATAGCAGGATATTGGCAATATGACACCTTCGTATAGGGTACTTACTATCTCCTTGGATAGTCCCCATTTTGCTCTAGTGTGGCGGCTTAGTGCGGATGCAATTTTGGTTACTTTCTCTCTTATGTGTCTTACATGTTTTGTAAAATTTTGGCACCGGTCCAGTATGACTCCGAGATATCTAACGTGTTCTACCCATTGAATATTGTTACTCCCAATCTTTAGGCTTGGATGTCTTGTGGAGCTGAATTTTCCTTTGAGCATCATCGCTGAAGTCTTGCTTATTGAAATCTGTAGCTTATTTTGGCACATCCATTCGTTCATTATTGTTAGTACATCTTTGGCTCCTGATTCTAGTTGTATCCTCGTGTTTCCATCTACCATTACCACAATATCGTCGGCAAACGCAACAATTTTGGTAGACTTTCGGTAGAATTTTGGTACTCCGAGATATCTAACGTGTTCTACCCATTGAATATTGTTACTCCCAATCTTTAGGCTTGGATGTCTTGTGGAGCTGAATTTTCCTTTGAGCATCATCGCTGAAGTCTTGCTTATTGAAATCTGTAGCTTATTTTGGCACATCCATTCGTTCATTATTGTTAGTACATCTTTGGCTCCTGATTCTAGTTGTATCCTCGTGTTTCCATCTACCATTACCACAATATCGTCGGCAAACGCAACAATTTTGGTACCTTCCACTGTTATGTTGAGGCACTCCTCGATCACAAGATTCCAAAATTGTGGTCCCAGTACTGATCCTTGTGGGCAGCCTTTTGTTACAACTTTTGTTATTCTATTATACTCTGTCTCCACTTGTATGGTTCTGTCATTGAAGTAGTCATTTACTGTTCCGTATATTTCGTCCGATACCTTGGCTTTTCTGCAAACTTTTAGTACATTTGGCCACCATACGTTATCAAAGGCTCCAGCTACGTCTATGAATATGCCACACATGTATTTTTGCTTAGTGTCTGTAGCCGAGTCTAGCACTAGTCTTATCACATCCTCTGTGCTGCGTACCTGGGTAAATCCATATTGGTATTTGTGTTGTAACCCATTTTCAAAGATGTTTCGTTTTAGCCTGTTTAGTATTAGCCTTTCCATTATTTTGCCTAGACATGGGAGTAGTGTGATAGGCCTATAGCTTTTAACCTCGTTTGCTGGTTTGTCTGGGCTTTTTACCAGTAATTTTATATTTCCAAGTTTCCATATTTTTGGAAATTTTCTTTCTTTGAGACATTTATTGAGTACCTCCGCAATGTATTATTTGTTCAAATACCATAGCTTTTGAATAACCTCGTTCATTATTAGGTCATGTCCAGGTGCTTTATTGGGTTTAAGTCCACATATTACCTCACCAATTTCCTCTTCATTAAATGATTCCTCGGATTGTGTCCCCTTATACAGTTTGTTTTCATTTCTAACAGCTTCTTGTACTTCCGTCTCGTTCGTTGTGATGTCGTCTGGTACTAGGGTATTGAGCAGGCATTTCACTGATGTGATCGAGAACTGTGTTAAACAGTTCGTCTGGTCTTATATTGTCACTTACTAGTTTGTATATTATGCCATATGGATTCTTGTTGCCTGTTTCTGCCACGTATTTCTTCCAGGATTGATCTTTCTTGGTACATATGGTGTTCTTGTACAAGGTTACTTTATCTTTCATGATTGTTTTGTAGTAGTCTATCACGTCACTTTCCATATTTACTCTTCTACTATGTTGAAAATTTCTTCGGGCTTTCCTAACATTTCTTTTCATCTTGTTCAGTTCACGGTCCTACCAGGGTACTGGTTTTGCTCTCCTAGTGCATTTTAGCATTGATGTTTGGCATGCTCTTTGTAGGAACTTGGTCAGGGTATTTGCCTGTTCGTCACTTGTTTTTGCCTTAAAATCTTCAAAATTACTTGGAGTGAATAGCTTTGCTATTTCTTCCTCGAATTTTTTTTATGTTGAGCGTTTTGATATTAAATCTTTTATTGTCGTATGATGTTTTTTCAATGTCTGCGTTAAGGTACTCCATAGTGATTGGCCTATGATCACTGGTGATGCCACATTCTCTAACCGTCCAGTTTTTGATTTTCCTTAGACATTGAGAGTTTGCAAGAGTCAGATCTATGGTCAGATTATTTGGTGAGCTAAAAGTTGATAGTTGGTTAGCTGTATTGACTACTTGAAGTCTATGTTCTGTTAGCCATTCTTCCAGTTCAGAGCCCTTGTTGTCCAACCTATCACTGTGCCATAATTGGGATTTTGCATTCGCATCCATCCCAATTATGACATTGTTGTTCTCAACTATTGCTACTACTCTGTCCAGGTATTTTATGCATTCTGTGATACCCTCACTTTCCTGACAATATAGGTATACAAGAAACAATGTACCAAAATGACCGTATACCTTTACACATACTCCGTGTGATCCGCAAAGGGAGTTGATACGTAGTACACTTAAGTTTTTGTTTCTTATTACTATGGCTGACATGATGACGCTACTACCTTGGTCTTTTGTCTTGTTATGTATTATGCGGGTTGTGACACCAAGTCCACGCATCATTCCACTAACTGTATATGGTTCTTGAATTAGGCTAATATCGATGTTTTCTTCGTCCATGTAGTTTCTTATCTGTTGTATAACGCTCATGGACCTGGCTGCATTTATTTGTAGGATCTTTAATCTTGTATTGTGGATGTCTTTAGGCATAGTCTGTTCTTTGCACTAGCAGTGAGAGCGCTCTTTGGTGTTCAGGGCAGCTCCGGTGTAGCACTGAATGGTTTGAATGGGTGTTCTTTGACTTGCAATTAGCACAAACTGGTGGTTGTTTTAGGTTAGGGCATGTTTCTACTCTATGTCCTTCATTAGCACAATGCTTACATATATCTTTGTTATAGTTGCATGTTGCACTTCCGTGTCCGAATCCAAGACATTTGAAACATCTTAAGACTTGCCAGAAGTCTACTATTTTGTGACAACTCCACATTAGGTAGATTCTTCCTTGATGTCTATCTATATTTAATAACTTATTTCTTATTTCCACACTAGTTTCTATAATTACGTTTTTTGCTACAGATTCCCTTTTAGAGTTGGCGAATCTTATTCTGGTTTCTCTGGTAAATTGTTCTGCATCTATTCCCTTATCCTTTAGATTACGTTCATAGAGATCTGCAAGTCGTACTTCGTCAGTAATTTCTTTGTTAACATCATATATTAAAATTTTTGGTCCAATGACTCTTGGTGGCTTTGCTGTTAGCTTAACATTGCTGAGTTCTGTACTATTTTTTAGTAGATCAGCATCTGTTGCTGATTCTACCTCGATAAGGATTCCATTTTCCCTAAATGGCTTAATTCTCACTTTTAAGTTTGATAATTTGGGTTTAACACTCTTCATGACCTTTTCCATGATATGTTCTGTGTTTACAAGTTCACATCCTTCATCTGGGCGGATAATTATTGTGTTTCCACAATTGTTACCATCATTTATCTTTTTGTCACAGGCTTTCTTCAGTGTGGCTGCGTAACTGGGCTTTGTGGCTTGTATTTCTGGTTTAACAGTACTAATTTTATTGATGGCCGCTGTGTTTGCCATAACCATTTTCTTTAGGTCTTCAAGTTCTTTTTTGACCGCATTTTTCTCTACCACCTCTTTTAATAATATGGCACTATCAGATATCAACGAATTTGTGATCGTGGTTATTCCTCCACGAACGGTGGAGGGTATGTGTGAAATGATGTGAGATGATATGTTATAATATGTGGTTTATGACTTGATGGGATGACGTATGGGTGCGTGGAATGTCATGACTCATGACATAAGTAATATGTTGGTATGAGATTGATGTAGGTGGATCATAAGGTGTAATAAGATCTGTAGCATTATGACCATTCTGTAGTGTCTCTATGATGCGGGTTCTGTGTTATGATGTAACTGCATGTACACATCATTGTTGTCACTTTGCTGTGGCTCCCTCCTGCTTGTTGCTTCCAAACGGTTTGTTTCTAGCCGTGCCATCAGTTCCTTTCGCCTTATGAATGCTTCTTCAGCAAATTTGGCGAACTTGTTGTAGTTGTCTTGTGAAGAAATCATTCGACATCTTTGGCTAATATCCATAATGTTTGCACTTATTTTAAATATTGTGCGTATGTCGCTATAAATTATGCATTTTTCTATCATGTGGTCTACTGTTTCCAGTTCTGTTCCTCCACATATTAAGCATTTGTTGCCTAGATCTTCATATCCGAGCGTATATAGTTTTGCGTTTAGTGAGCCATGCCCTATTAGCCAAAATGTTGGGTACATCCCAAGTTTTAGCCACTTCCTTTGTTGTACAAATTTAACATTACTTATAAATTTATATAAGTCTCGTCCTTTGTCACTGTTGTCCCACTTACTTTGCCAGGCTGTGTGTAGTGCTTCTTTGATACGTTTTTTCTCTACTTTTTTGTGACGTTCTAGATCTTCGTCCTTTTTAATTGATGCGTCTATTTTGATGTGCTCGTATTCTGCAGGTAAATTCTTTCTTATGTCCTTTTCTTACCACTTCTAGGTTCAGTGGTAGTTTACCAGTTAGCACTTGGAGAGCTTCTGTTGACACGGTTCTGCAGGCTGTTGTCATTTGTAGTAATAGTAACCTCTGTAGTGACTCAAGTTCCCTTTTTTGTCTAACTCCGATTTTATTGTACCATACTGCTGATCCATAGCAGGATATTGGCAATATGACACCTTCGTATAGGGTACTTACTATCTCCTTGGATAGTCCCCATTTTGCTCTAGTGTGGCGGCTTAGTGCGGATGCAATTTTGGTTACTTTCTCTCTTATGTGTCTTACATGTTTTGTAAAATTTTGGCACCGGTCCAGTATGACTCCGAGATATCTAACGTGTTCTACCCATTGAATATTGTTACTCCCAATCTTTAGGCTTGGATGTCTTGTGGAGCTGAATTTTCCTTTGAGCATCATCGCTGAAGTCTTGCTTATTGAAATCTGTAGCTTATTTTGGCACATCCATTCGTTCATTATTGTTAGTACATCTTTGGCTCCTGATTCTAGTTGTATCCTCGTGTTTCCATCTACCATTACCACAATATCGTCGGCAAACGCAACAATTTTGGTACCTTCCACTGTTATGTTGAGGCACTCCTCGATCACAAGATTCCAAAATTGTGGTCCCAGTACTGATCCTTGTGGGCAGCCTTTTGTTACAACTTTTGTTATTCTATTATACTCTGTCTCCACTTGTATGGTTCTGTCATTGAAGTAGTCATTTACTGTTCCGTATATTTCGTCCGATACCTTGGCTTTTCTGCAAACTTTTAGTACATTTGGCCACCATACGTTATCAAAGGCTCCAGCTACGTCTATGAATATGCCACACATGTATTTTTGCTTAGTGTCTGTAGCCGAGTCTAGCACTAGTCTTATCACATCCTCTGTGCTGCGTACCTGGGTAAATCCATATTGGTATTTGTGTTGTAACCCATTTTCAAAGATGTTTCGTTTTAGCCTGTTTAGTATTAGCCTTTCCATTATTTTGCCTAGACATGGGAGTAGTGTGATAGGCCTATAGCTTTTAACCTCGTTTGCTGGTTTGTCTGGGCTTTTTACCAGTAATTTTATATTTCCAAGTTTCCATATTTTTGGAAATTTTCTTTCTTTGAGACATTTATTGAGTACCTCCGCAATGTATTATTTGTTCAAATACCATAGCTTTTGAATAACCTCGTTCATTATTAGGTCATGTCCAGGTGCTTTATTGGGTTTAAGTCCACATATTACCTCACCAATTTCCTCTTCATTAAATGATTCCTCGGATTGTGTCCCCTTATACAGTTTGTTTTCATTTCTAACAGCTTCTTGTACTTCCGTCTCGTTTGTTGTGATGTCGTCTGGTACTAGGTGTTAAGTATCAAATCCGAAATACCGAAAAAAAAAATAAAATAATCAATTATTTTTTCATAAAGTAAAAACATTTATTCAATAATATAATTATTTCAAATTCTTGAATAGAATTTTTCATTAATAACTCTCACAAACAGAATATTCGGTCATTTGTATATATTGACTATATTCTAATTATTTTTTCCCTTTTTCAAAACCATTTTCATATTTATATTAAATAACGTGTTGGTTTAGTGATAAATATAAAATCACATATTTAATGTTGAAATAAAACAAATTTTCGTATTAATATTCAATAATACTTCAATCTACTCTGTCTGGCTGTAGTGTATGCCAACGTATTACTTGTGTTGTGATTAAAACAATTTTCATATTTATATTAAATAAAGTGTTGGTTTAGTGATAAATATAAAATCACATATTTAATGTTGAAATAAAACAAATTTTCGTATTAATATTCAATAATACTTCAATCTACTCTGTCTGGCTGTAGTTTATGCTAGCGTATTACTTGTGTTGTGATTAAAACAATTTTCGTTTTTATATTAAATACAGTTTTGGTTTAGTGATAAATATAAAAATCACATATTTAATGTTGAAATAAAACAAATTTTCGTATTAATATTCAATAATACTTCAATCTACCTGTCTGGCTGTAGTGTATGCCAACGTATTACTTGTGTTGTAATTAAAACAATTTTCATATTTATATTAAATTAAGTGTTGGTTTAGTGATAAATATAAAATCAAATATTTAATGTTGAAATAAAACAAATTTTCGTATTAATATTCAATAATACTTCAATCTACTCTGTCTGGCTGTAGTGTATGCCAACGTATTACTTGTGTTGTGATTAAAACAATTTTCATATTTATATTAAATAAAGTTTTAGTTTAGTGATAAATATAAAAATCACATATTTAATGTTGAAATAAAACAAATTTTCGTATTAATATTCAATAATACTTCAATCTACTCTGTCTGGCTGTAGTGTATGCCAACGTATTACTTGTGTTGTGATTAAAACAATTTTCATATTTATATTAAATAAAGTTTTAGTTTAGTGATAAATATAAAAATCACATATTTAATGTTGAAATAAAACAAATTTTCGTATTAATATTCAATAATACTTTAATTTACTCTGTCTGGCTGTAGTTTATGCCAACGTATTACTTGTGTTGTGATTAAAACAATTTTCATATTTATAATAAAAATAGTTTTAGTTTAGTGATAAATATAAAAATCACATATTTAATGTTGAAATAAAACAAATTTTCGTATTAATATTTAATAATACTTCAATCTACTCTGTCTGGCTGTAGTTTATGCTAGCGTATTACTTGTGTTGTGATTAAAACAATTTTCGTCTTTATATTAAATACAGTTTTGGTTTAGTGATAAATATAAAAATCACATATTTAATGTTGAAATAAAACAAATTTTCGTATTAATATTCAATAATACTTCAATCTACCTGTCTGGCTGTAGTGTATGCCAACGTATTACTTGTGTTGTAATTAAAACAATTTTCATATTTATATTAAATTAAGTGTTGGTTTAGTGATAAA
This sequence comes from Panorpa germanica, assembly GCA_963678705.1. NCBI lineage: Eukaryota > Metazoa > Arthropoda > Insecta > Mecoptera > Panorpidae > Panorpa > Panorpa germanica. The sequence goes on along the minus strand of OY783211.1, from coordinate 790,763 downwards.
TATAAAATCACATATTTAATGTTGAAATAAAACAAATTTTTAAATATTCAATAATACTTCAATCTACTCTGTCTGGCTGTAGTGTATGCCAACGTATTACTTGTGTTGTGATTAAAACAATTTTCATATTTATATTAAATAAAGTTTTAGTTTAGTGATAAATATAAAAATCACATATTTAATGTTGAAATAAAACAAATTTTCGTATTAATATTCAATAATACTTCAATCTACTCTGTCTGGCTGTAGTGTATGCCAACGTATTACTTGTGTTGTGATTAAAACAATTTTTATATTTATATTAAATAAAGTTTTAGTTTAGTGATAAATATAAAAATCACATATTTAATGTTGAAATAAAACAAATTTTCGTATTAATATTCAATAATACTTCAATCTACCTGTCTGGCTGTAGTTTATGCTAGCGTATTACTTGTGTTGTGATTAAAACAATTTTCGTTTTTATATTAAATACAGTTTTGGTTTAGTGATAAATATAAAAATCACATATTTAATGTTGAAATAAAACAAATTTTCGTATTAATATTCAATAATACTTCAATCTACTCTGTCTGGCTGTAGTGTATGCCAACGTATTACTTGTGTTGTGATTAAAACAATTTTCATATTTATAATAAATAAAGTTTTGGTTTAGTGATAAATATAAAAATCACATATTTAATGTTGAAATAAAACAAATTTTCGTATTAATATTCAATAATGCTTTAACCATCTTTCTGGCTGTAGTGTATTCCAGCGTATTACTTGTGTTGTGATTAAAACAATTTTCATATTTATATTAAATAAAGTTTTGGTTTAGTGATAAATATAAAATCACATATTTGTTTGAAATAAAACAATTTTCGTTCTTACATTAAGTAAAATATTGGTTAATGACAACCACAAGAATCTCACATTCACTGTTTGAAATAAAACAATTTTCGTACTTACATTAAGTAAAATATTGGTTAATGACAACCACAAAATCTCATATTCACTGTTTGAAATAAAACAATTTTCGTACTTACATTAAGTAAAATATTGGTTAATGACAACCACAAATCTCATACTCACTGTTTGAAATAAAACAATTTTCGTACTTACATTAAGTAAAATATTGGTTAATGACAACCACAAATCTCATATTCACTGTTTGACATAAAACAATTTTCGTACTTACATTAAGTAAAATATTGGTTAATGTCAACCACAAAATCTCATATTCAATGTTTGAAATAAAACAATTTTCGTACTTACATTAAGTAAAATATTGGTTAATGACAACCACAAAATCTTATATTCACTGTTTGAAATACAACAATTTTCGTACTTACATTAAGTAAAATATTGGTTAATGACAACCACAAATCTCATATTTACTGTTTGAAATAAAACAATTATCGTACTTACATTAAGTAAAATATTGGTTAATGACAACCACAAAATCTTATATTCAATGTTTGAAATAAAACAATTTTCGTACTTACATTAAGTAAAATATTGGTTAATGACAACCACAAAATCTCATATTCACTGTTTGAAATACAACAATTTTCGTACTTACATTAAGTAAAATATTGGTTTATTACAACCACAAAATCGCACATTCATTGTTGAAATAAAACAATTTTCGTACTTTCATTATGTAAAATATTGGCTTATGAAAACCATAAAAATCGCATATTCATTGTTACATAAAACAATTCTCGTACTTACATTAAGTAAAGTATTGACGACTGAAAACTAAAATTTCGCATAATTATTTTGCAAGTAAAACAATTTTCGTACTTGAATTAAATAAAATATTGGTTAACTAAACCCATAAACGTCGCATATTCATTGTTAAAATGAGCCAATTTTCATAATTGTATTAAGTGAAATTTTGGTTTGGTGAAACCTAAAACATTCTCACATTTATTATTGGAATAATAACCATTCGTACGTTGTTATTGTGAACATGGTATTTTCCTTAATAATAAATAAACCTTATTATTTCTTGAGTTATATAAATAGTAACCAGAGATTAGATTACATTATTCAAATCTAATATTATTATAGTTTATTCAAATATACAGTAAATTTAAATCGAATCATAGTCAACTAAAATCTCTGTGCTTCAAAAATCACGAACATCATCGTGTACATTTGGTCCAATCGAGCCGGATTTAGTACTGGAAAGAAACGAAACTAGAAATTGTTAATATGACTAGTTAAACGTTAATGAAGCTACTGCGTTAGGTTTTCTAATAGACTTAATTAATTCATGTGACAGTTATGAAACGGACAAATCTCTTTTCTCCGTAATTAGGAATATGGCTTCTGAATTATCTAGAACATATGATGAATTTAAAAATCATTGCGACGACCTAAATCAGTACTGCTTAGAAGCCGAACAAAAATTAGAAGATGAAAACATTAAGTTAATTTCAACCACACGAACATTATATTTCTGTATTAAAGCGAAAATGGATAATATACCGGGTCTTTATCATAATACTACTAAAATTGTTAACACTACGCAATCGTTGGCTAAACCGAAATTACCAAAAATTTCGTTACAAACTTTTAATGGTGACCCGGAGAAATTTAAAAGCTATTTCGACTTATTCGAAAATATTATAAACTCAAATAGTGACTTATCTACAATAAGCAAGTTTCATTATTTAATCAGCACCCTATCAGGACCCCTTTTAGCAGCACTACAGAAAATTCCATTTGAGGAAGATAATTATGCTCTTGCATTGGAAACACTTAAATAGCGTTACGAAAATAAAAGGGTGGTAGCCGTTAAACTATTAAACAATATGATATCGTTTACGGGAAAAACAAACACAAAAGCTGGACTTGAAAATTTCATGGAAACATTTTCTGAATCGTCTGGAGCGCTGCTTCAGATGAACCCAGACAATCTGCTTGGGTTTGTGGTCTATATATTAGCCGTCAGAAATTTGAGTACCGACATTACATCGCAATTTTCCATGGAATATGCTGACATTGAATATCCAACGTTAGATAACTTATTAGAATTCGTCCATAAGTACCATAAAGCTATCTACTCAAATTCCGCAATTACAAAACCTTTGACTACTTCAAATAATCCTAATCGACAACAAGCAGTATCTAAAAGCTCCTTTGTCGCAAATCGTTCCGACCTTCATTGCATATGCTGTAACGCACTTCCTTTACAACCATTATTTTACTGTGATAAATTTAAAGACATGACACGAGATTCAAGATTTGACTTTGTAAAATCACGACAACTATGTCTTAACTGTTTGTCGCCTAAACATCCAGTTCGCGGTTGTCAGTCAAAATACTCATGCAAAATTTGTTATAAACGGCATAACAGTTTGCTGTGTTATTCCGATTCGGTAACCACAAACACAAACTTAAATGTCACCAGTATAGACGATTTAGAACCTTCCACACCAACCACACATCTGTCAGCTTGCACTGCGTCGTCAGTTGAAATCGTTTACACAATTTTAGGTACTGCCATAATTAGTTTAAAGGGAGACGGTGAGTCATTTCACACAGTATATGCTATGCTAGATTGTGGCTCACAATTGTCATTTATCACTTCAGCTTGCGTTAGACGATTGGGGTTAAAAATTAAATCTCACAAAATTCATTGCGAAGGGCTTGGGTCAGTACACATAAATTCCAGTTCTGGCTACACGCAATTAAATATACTTGCATTCAACGGTAACATGCTACAAACATCAGCCATTGTGTTACCTAAAATAACTGGACCACAACCTGCCGTCCATTTGCCCAAGTCAACTCGTTTAAATTATCTACATTTAAACCTTGCTGATTCTACTTTTGATTGCCTTAAACACATAGATATCTTATTAGGACTAGATATTTTTTACGCAATTGTCACTGGTGAAACGTTTTCACCAGGATTAGGAACGCCTACTGCATGGAACTCAGTTTTTGGCTGGATCCTAATGGGACCCGTCACTACAACATCTACTCAATTGACATCAAACCCATCTAAATTCGATACAAATGCACTAACTTGTATCACTTCATTAGTATGTAAAAATTGTGACATTGATGATGCTCTCAAACGGTTTTGGAAAACTGAAGAAATAGAAAATAGTCCTGTCTCAAACCCAGACGATGACATTGCTGAACTTTTGTATCAAAATTGTCATACACGAGACCCATCAGGACGATATGTCGTCCCTCTGTTGACAAAACCAGATATAAATAGTTTAGGCTATTCGAGAAGTTTAGCTACATTCAAATTAATGTCCGTCCAGCGTCGTCTATCCAGATCTTCGTCTCTTTCCGATGGGTACAAGGAATTTATGGCAGTATATGAATCTATGGGCCATATGCGAGAAGTAGAAGTAAATACCGTGAAATATTATATTCCTCATCATGCTGTCGTAAAGGACTCTGGGCGTAGCATGAAACTTCGAGTAGTATTCAATGGAAGTGCTAACACCAGTACAGGAAATACATTGAACCAATATTTGTATGCAGGACCAAAACTACAAAAAGACATATCTGACGTGATCTCTAAATTCCGTCTTAGCCGCATCCCTATTGTATGCGACATATCACATTGTTACCGTATGATAAACATTCGCCCAGAGGATAGACAATACCAGCATATTCCTTGGTGTCCAGAAAATGCACAATCAGTTAAAGAATATCAATTGTCTACAGTTACGCATGGATTAACATCCAGTCCCTTTTTAGCACTCCGCACTATTCATCAACTAATTCTTGATGAGGGAACTCACTACCCGCTCGCTGCCGCCGCAGCTACCAACCAATTATTTGTCGATGATATTTTATCAGGAATTGAGTCAGTGCAAGAGGCACAAAACTTGGTAAAACAATTGGTTGACTTTATGGCTGCAGGTGGTTTTACACTTCACAAATGGGCCACAACTCATCCAGAAGTTTTTAAAAACATTTGCCCTGAACTGATTACTAAAAATGAAGTTAATGTCACAACACCTGGTGCCCACGCAATTAAAATTCTGGGTATCCATTGGTGTCCTTTGTCTGACGAATTCACTTATAAGGTTAATGTCCCTGCTGAGTCTCTAACAAAACGGCAAGTTTTGAGCACAGTCGCACGTTTATTTTATCCACTCGGGTGGATAGCGCCCATTATTCTATGGGCTTAGGCATTTATACAAAGTTTATGGAAAGAAAATTTGGCTTGGGATGATAATTTATCTCTAACACATGTTAATTTGTGGAAACGATTTGTTGCTGATCTTAAAAACATTACTCAAATTAAAATTCCCAGATATATGCTGGGATCGTCATATATCTCTGACCATTATCTCGTAGGTTTCTGTGATGCTTCAACTACAGGGTATGCTGCAGTGGTTTATTTACGTGTTGGATGTATCACAAACATTGCAGTCCCAACGTTGATAATGGCTAAATCACGTGTGGCACCGGTTAAATCCATTACTATTCCGCGGTTAGAACTTCTTGGCGCAGTTCTTTTGACAAAACTGCTGATTCATGTACATAACATTCTAATGCCAAACTTGAATAACATTCAAGTATACGCCTTTACGGATTCTTCTGTTGTGTTGTCATGGCTGAAGGTCCCACCACATAAGTTAAAAATATTTGTGGCCCATCGAGTCGTAGAGATCGTTTCGGCTCCTATACCGATACAATGGAAATACGTCGAGTCTCAACACAACCCAGCTGACATTTGTAGTCGAGGTGCATTTACGTCAGAATTTATAGCGCATAAAGATTGGTTTTCTGGGCCAACATGGTTAACACAACCGATAGCAAACTGGCCAAACTTTGTCGGACAATATAATACCGAACTAACATTGCCTGAGCTTAAACAAGTAAAAATCAGTTCAAATCTGTGTACGGACAAACTTGCGTCAAATGTATTCTTAACTCTGCTGGAAAGCCAATCAAATTATTGTAAATTACTTCGTATTATAGCTTACTGTAAGCGTTTTGGGTCACTGATCATGTCGGGTTATGTTCACATCGCCGTTGGTCCACCAACATTTACAGAATTACGTACCGCAGAGATATTTATTATTCGCTTAGTGCAACAAGAACATTTTAGTGATGATATTAGGAATATCAAGCGCGGCCGTCAATCCCGCACCATATTAATATCTCTATCTCCATGTCTTGATCACAATGGGCTATTAGTTGTCGGCGGACGTCTCGAAAATTCAGAGTTAACCTCTGCAGCAAAACACCCATATCTATTGCAAAAGAATAACCACTTAACAAACTTACCAATATTACATTATCATAAACTATATTTACATGTGGGGCCCAATACGTTACATTATCTTTTACGATCTAAATTCTGGATAATATCCGCCAGAAGTTAAATTCGACAAGTTTTACGACTATGCACTATTTGCACAAAATTACGAGCAACTACATCTACTCCTCTCATGGGTGACTTACCAGCTGCAAGAGTCACATACCATCGACCATTTTTACATGTTGGTATTGATTTTGCTGGACCCTTTTCCATTAAAGAATCTCGCATCCGAAATGCTCGTATATCAAAAGCATATTTGTGTCTTTTTATATGTATGTCCACAAAGGCTGTTCACCTCGAAGTTACTTCTGGAATCTCTACTGACTCATTTCTCGCATCATTCGATCGGTTTACATCACGACGAGGTCTATGCTCTGATATTTATACTGATTGCGGCACAGTTTTCATTGGTGCAAACCGACATTTAAAAGAAGTCAAAACATGTGTTCAAATTAAGTCTACATTAGACGGGTTCACTGTTAGAGGGGTTAAATGGCATTTTAACCCTCCTCACAGTCCAAATTTTGGTGGACTCTGGGAAAGTAAAGTAAAAAGTGCCAAATATCATCTCCAACGAGTAATTGGTACACGACCACTTACATTCGAAGAACTCACAACAATTTTTGCCAGAATAGAAGCAATTACATGTGTTGTGTGTTTGGCTGTAATTAAAACAATTTTCGTATTTATATTAAATAAAGTTTTGGTTTAGTGATAAATTTAAAAATCACATATTTAATGTTGAAATAAAACAAATTTTCGTATTAATATTCAATAATACTTCAATCTACCTGTCTGGCTGTAGTGTATGCCAACGTATTACTTGTGTTGTGATTAAAACAATTTTCATATTAATATTAAATTAAGTGTTGGTTTAGTGATAAATATAAAATCACATATTTAATGTTGAAATAAAACAAATTTTCGTATTATTATTCAATAATACTTCAATCTACTCTGTCTGGCTGTAGTGTATGCCAACGTATTACTTGTGTTGTGATTAAAACAATTTTCATATTTATATTAAATAAAGTTTTAGTTAAGTGATAAATATAAAAATCACATATTTAATGTTGAAATAAAACAAATTTTCGTATTAATATTCAATAATACTTCAATCTACTCTGTCTGGCAGTAGTTTATGCCAACGTATTACTTGTGTTGTGATTAAAACAATTTTCATATTTATATTAAATAAAGTTTTAGTTTAGTAATAAATATAAAAATCACATAATTAATGTTGAAATAAAACAAATTTTCGTATTAATATTCAATAATACTTCAATCTACTCTGTCTGGCAGTAGTTTATGCCAACGTATTACTTGTGTTGTGATTAAAACAATTTTCATAATTATATTAAATAAAGTTTTGGTTTAGTGATAAATATAAAAATCACATATTTAATGTTGAAATAAAACAAATTTTCGTATTAATATTCAATAATACTTCAATCTACTCTGTCTGGCTGTAGTTTATGCCAACGTATTACTTGTGTTGTGATTAAAACAATTTTCATATTTATATTAAATAACGTGTTGGTTTAGTGATAAATATAAAATCACATATTTAATGTTGAAATAAAACAAATTTTCGTATTAATATTTAATAATACTTCAATCTACTCTGTCTGGCTGTAGTGTATGCCAACGTATTACTTGTGTTGTGATTAAAACAATTTTCATATTTATATTAAATAAAGTTTTAGTTTAGTAATAAATATAAAAATCACATAATTAATGTTGAAATAAAACAAATTTTCGTATTAATATTCAATAATACTTCAATCTACTCTGTCTGGCAGTAGTTTATGCCAACGTATTACTTGTGTTGTGATTAAAACAATTTTCATAATTATATTAAATAAAGTTTTGGTTTAGTGATAAATATAAAAATCACATATTTAATGTTGAAATAAAACAAATTTTCGTATTAATATTCAATAATACTTTAATCTACTCTGTCTGGCAGTAGTTTATGCCAACGTATTACTTGTGTTGTGATTAAAACAATTTTCATATTTATATTAAATAAAGTTTTAGTTTAGTAATAAATATAAAAATCACATAATTAATGTTGAAATAAAACAAATTTTCGTATTAATATTCAATAATACTTCAATCTACTCTGTCTGGCAGTAGTTTATGCCAACGTATTACTTGTGTTGTGATTAAAACAATTTTCATAATTATATTAAATAAAGTTTTGGTTTAGTGATAAATATAAAAATCACATATTTAATGTTGAAATAAAACAAATTTTCGTATTAATATTCAATAATACTTCAATCTACTCTGTCTGGCTGTAGTTTATGCCAACGTATTACTTGTGTTGTGATTAAAACAATTTTAATATTTATATTAAATTAAGTGTTGGTTTAGTGATAAATATAAAATCACATATTTAATGTTGAAATAAAACAAATTTTCGTATTAATATTTAATAATACTTCAATCTACTCTGTCTGGCTGTAGTGTATGCCAACGTATGACTTGTGTTGTGATTAAAACAATTTTCATATTTATATTAAATAAAGTGTTGGTTTAGTGATAAATATAAAATCACATATTTAATGTTGAAATAAAACAAATTTTCGTATTAATATTCAATAATACTTCAATCTACTCTGTCTGGCTGTAGTGTATGCCAACGTATTACTTGTGTTGTGATTAAAACAATTTTCATATTTATATTAAATAAAGTTTTAGTTTAGTGATAAATATAAAATCACATATTTAATGTTGAAATAAAACAAATTTTCGTATTAATATTCAATAATACTTCAATCTACTCTGTCTGGCTGTAGTGTATGCCAACGTATTACTTGTGTTGTGATTAAAACAATTTTCATATTTATATTAAATAAAGTTTTGGTTTAGTGATAAATATAAAATCACATATTTAATGTTGAAATAAAACAATTTTCGTACGTACATTAAGTAAAATATTGGTTAATGACAACCACAAAATCTCATATTCACTAATTGAAATAAAACAATTTTCGTACTTACATTAAGTAAAATATTGGTTAATGACAACCACAAGAATCTTATATTCACTACTTGAAATAAAACAATTTTCGTACTTACAATAAGTAAAATATTGGTTAATGACAACCACAAAATCTCATATTCACTAATTGAAATAAAACAATTTTCGTACTTACATTAAGTAAAATATTGGTTAATGACAACCACAAGAATCTTATATTCACTACTTGAAATAAAACAATTTTCGTACTTACATTAAGTAAAATATTGGTTAATGACAACCACAAATCTCATATTCACTGTTTGAAATAAAACAATTTTCGTACTTACATTAGGTAAATTATTGGTTAATGACAACCACAAAATCTCATATTCACTAATTGAAATAAAACAATTTTCGTACTTACATTAAGTAAAATATTGGTTAATGACAACCACAAGAATCTTATATTCACTACTTGAAATAAAACAATTTTCGTACTTACAATAAGTAAAATATTGGTTAATGACAACCACAAAATCTCATATTCACTAATTGAAATAAAACAATTTTCGTACTTACATTAAGTAAAATATTGGTTAATGACAACCACAAGAATCTTATATTCACTACTTGAAATAAAACAATTTTCGTACTTACATTAAGTAAAATATTGGTTAATGACAACCACAAATCTCATATTCACTGTTTGAAATAAAACAATTTTCGTACTTACATTAGGTAAAATATTGGTTAATGACAACCACAAAATCTTATATTCAATGTTTGAAATAAAACAATTTTCGTACTTTTTTTTATATTTATTCACTTATTTGCCTTGACTTTCTTCGTCATAGCCACTAACAATCTTTTTTAAATACATCTTTTATAATTTATAATCTAATTTTACAAATTTATAAATATTTTAATATTTCACTAATTAATTTCCGTCCGTTCCACTGTATAATATCAATTTCTAGAAACCTTATTTACGAATAGACGCTATTTAATAATTATAATTTTATATGTTACTCTAATATGTATGCTCTTATATTATATTATTTTTATAATTTCGCTATTTTTTTCTTCCTCTTTCTATATATTCAAATATAGAAAATTTATTTGAATCCGTCATGAATTAATTTCTTTTTTCATTTTTATTTTCACTAAAATTTTGTGATACTAATAATTTAGAGTTGGATTGAATTTTTGGTACTTTTATAGACCTCTGAGAATTATTTTCTGTTTGTTCCTCGTCATTATCTTGTTCATTTTTTTTGTAATTGTTCCTTGTATTATAAGTTCTAGGTGTAGAATTTGTAATATAATTAATGAAACTTTGTTCTTTCTTATTCTGTTTAGTTTCAATTTTATTAACATTTATATTATTTTGTTTTTTAATATTTTCCTTTTTACAGTTTTTATCTAAATATGTTCTTTTTCTAATGGGTGCTGGCTTATATGATGGTATACTATTTTCACAACTTATTAAATTTTGAGGAAAGTCCTTTTCATAATTAGATAATATATCAAATCTATTTTTTGTAGTTACAGCGTACGAATTTTTGTCTTTCCAAATTTGAGGTATTTCAATAGCGGCTTGATAACTAAGATTTCTGTTTCCCATTAAAATTTTTATTTCTTGTTGCCTTTTTCTTTCTTTGCAGTTTTTATCAGTCGCATCATGTTCTTCATCACAATTTACACATTTTAAAATTTCATTTTTACATAAATTTAGCGTATGTTCATTTGAACCACATTTGCTACATCTACTCTTTCCTTTACATTGATTGGCCGTATGGTTATATCTTAAACATTTATAACATTGTCTCGTATTTTTAATAAATGGTTCACAGGGTAATTTAGCATTCCAAATATAAATATATTGAGGTAAATTTTGACCTTCAAAGAAAATGATAATATTTCTAGAGTCCTCATATTTAATTTCATCTTCAACTTTCACTCTCCTTTTTAATCTCCTTATGGAGTGGATTTTATACGGGTCACTATATATGTTTTCTTTTAATTCTTCCTCCGAAAATTCAATATCTACATTTTTGATAATTCCAATTCTTGTAATCCAAAACATTGGTATAAACATATCAACTCCTGATGTTTTCTTGTTATTCAATTTCACTAACATATTAGCTGATTTAGGATTTTTACATACCGCCATTATTCTATTTTTCCCTATTTTCTTTATTTCTGTAATATCTTTTCCATATTCTGAATTATATAGCATTTTTGCTGTTTTTAATGTACTGATCCCATACTTTTCATTTAGAATATCTTCTTTCTGAATCATAATTTTATAAGAAGATAAAGTTAAATTATCTTCATTGTATAAATTTATATTCGGGTCAACTCCCACTTTCCCCTCAGAATTCAAATTCATTTTTTAAATTCAGAAAATTTGATTATTAAAATAATAATATTTTATATAATGCAATTTTACTTTAAATTTATATTTACTTTTTAATTAATTTATATATATATATATTTAATAATATTAGTTCAATTAAATTATTTTAAGGAAACAAACAAAACACGTCTATCACGTATCGAATGACTACTCGATTCCATTTTCGTACTTACATTAAGTAAAATATTGGTTAATGACAACCACAAAATCTTATATTTAATGTTTGAAATAAAACAATTTTCGTACTTACATTAAGTAAAATATTGGTTAATGACAACCACAAAATCTCATATTCATTGTTTGAAATACAATAATTTTCGTACTTACATTAAGTAAATATTGGTTAATTACAACCACAAAATCGCACATTCATTGTTGAAATAAAACAATTTTCGTACTTTCATTAAGTAAAATATTGGCTTATGAAAACCATAAAAATCGCATATTCATTGTTACATAAAACAATTCTCGTACTTACATTAAGTAAAGTATTGACGACTGAAAACTAAAATTTCGCATAATTATTTTGCAAGTAAAACAATTTTCGTACTTGAATTAAATAAAATATTTGTTAACTAAACCCATAAACGTCGCATATTCATTGTTAAAATGAGCCAATTTTTATAATTGTATTAAGTGAAATTTTGGTTTGGTGAAACCTAAAACTGAACTGAAAACTAAAATTTCGCATATTCATTTTGCAAGTAAAACAATTTTCGTACTTGAATTAAATAAAATATTGGTTAACTAAACCCATAAACGTCGCATATTCATTGTTAAAATGAGCCAATTTTCATAATTGTATTAAGTGAAATTTTGGTTTGGTGAAACCTAAAACATTCTCACATTTATTATTGGATTAATAACCATTTGTACGTTGTTATTGTGAACATGGTATTTTCCTTAATACTAAATAAACCTTATTATTTCTTGAGTTATATAAATAGTAACCAGAGATTAGATTACATTATTCAAATCTAATATTATTATAGTTTATTAAAATATACAGTCCATTTAAATCGAATCATAGTCAACTTATATCTTTGTGCTTCAAAAATCACGAACATCATTGTGTACACTAGGGTATTGAGCAGGCATTTCACTGATGTGTTCCAGTCTTTTGTTTCCTCACCAACATTATCGAGAACTGTGTTAAACAGTTCGTCTGGTCATATTTTGTCACTTACTAGTTAGTATATTATGCCATATGGATTCTTGGTGCCTGTTTCTGCCACGTATTTCTTCCAGCATTGTTCTTTCTTGGTACATATGGTGCTCTTGTACAAGGTAACTTTATCTTTCATGATTGTTTTGTAGTAGTCTATCACGTCACTTTCTATATTTACTCTTCTACTATGTCGAAAATTTCTTCGGACTTTCCTAACATTTCTTTTCATCTCGTTCAGTTCACGGTCCCACCAGAGTACTGGTTTTGCTCTCCTAGTTGATTTTCGCATTGATGTTTGGCATGCTCTTTGTAGGAACTTGGTCAGGGTATTTGCCTGTTCGTCACTTGTTTTTGCCTTAAAATCTTCAAAATTACTTGGAGTGAATAGCTTTGCTATTTCTTCCTCGAATTTTTGTATGTTGAGCGTTTTGATATTAAATCTTTTATTGTCGTATGATGTTCTTTCAATGCCTGCGTTAAGGTACTCCATAGTGATTGGCCTATGATCACTGGTGATGCCACATTCTCTAACCGTCCAGTTTTTGATTTTCCTTAGACATTGAGAGTTTGCAAGAGTCAGATTTATGGTCAGATCATTTGGTGAGCTAAAAGTTGATAGTTGGTTAGCTGTATTGACTACTTGAAGTCTATGTTCTGTTAGCCATTCTTCCAGTTCAGAGCCCTTGTTGTCCAACCTATCACCGTGCCATAATTGGGATTTTGCATTCGCATCCATCCCAATTATGACATTGTTGTTCTCAACTATTGCTACTACTCTGTCCAGGTATTTTATGTATTCTGTGATACCCTCACTTGCCTGACAATATAGGGATACGAGAAACAATGTACCAAAATGACCGTATACCTTTACAAATACTCCGTGTGATCCGCAAAGGTAGTTGATACGTAGTAGACTTATGTTTTTGTTTCTTATTACTATGGCTAACATGATGACGCTACTACCTTGGTCTTTTGTCTTGTTATGTATTATGCGGGTTGTGACACCAAGTCCACGCATCATTTCACTAACTGTATATGGTTCTTGAATTAGGCTAATATCGATGTTTTCTTCGTCCATGTAGTTTCTTATCTGTTGTATAACGCTCATGGACCTGGCTGCATTTATTTGTAGGATCTTTAATCTTGTATTGTGGATGTCTTTAGGCATAGTCTGTTCTTTGCACTAGCAGTGAGAGCGCTCTTTGGTGTTCAGGGCAGCTCCGGTGTAGCACTGAATGGTTTGAATGGGTGTTCTTTGACTTGCAATTAGCACAAACTGGTGGTTGTTTTAGGTTAGGGCATGTTTCTACTCTATGTCCTTCATTAGCACAATGCTTACATATATCTTTGTTATAGTTGCATGTTGCACTTCCGTGTCCGAATCCAAGACATTTGAAACATCCTAAGACTTGCCAGAAGTCTACTATTTTGTGACAACTCCACATTAGGTAGATTCTTCCTTGATGTCTATCTATATTTAATAACTTATTTCTTATTTCCACACTAGTTTCTATAATTACGTTTTTTGCTACAGATTCCCTTTTAGAGTTGGCGAATCTTATTCTGGTTTCTCTGGTAAATTGTTGCACAAAATGCCAAAGGTATGGTCACACCAAAACCTACTGTTACCGAAACGCAAGATGTGTTAAATGCGCAGGCGAACACCATACCAGCCAGTGTGACTGGAAGAACAAAGTAAACGAAAAAGTTAAATGTGTTCTCTGCAATAACAACCACACAGCCAACTACAAAGGATGCGATGTTTATAGGCAAATCGTAGAGCGCAAATTTCCTCCACTTAGACCCAGATACTCAGAAACTGTTGCTCCATTACCAACACGCCAAGTCCAGTCAGGTACCTCCTTTGCACAGGTGGTTAGTAACCAAACAGTGAAAACCCAATCTGAACAAGTGCAACAAAATCATAGTGAATCGAACGTGCAGTCAAATGACATCGCCGAACTAAAAGTTATGATGAAAAGTCTGGTGGAACAAATGAATACAATGCTCAATCTCATCACAACCTTAGTCTCACGTTTGTGAATCTCTTCACGTCCCTAAGAATCGCACTCTGGAACGCCAATGGTCTTGTTAAACACAGCCAAGAAGTAAATTCCTTTCTTCTAAACCAAAACATTGACATTTTGCTAGTTTCTGAAACGCACTTTACCACTAAAAGCTATATGAAGGTTCCAAACTATAGAATATATGTGGGATTTGATTTAAGATTAGATATAATTAGTTTTTAAGAAATAATAATTATAAAGAACTCTGTCTTATAGGTTAGGAACTTTGCTAAATTAAGATATATTTAAATGTAAATGTTTTAAAACAACTTGTAGACCCCTCTAAGCCGTTCGCTGACAGCGTCCAGAGAACGTCTAAGGGAACGGGTCATGACACGTTCGCTTGCTATCGTATGCACGGCACATGTTTTGGGCGCGGCATTGTGATAGAAAATGGCTGATACATGGATATACACAGAGTTGTATGGCGTCATTATTACATTCAGGAATATGTTATTTTAAAGATGTTAATATCATTATGAATTGTAAATCAGTTTAACAGTATTGCTAGGTGTAATATTTGTTATTGTTATAGGCATAAATAGTAGAGTTTTTGCAAACAAGTATAGTGTTAATTACTAGGTTGTATTTATCATTGTAAGTCGTTGTGAATGTAAACTTTGTACTATTTATACTACGCGTTACTTTGTAATATGCAATCATTGAAAGGTCTTCAAACCTAAACATTGTATATAAACAAGTGATAAGATTATTGTGAACTATCTTTCGATTAATTAACTTTATTGTGATGTAATTGTTTTTTTCTTTGTGGAATAATTAAATGAACTACTATTATTCAAAAGATATGTGTTAACTTTATTTTAATAAACTATATTGTTACTGGGGGCTCAACTTAAGGATTGAAATAAGATCAAAATAGCTACGTCAACAAGGATAGAATTATTGTCACCCCACACTTGAGGGTATCAGCCGGGATAGTTTTATGTTTCACGCCACATATATGACACTAAACATCCGGACAATAAAGCGCATGGAGGAACAGCTATCATCATTAAGTCTTCTATACAACACCATGAAATTAATGAATATCGCCAAGA
The DNA here is from genome assembly GCA_963678705.1 of Panorpa germanica. NCBI lineage: Eukaryota > Metazoa > Arthropoda > Insecta > Mecoptera > Panorpidae > Panorpa > Panorpa germanica. The sequence continues at coordinate 774,789 of OY783211.1, read as the reverse complement.
CTTCCTGCAAGCAACAAGCATTGTAATAAGCGAGCTGAACAGACATTTAACTATCTCCGCAGTATACTGTCCACCGGAACACAACATAAAGTCTGAACAGTTCTACTCTTATTACAATACACTAGGTCCACGTTTCATATCAGGAGGGGATTTTTACGCAAAGCACCCCGAATGGGGATCAAGACTTACAAATCCTAAGGGAAATGAACTGTATAAATGCGTTAAAACACATGGTTTTACAACCCTTTCAAGTGGTGAACCGACGTACTGGCCAACGGATATGGCAAAACTCCTGATCTAATCGATTTTTGCGTAGTAAAATGAATTTCCTCTAATTACCTCAAAGCTGAACGAAGAAGCCACTCCTCCAAAAAGTGTCTTTAACCGAGTAAATGGATGCCCCCCACAGTTGAAGAAGAAAATTGCTGAAAAGAGACAATTGAGAAGATCATGGCAAAACACCAGGCTCCCATGCGAAAAAACAAAATTCAACAGTGCATGTAGGGAACTTAAATGTATGCTGGAAGACATAAAAGAGAAATCACTGCAAAATTATTTAAGTAATTTAACAGCTACAGAAACTACTAACTATTCACTGTGGAAAGCAACCAAGCGGCTTAAGCAGCCTACAACTTATATTCCGCCTATCAAAACGCCAGATGGTAAATGGGCTAGAACCAACAGTGAGAAAGTCACAATTTTCGCTAATTACTTCGAACAAGTTTTTAAACCATTTCCTCCAACCCGCAGTGAAGATGAAGAACAATACATACATGAATTTCTAAGAGTCCCATCGCAGTCAAGTGAACCTATAAAACGTATAAGAGTCAAGGAAATACAAAACGTGTAACAACAAGTACATCGAGTAGCCTGCACTATAAATTCAGCACTACAGGAGAAGAAGTATTGCTCAGCGGTTTTTCTTGATATCAGCCAAGCGTTTGACATGGTATGGCATCCTGGACTACTGTTTAAACTAAAAACTGCACTGCCAAATGACTTTTTCCAGATACTAAAGTCTTTTATCACAAACAGAAAGTTTATGATAAAATATCAGAATGAAAAATCAACGATATTGAATGGGGCGTTCCTCAAGGTAGTGTTCTCGGACCAGTACTATATTTATTATTTACTTCTGACCTTCCTACCATGCGTGAAACAACAGTAGCAACCTACGCTGATGATACCGTAATTCTGGCACTTCATGAAGACTCCGTCATTGCTTCTGCAAAACTGCAGAAACATCTACTACAGATTCAGAATTGGTTAAAAGATTGGAGAATAAAAGTAAACGAAACTAAATCAGTTCACGTAACTTTCACACTAAGGAAGAATTCTTGCCGCCCAGTCACACTAAATAATTTACAACCTCCACAGGCACAGACAGTAAAATACTTAGGTATCCACTTGGACAGACGCCTAAAATGGAGAACGCATATCTGGAAGAAACGGTTGCAGTTAGAAGGTAAAAGAAGAGATATGTACTGGTTCTTGGACTGGAAGTCTCAGTTATCAATCAGTAATAAACTATTGTTATATAAGGTCAGACTGAAGCCAATATGGACATATGGGATAGAGTTATGGGGCAGTGCCAGCAATTCTAATTTAGAAATCCTACAAAGGTTTCAAAATAAACTGTTAAAGCAAATTCCTAACGTGCCGCGATTCGTTCCAAACTGGTTAACACATCAAGATCTTGGGGTTCCATACATAAGAAGTGAAATTAGGGATATCAGCAAGAAATACGTAAAAAGTTTAGAAATTCATCTAAATGAATCAGTTGTACAACTTTTCCAGCATAAACCGATTAGACGACTGAAACGTAAAAATCCAATTGACCTACCAAATATGGTGTAGAATAGGTTCCATATGTACTAAATAATAATGTATTAGGTTAAGTCAAAGGGTGAGACATCGATGGATGGCAAGCTCGCATGTCATTTTTTATATATATTCCCAAAATTTAATTAATGTTCTTTGAGGACAGATTGTAAATTATGTATGTTGTAAAATAAAAAAAAAAAAAAAAAAATGTTAACATTTCCATTATGCGTATTTAATGTGTCCTCATCGAAAACAAAATTCCATAAAATGGGTCCTAGAACTGATCCTTGGGGCACCCCTTTTGAGTCTGTTTCTTCATGATATTGTTTCCCGTTTGTAATACTAATTCCCTATGATAGAAATAATTTTCCATAATGCTATATAGTTGTCTAGAACATCTAGCTTGTCTTATTCTCCGTAAAACGCTATGCCACCATACATTATCAAAAGCACTCTTAATATCAATAAAGATTCTTATTACATACTTTTCATCTGCTTGTTTCACTTTATTCAGAGCCATCACTAATACATCCTCTGTGGATGTTCCTTTCTTAAAGCCAAATTGCATCTTGGCATCCAATCCTTGCAAATAATAAATAGCGAGTAGTCTCTTAGCAAGCAGCTTTTCTAGAATTTTCCCCAATACAGGCAACAACGTGATGGGACGATATGAGTTAACATCAGAAGGGTCTTTATCCTCATTCTTCAAGAAAACGTTGAATACCCCAATTTTCCAGATATTTGGAAACTTCATTTCTTTTAAACAATTGTTATAAAGCGTTTCTAGATACTGTGGGCATATTTCGTAAAAACTTTTAACCATTTCAGATGTTATTTTATCCTTTCCTGGTGATTTCCCATCCTTAGTATTCATAACAGCATCCAATACTTCTTCAGAAGTAAAATCTTCCTTTTCACCAATCCCAGTATAATTTAAATTGTCATTTATAATTCTAGACTGTTCTTCATTTTCTTCAATATCGTCATTTGGTGCTGCTTTATTTAACAATAACTCAGCTGTTTCTTGCCAAGTCGTGGTATTATTATCTCCATCCTTTATTGAATAAAAAATTTCGTCTCCTCTGATTTTGTTAGCACTGAGTTTATATATTAATCATCACGGATCTGCATTTCCTAAATTCGTCACTAATTTTTCCCAAGAATCTTTCTCTTATTTTTTTATTGCTTTTTTGTATTCACTGCTAGCTTTTTTTAAATTCTTTCTATACACTTCAATCTCCTCTTCCCGAACCTGGTTCCTCCTTCTTTACTGGAATGTCCTTCTTGTATTTTTATACTTTTTTTTTAAATTAATAAGTTCAGCATCCCACCATGACACACATCTGGGATATTTTTTAGTTCTCTTCATAGATGCATTACAACTATCTATTATTACCTTGGTCAATTCCTGAGCTTGTCTCTCACAGTCCAAATGTTTGAATTCTTCTAAGTAATCATTATTAAAAACTTCCCCTATTTTCTGTTGAAAAACTTCCCATTTAGCAGTTTTAATATTGTAGTTCCCAATTCTCTTTGTAGTTGTGTTCCTTTCAGTTTTGTCCGCTTTATAATACCTCATTGTAATACACCTATGATCACTAGTGGTCCATTCAGCTTCAACTTTTCATAATTTCATGTTTGGTGCAGTTCTTATATTTGTTATGGTAATGTCATTGTTTGATTCCATGTTAACGGTGCTAAAAGTGTATGGCATTCCACGTTTATTTACAATCTCCCAATTGTTTTGTATTAAGGCCATTTTAATTTCTACACCTCTGTTATTGAGCTCTCCACTGTGCCAAAGAAAGGATCTTGAATTTGCATCAGCTCCTACGATTAACGACTTATCATTCCCTAATTCAAGTAATACCTTATGCATGTATACAATATGAAGTTCAATTTGAAAGGAGGGTGGGCAATACATAGATATTAAATACAATTCCCCAAAGGAACCATATACCTTAACACAGGCAGCAAATTTATCTGTTAGTTGGGTAATTGCAAGAACATCCAGCTCTCTGTTCCTTATTACAATAGCAACCTTACATTCAGATTCTACACTCTGTATTATCCTGGAAGATATCGTGAAACCTTTCACTTTATTTTTATAACAGTATGGTTCTTGAAGTTGCATAATACGACATCCAAATCTTCTGAATCCATTAGTTGTTTTATTTGTGCCATTACTTTAATACTTCTTTGCTAATTTACCTGCATAATTTTTAAATATTTACTTCTGTCTTGGTCTACATGTTTTGATAAATCCTGAGTTTCCCATGTCTCTTTATTGGTACAGTTATATATATTACTATTTTCTGTATTAATGCTATTATTGCTGCCTGTTTAGTCGAGCTGCTAAAATAGACAATGCTTTCTCATACTCCGGACATTTATCAGTACCCGCACTATGTTCCATAGGTTTGTTCTTACTTTTACAAATTCCACAAGTTGGGGGGGGGGGGCATCCTTTCCTTCACAATCTTTATATGTGTGATTTCCACCGCAATGGCCACACATTTGAGTTTCTCAACACACCTTACTAATATGGCCATATTGCTGGCACTTAAAGCATTTCGTAACAGTGTTGTGGGGTCTGTGATCCGCAGTCTTGCTAATCCTATATACAATCTACCTCCTTTAGAATGCAACAAGTTCCTGATAGCAGCATTTGTTTTTATTATAACATTAACTATTTCATTATTATTTTGTATTGGCTGCGTATATATGACATTAACATTCCTTTCAAACTCGCTATACTCTATTCCATTTCCATGTATATTCTTGTCATATATTGCTTTCTTAATATTTGTTGCCATTTCTGTTCGTACTCCAAAAATCTTTATTTTCCAACGAACTTCATCATACTTGGGTTTTTCTGCCTAAATTCCTGCTACCTCAATATCTTCACATTGTCTAAGTTCATTTATGTCCTTATCGGAGTCAACTTCCAGAAGAACTCCCTTATCCCTTACCAATCTTATTTTCCTTACTTTTATCTCCTTTAACTTTGGTTTAATAATTGACACTAACTTATCATGCACCATTTGACATGTTTCTAGTTTATTTCCCTCTTCTGATACGTTAGGTCGAAAAATAATAACCTTCGGCTCTGCGTCTTTCACTCTATTTGCAAAGACAGGTGCCCCTCTCTTATTCTGTTCAACATTAATTTGTTTATTACCTTTTACTACATTTGCGTAGCTAAATTTTCCAATTTCATGTTCTTCATGTTGACTTTTCATGCTAATAACTTGATTATTTAAACTTATATTTTTATGAATTAAGAGATCCATTTTAGATTCAAGCTTCACAATGTTTCTAATCACAAAATTCCTTACTTCAGTTATTATCTGACTTTTAGGATCACTTATTAGTTCAAATATTTTAGTTTTTAATTCAATCATTTCTAAATTTCTTTTTCGTGCTCGTTCTTGCCATCCGTATCTTCTTTTTTATTATTATCATGCCCAGTTGTGGTTCTATGCTCATTAGGAGCCTCTTCTGCTGGACTAGATTCGGTCTCGCTGCTTGCACTTGGTTCATTACCTAACCTTCCAGCTGCTGCCCTAGTAGGCATGATTCTTTTAGTTGCATCAGTATTTACTGGTACCTTATGTAAATTTCCAGTTTTTGTATTATTTTGACGACTTGCCATATTTTTTTAAAACTTCACTTCTATGCACTTCGGCAAGCATCCTTAAGCTCCTAAGGGAGCCACACAGTATTCTTAATAATATGGCACTATCAGATATCAACGAATTTGTGATCGTGGTTATTCCTTTAACACATTTCTTAATTACGCTGCGGCTTGCGTTTTTTATTTTTTCTGCTGTCATGATAGTTTCCAGTTCTTTTAATTTTTCTTCTATTTCTGCAGCAATTCCCTTATAAACTTGCATGCTATTGTTTTCTTCAGACACAATAATGTCTTCATCTTCTTTTTCTTCTTGAACTATATCTTCGTTAGAATTAACGCTATTTTCGAGTCGTTCCGATAACACTATATCAGACGCAGTATCACTATCTTGTTTATTCTTTTTAATTTTCTCAACCACAGGACATTTGGTGACTTCTTTTGGTATTTTCTTTGATTCTTTATCTCTTTCTTTAGGCGCGGCTAGCCTCTTAATGGTTTTTTTGTAGATAGGGACAATGGGAATCTCGTTAATCTATTCACGCGCGTCACTGCTCAGATGACGAGGCATTTGGCCTTGTCATGGTTTAGGAACGTCCCTAGCCGGTCAGTGGATCAGCCCGAAAATTAAGCGTCACACCGCCTTCGGGTTATAAATTCAAGGTCGACTCCTGAGCGATGGAGTATGATATCAACTTCTAAGAGGTCCCTGAAGAAGTAGAGGTTCTATATTGGGGTGAAATATATCATCATCATGGTTTTGCTGCGGATCCCTCTTGCTTATCGCTTCTCTGCGGTTTGCCTCTAGGCGTACTACAAGTTCCTTTCGCCTCCTAAATGCTTTTTTAGCAAATTGTGCGAATTTGTTGTAGTTCTCTTGGAATGCAATCATTGGGTACCTTTGCTTAATGTCTTTGATGTTTGTGTTCGCCTTGAAGAGCGTGCGCAGGTCATTGTACACTACACATTCTTCAATCATGTGGTCTACTGTTTCCGCCTCCGTACCTCTACATATAAGACATTTGCCGCCTTGGTCTTCATATCCAAGAGTAGACAGTTCAGCGGTAATGAAACCATGTCCTGTTAACCAGAAAGTTGGGTGCATTCCAAGTTTAAACCATTTTCTTCTTTGTACGAATTTGACATTGCTGACAAATTTGTACAGGTCTCGTCCTTTCTCACTGCTGTCCCACTTACTCTGCCAGGCTGTATGCAATGCTTCCTAGATGCGGTTCCTCTCTTTCTTTTGGTGACGTTCTAGTTCTTAACCTTTTTTTAATAGATGCGTCAATCTTAATGTTTCTAAAGTTCGCTGGTAGGTTTTTCCCTATGTAGAAGCACTTGAAGCGCTTCCGTGGATACTGTTCTACATGCTGTCGTCATATGTAGTAGCAGCAACCTTTGGAGTGATTCCAGTTCCCTTTTTTGTCTTGCTCCTATCTTGTTATACCAAACTGCTGCTCCGTAGCAGGATATTGGTAGAATGACGCCTTCATACAGGCTGCTTACCACGTCCTTTGATAGTCCCCATTTTGCTCTCGTGTGACGACTTAGAGCAGAATTTTGGCAACTTTTCTCGGACGTCCCGCACATGTTTTACAAAGTTCTGACACCGGTCGATTGAATTACCCCAAGGTATCTAACATGCTGAACCCAATGAACGCTGGTGCTGCCGATCTTCAGGCTCGGGTTTCTTGTAGAACTAAAGTTCCATTTTAACATCATCGCAGAGGTCTTACTGACTGAGATGTTTGGACACATCCATTCGTCTATTTTTGTCAACACATCTTTGCCTCTTGCTTTGTGTTGTTTCCTTGTGCTCGTTTCCACCAGCACAACAATGTCACCAGCAAACGCCACAATTTTAGTACCTTCTGCTGTTATGTTGAGGCATTTTTTAAACACCAGGTTCCAGAACTGCGGCCCTAATACACAGCCCTGCGGACAGCCTTTTGTTACATTTTTCGTAACGCTGTTGTGCGCCGTCTCTCTTGCACTCTTCTATCCCTGAAGTAGTCGTTTTTTACACCAAATATATCATCCGACACCTTGGCCTTCCTGCAATCCTTCAGGACACTAGGCCACCACACGTTGTCAAATGCTCTAGCAACATCAATGAATATTCCGCACATGTACTTTTGTTTACCGTCTCTGGCTGAGTCCAGTACAAGTTTTATTGCATCTTCCGTGCTACGTCCAGGGGTGAATCCAAACTGGTACTTGTGTTGCAGATTATTCTCCATAATACCTCGGTTTATTATAGTTAGCACTAATCTCTCCATTACTTTGCCTAAGCAAGGTAGCAGTGTGATTGGTCGATAGCTTTTCACTTCATTAGCTGGCTTATCATTGCTCTTCACTAGTAGTTTGATGTTTTGCCTAGTTTCCAGATTTTGTAAAACTTTCTGTCCTTTAGGCACTTGTTGATTAGTTCCATGAGGAACTCTTGGTTCAAGTACTACAAGTTTTAAATGGCCTCGTTCATCAGAAGATCGTATTCTGGTGCCTTATTGCGTTTTAGTCCATAAATGACATCGCTAACTTCGTCTTCACTAAATATTTTTTCGCTCTGTATCTCCTTGTATATAATTCAAGGTGGTATCAAGACCTACAGTCTCTTCAGTGCCCCTGGGGATCTTTAACGAATTAAAGATTTGCCCGCCTCGTACCTTGTTCCGCGAAAATTTGTATATGGGACCCCATGGGTCGCTGTTCCCTACCAATTGGACCAGTGCTTGCCATGAATCTTTCTTCTTGGATGCAATTGCAAGCTTATATTTTCGATCAACATTCCGCATGGCCTCGCGTAACGCAGCTGCTTTGCCTTCAGTAAGGTGCAATCTTTCCCTTTGGTAGTCCAACCTGGCTCTCCGTGACTGGCGCCTCAATATTGTCAACTTATCATCCCACCAAGGGACACTGCGAGTTGACTTGACATGACACGCTTCCTCATTGAGTTAGTACAGGCTTTTTGGATACCGTCAGTTAGGAAGCTCAGTTGCTCCTCAGCACTCAGCGTGCGAAAACCATCAAACGTAAAATCAGAGAAAAGTTGCAAGAGCTCTTCCTCAAATAATAGCTAATTTGCGTTCTTTAAATTATATCTTTGCACTGTATATTTACTATGAAAGGGCCCGACGTATTGAGGCGTTATTGAGTCGGTCTACAACGATGATCACTCGTTGTCCAACCCTCATTCACAGTCCAGTCACTAATCCTATTCACACAGGAACCAGACGCCAAAATGATATCGATGTTTGTTTCGCCCTGCGCACTGAAAAATGTACTAAGCTGGTTTACCCTATTGAGAACGTAAAGTCTATTACTTAGCTAGCGTTTCCACTAGCCTTTTCTCTCTATCGTCTGTTTCAGAACTGTTCCATAATTCAGATTTCGCAATGGCGTCTATGGCAAAGACTATGTCTTTGCCACTAAGAACATTCATTACCCTAGCTATGTATTCCAGGTATGGGTCAATTTCGTGACTTGGCAATATATGGACACAACGTATATACATCCAATTCCGCCACGGATCTGCACGCACACACCATGGGTCTAACAGAGACTCTCTACCTTAAGTACTTCGTACAAGGTGTTGAATACAACTATTGCTGCCATGCTCGTTTCTAATCTTCGTTGGAGATTTGCCGCCTTTAACTACTCTAGCTCCTAAACCAAATCCCTTAACTATATTGTAGGTATAAGGCTCTTGAAGCAGAGCAATATCAAGTCCTACCGCCTCAGAGCGTTCTCTCAGTTGGCTCATTACTACACGGCAACGCTGGCCGTTTAGCTGCACTATGTTGAGATCCTTTCCCTTAAGTTCTGTTTTGTCATAATTTATACGAGAGATAGCTATCTCTCGAGCTCTCATAACTTCAGTACAACTTGGGTCCGCATTGGCGTGTCGGTATGGTATCTTGCGTACCCGACAGGGTTCACAGCAAGGGTTTTCCTTCCCTTGTGGACAATCCTTTTGGGAATGTCCAATTACCCCACAATGTTGACATGTCGGAGTATCCTGCCTAAAATGCTTTGCAATGTGCCCAAAGCCGCAGCATTTGAAGCACCGATTGACTGTGGCATAATCTCTTACCGGGAGAGAGCGCCAATGCAGGAACACTCTACCTTTCTGAAGTAGCAGTCGGCGGACTTGTCCTGTGGCCTCTAGCACAAGATTGACCGTGCTGGGGTTTCTTTTAGACTTAATTATAAGTCGCACCTTAGTAGTACGCTCATATTCCAGCCTATCGATCACTCCATCCTTAAAGTTGCCATAATAAATGTCCCTTATGAAGATATTATATTCATCCTTTTTAACGGGGTCTACGCCCAGAATTATGATCTTAGGTAAGATCGTCTGAGGCGCCTTGGCATGAAGACCGAACCTCGGTAGCTGGGGACAGGCTTTCAAAAGATCGCAATCTTTTTTAGTAGCCGTCTCTATTAGCACACCGGAGTTACGGATCTTCAGCATGGACTTAACATTTATTTTAGACAGCTCAGGACGAACGTCTCTAAGCAATTTTTCTCTAACGTTTTCGCTAGTGGTAGTGGTGCTACCAGTAGCAGGTTCGATAATCACAAAGTGACGTTTCCTCCTGGTTGATGTTTCCGGTATTGCCACTTTTCCTCGTTTTACCACCTTGGGAGCTGATGCTGCCACTTAGGCGTATGTCTTGCTAGAACTAGGGCTTGCCTTAACCTCCAGCGATTAAAGTTGCCTCTTAAGGTCCGCTACCTCCGCATTGAGATTCTTAATGACATTGTCATAGTTTTTTAAATGGAAGAACAGCACGACCTTGTTCTCGGAGGAAATGTCTAGAGAACATATAAATTCAGCGAAGTTATATGCAATCTCCCTTAGATTATCGTTTACTGAGACCTAGTGCGAGTTATTACTCTCCGCAGTCTCAGCAGTCTTCGTGCCGATCAGTGTTTTAATCATAGTAGCAAGAGGATCATCCTTCGCCTTATGATCTACTCCCTGCGTTGCACTTTTACTGTTTGCAGACTTCTTCTTTTTAGGTGCGCCCTGTTGAACTGGTATTATTACACCCTCAGTACCGGAGGATGCTGCTGACTGCTTAAGCGGAACAGCAGTTTCCGCGTTCGAATTTCCTGTGTTTAGCGTCTCAGACGACGTTCCCAACTGATCCGCATCAGGTGACGGTCCAATATGCAATCCCATACCAGAAAGTCTATCCTGAGAATTAAATGTCCACCCCCGCAGAGATCGGATACGGGGGAAGCCTGCGACTCGTGAAGGCCAACCCAGGGAGTGCGGCAGATATCCCTTTGCTCAGGTTTCACAGACATCGTTTGCCCCCGATGTCATTTTCACCACGAGATACAACCTGATTCACCTTACTAAGGGTGACTAATATCACAGCATTTGGGGTTTGATTGGAAGCTTTCAGGGCTTACCATGCCTACTATAACCTCACCCGGATTTGGCAGCCGTGCTCCAAGGTACACAACCTCTTTCAGATATTTCTTGTAAAGCACGCCCAACCTTATCACACAAAGATTTGGCACTCGTTGCTTACGGGGATTTCATACTTTCATAGAAGTACTTCCTCTACGCCTCATCTGAACCGAGAAACCGTGTCCCAGGGTATGGTTTCCACTACCGGGAACGTACTGCTTAACGTGATGTTGGACAAATAATATTTATCCAGCTGAGTAAATACGAACCTTTCGTCCATCCCCCTTTTCAGATTTTTCTAATATAACACGCCAACTAAATCTCAGAAAGAATTGGCTCCCGTAAGTTTGCATCTCATTTAGCTTAGTCTTTCCCTAGCCCCATTTGGTAATCCTCAGAATCATTCTTTGGATAATTAAGTCGGGACTATAACAGCCGGCTCCACGCGTAGGCCGAGACGCAACCTTCCGCACCAGGGACTTACCACAGGTATATTTAACCCCATGTATATTAGGTCCAAGTGAAAACCACGAGAAAGAGTTTATTCTCTTTCATTCGCGCTACCCGACACACGGGAAAATGGCTACCGGCCAGTAGATAGGGACAACAACAACAATTGATAAAACCCACTCCTATTGCATTACCAGATGAACATACATGCAGTAGTGGGAGTTAGAAGAAATAAAGAATAAAGGATAAAGATAAGAATAGAATAAGAAGAAAGGAAATATTTACGACACCAGTGCCAAGATACTTGAGGAGGAAAAAACCAACTTATTTCCACATCCTATCAGAATTAAGTTGTAGTGACTTCCTCCAGCACATAGGTATGCCATGGAAATGCAGATCGTTAGCCAGTTGTTATCAACTGTGGACAGCGGGGGCGACGTGGACGCCATCTGCACAGGTTCCTAGAACCTATCACGTAGCTCACCTATCATGAGCAACCGAAAGAACGGTCCTGAAGGGACATCGCGATTTTAATAAATTTATAAATGCTCCCGAACGATGGAGTATGATATATGATATGATATGCTTTATGATGTGTTATGAAATGATATGAAATGATATATGACATGATATATGATATATGACATGATGGGATGACATATGAATGTATGATATATCATGAGTGAATATCACACTGATTTTTCTCTTATACTACATGCTTCTGTTGTGCTCCACACGTACAGAAAATGTTTGTACTGTAGGAATCCAATTATCCAGACTAATTGGGGTTCAAGCCAATCCGGAATTGTAGTTCTATTGCGGCTTTAAGTAATATTTGAATAATAATCCAATATTTATGTTAAACTTTACCAATATTATAAATGTCAACGGCAATAATGTTGGTCCATCATTTTCAAAATAACGCAATGCTTTAAAATATTGTAATATTTAATAATAAATTTGACAGTTCGTTCTATTACAATAATTAAATTTGACAAATTTAAATTTGTTTACAAAATAAACACAGATATACGTTTATACATCAGTCTATACTTAACATAGCAGACAACTGGTGTTTTTTTTTATCCTTTTTACTCCCATATATATTATAGTATTAAGAGTAAGACAATGCTTTTTTAATGTGTTGTAGCTTTATGCAGCTGAACTTTTAAAAGTATGACTCATCGCCGATTTATCGTAACTTTGACTATATACAGTAACGGTATACAATCCAATATGTGACCTAATTAACTGATTTATTATGAATGTTTTAGATTCAACTTAGGTCCAGGCTGAAGTGTTTAAATGTAAGATAATAGTTTTTAAATTTATGCAATAATAATTATAACGATTATTAGTAGTGTGACGTTGAATTTGTTTAACAATTCAATAATGTTTATGGTGCAGTGATATTTTTACTAGTGTATGTGATTATGAGAACGCTCATCTCGGGCAAGACACTAGTACCATAGATAATACTAGTACTGATATTGAGTAGTGCAGAGTCCACAGAGCACTCTTGTTCCCGGCATAGAGTCTGCAGTGCTTTATCTGTTAAACTATGATATCGGACTGACCGCAAAGACAGAGCTCATTGGACTGATTGGAACTTGCTAAGTTTCGCATTTATTGATCTGCGACCTGTCAACATAAAGAAAACATACAGTCCTGCCTAAACATTTGTGTTGTATTGCAAACTTTACATCCTTGATGAATCAATAGTTCTTCCCTTTTCTGTTAAATTCCATCTGTTTTGCCAGAGATTGTGCACATCTGGTGTTTATCTCTTTGGCAATACATTTGATATTATTTCCAGATCTCTCTTCAAGAGCCGCATCAATCTTGAAGCATTAAAAATCAATGCTGCAATTTTTACGTAACACCTGCAGCACTTCAGTTGATACAGCTCTACAACATCTCGTCCTGGCCATCAGCATATCTTTTTGCATAGCATTCTCTCAGGCACCACAAGGGTGGTCCTTTGATTCCATGGTAAGGCAAAGTATACAACCATTGCTATGAATGCTTCATCGTAAAGTGTAGTCAGGGTTGCTGAATTTAAGCCCCATACCGTATTGGTAATTCGCGCAAGGCGAGCCACCAATCAGGTTATCTTGTCTCTGAGGAATCGAATGTGAGGCGAAAATGCCATTTGGTTTTCTAGGATTATTCCTAGATACCCAATATTAGTTACCATGCTCAGATTTATACAATTAATTTTTATTGTTGGGTTCCTATTTTTAATAAGTTGACCCCTGAACATCATCATCTATATCTTATCAATTGATATAGACAATTTGTGTCACTTCAAAAAAGCACACAATTTATCTGTCGCAAATGTGAATGTGCTGAGCGGCTCTCCGGTTGGTCTCTACTATATGCTCCAACAAGAATCACTTTATCGTCAGCAAAACATACACTTTCAAACAAGAAACCGTTTTCTCGTCGAACATCACATTCCAGAGCTTGGGTCCTGCAACAGACCCTTCAGGACAACCCTTTAGGAGCAGTCTCTTCCTAGAGCTATAATCAGTCCGATGTATCAATGATCGCCTATAGAAATAGTTCTCTAGAATAATTCTGCAGTACATAATTCTAGAGGTTTTAGCCAGTCTGATTCTTCGTAAGGCAGTTTGCCACCAGACACTGTCGAAGACACCCTGGATGTCTATAAAAACGTAGTACGTATTTGTTCTCAGAAGTCTCGGCGACCTCCAGGACTTTGTTGACACCGTCCTGTGCGGACCAGCCCTTATTGAATGCGTACCGATGCACTGCACTGAGACCTTGGCTGTCGGAAGCTGCTTTAAAGCGGGAGATCAGCAACCTCTAAAAGACTTTTACTATTAGTGGAAGCTTTTGAGGAAAGCGACAAGAAAAGAGTTGTACATGCAAACGAAATTTTCAGGTTAAAAATGAAAAACCTATTAAATATTTCCCAATCAATAAGGTGATTAGGCGCGGTGCCACTCTAAAAAGTTTTGCTCGAATATTGATTTTTTTAATTTGATTTCTATAAATTATTACAATCGGTCCTGTTTAGAGGACATTCAGTAATAGGTATGTAAAAATATTAAAGTGTCTTGCGCAGGATGTGCCCAACGACTCATCCCTGAATTTTATTAGATCCTAGATTCTGATTAATTGTTTAATAGGTCCCGAAGTACTTTCTTTTTTAGTCTGCGTACTACGAAACTATTTGACATTAGACAGCTGGTCAAATTGGTTGGATGTTCAAGTATTCTCTCTTTTTGTGCTTTGGTTCTAAGCATTATTTCTTTATTAAATGTGGGTATATCCAAATCCAGAAGTATTATGTTAGTAGGTTATGGCTAGTAGGTAGTTATGGTGCATTCGTAACAGTCCTTAGCATTTAGCTTGGAATCTTTGAAATATTTTGTAACAATGCTTTTATCCAAGACTTGGAGACTCCGTTAGGAGGGCCATGCAACTTGGAAAAAGATTGTTTGTGAAAGGTAAAAATCACTTGGTAAATTGTAACTCACGGATTGCATCTCAATTCGCTCCTGATTTTAACTGAAACTTAAAATATGCTAATCCTCCTCCTGACTTCCACTAACTTGTAAACCCAGGCGGTCCAGATAAGACCTGTCTGTATAAATTAATCTGAAAACAATATTTTAGCAAGGTGCGTCTAAAATAGAAAACCATCTAGATTATATTTTATTAATAAGATGTCATTTTATTAAAAAATATAAATGACACAATACACGTACAATAAGTTAAATAATTAATCCAATCGAAGAAACAATCGTTAGGTATCCATATCACAAATTCCAATAAATAATGGTACACGTATATTTTAACATTACGTGGGCTCTCAGATTGTACATAGCCAATAAATTAATTAATTATGATACATGTAATAAATTAATACTTCAGATGAAAAAAATAAATTATTATACATTTAGCGCAATATGACATATTATGCAATAATTAGAAATGCATGACAATTCCATTTTGGTTTCAAATAAATAACCTACTCACAGTTTTTTTTGTTTCAAACGCTAATTGCCATGATTTGTCTCATAACTATTATTGCCGACTCCATGTCGATGTCCCGGTGCCAAGTCTAAGACCGAAGTCCAACACTGAAGTCATGATGACTTGTTTATCATCGTACGAGGTATATACGTATATATATTTGTAAATATAATATTTGTAAATAAAAGAAAGTTATTTGCTAAATTGAAAATAATGCAAAATATTATTTTAAAGTAATTTTCGCTAAAATATATCATCTTTTAAATTTATCTTATATTTTTTAATTTATATCTTATTTTGTTCTAATTCTTTCATTTATAGTAATAAAGCACTGTATTGACCAGTCTCCAGTGCCCCCGTTCATAAGCCCCAATCATTACCTCTTGGCTCAATGCTCTCTTACGTTTCCGAACTTATAATTTGACTCCTCTAAACTTCCGCCATGGAGCGCCTTCTTCCTTCAGCACTCTGTATCGCTTCTTTCCTGAGCATCGTCGGTCCTTAGAGTACTTTCACACCTCTGTCACAATGCACCCACTTGCAACACCACAGCCCACCTAAACATCATCGCTCATTAGGGCACTTTCCTCTTGCCCCCGCTTTAGCGCAATCATTAAATAATTCTGCGCTTCCACCTCCTGCGTACTAATCTCTTAACTATTAGTTTTCAAAATTAATACTTTACTGGCAACCTACATACTAAATTTCATCCTTAGAAGTACATTATTATTTTCACTCATTTCAATGTAAACCTACTAATTACATTAATTCATTTATGTTTTTAAGAAAGCCTAGCGGTTCGCTCCTAATAATCTCATCTCTAGCCCTTATCCTTTCCGTTATTGCACTTTCGATTTAATCCCCATGCACCGCCGCACATACTTTCAGCACCAAAGCACATATTATGCAACACGGTTACCTCCCAGAGCCATTATAATCTATGGCCACTACTTCTAACACCACCGTTACTTAGTACTGAACCCCAGCGCCACCCTCTATTCCAATGAGGCACTACTAATTCGATATTACAGCAATTTATTTACATAATTAAAACTGCACTGTAATCTTACGTTCTAATGTTCGTATTTATATTTACGATATAATATTAGCCTCCCTATTAATCCCCGTTCCTGAAATAAAATTGTCAAATTTCAGGCATAGCAATCTATTTTGCTCGTAACAATTCTCTCTACCTTTATAACTTTTATCTACCTCTACTTTTATAAACAATCATAATCTCAAAATTGAGCTCTTTGCGGGGAAGCCTTTTCCTTCCCCACTTCCCCAATTTCACGCCGCTACTAAGGTTAAATTTATTTTCGCAAATATGCACATGCTTAGTTTCTATTTTTTTAAATTTGATATTTGGGGCTGTTAACTATTTCCCCCCTTTGATAGATTCGTTCGATTTCGCAGCACAACAAACGCTTTAAAAATCAATCCAATTCTACTACTGAATGTAATTTGACTATCTAACGTATAGTGCTTCTATTTAATATTCTACATGCATAATATCATCGTTGTACCTCTATATTGTTCTTATACTCGGTTTATTACCCCGCACTCTAATGTTGCACTTAAGAAAATGTAATTTTTTTTATATTTTCATTATTAATATGTCAATCTATATCTGCATACCAAATTTTAGCTTTGTATTTATATATTAGCATTAGTGCCCCCCATATACCTTCGCTACTGAACAAATTTGTCAAATCTCAGCACTGGGATCTATTTTGGTTGTATCTAAGAACATATATTTTATATTATTTTATATTTGACATTTCCGGTTTTTAGACCACGGCATTCGCCACTATTTGAAATTTGTGGTTTTCTATGGTTTGTCTTAAATTTCAACGTTCTACCTTTGATGCGACATCGTCCCCAAAAATTCGCGCCGCTACTGAATAAAAATTTTAGTGTTACAATTATTGGCAAATATAGACAATTAGTGTCTCAATACATGTCCCAAGTTTCAATCTTCTTAATTTAATATTTCTGGCCTTTACTGGCACAGTTCCCCACGCCACTGGAAATTTGGAGTTTTTAATATTTATTCTTTAATAACAGTCTACAGCGAGCCTACATACTGAATTTCGATTTTTACGGAATATTTATTTTACGATTCATACGGAAATCAAGATTTATCGATTTTTACCCTTAAAAACTCACCCCCTACTCCTTCCCAACCGCAGATCGCCCGTAATTTATTTTTCCTTTCATTTTACTTTAATTTTTTTTCGTTTTTAATTATTTTTAACGGCTTCTACACTGGTCTACGTATGGAGTGGAACGTCATAGAAATAGTTCGGAAGGTCAAACAGCGTATTTGGATAATTATAGGAATATTCTAGAAAGTCAGAAGTGCCGAGACCAGGGGAACTGTACTGCGTAAACCGCTAATATAAAAGGAGCAGAGCATCGCGTCGCAGTCGGTCAGTCAGTGGGAATAAATCAGTCTGCGAGTAATAGTCAGTCCGCGATAGTCAGTGAGTCAACAACAGCAGTCCGCAAGAATAATTAAGTGAAATAATAAAGAGTAATTGTAAATACAGTAGGGCCTCGTTAATCCGGAGAGACAAAAACAAGACCCTTTCCGGATTATCGAGGCGTCCGGATTATAGTATGCCATATTAAATGTTAATAAAACACATGTTTAACCTTAGTTTCTTTAATCAATTTTTAAATTATAGCATATAAACAAAATGTTTGTCCTCATCTTCCTCATCGTCCTCACACATAGCCGCTCGCACAATCTCCTCATCAGTTAACACTTCATATCTTTGTAACTCGCTTTCGGCACCACCAGCAGCCCATTCTTGAGCTTCTGCCTCACTTATTTGAGGATCATTGGGTCCCCTCAACCTGTTAAAAAGCTGGGCTAAAGGAACATCATCTTCTGGTTCGTCATTATCAGTGAGAAATTCAGGGTGCAAATTCTTCCATGATTTGTTAATTAGCGATGTCTTAACATTGGCCCAGCAATTAGCCAAAAGAAAAACTGTGTAATTTAAAGTTATCGATTTTAATGAGTCCATGAGGTTTTCAGAACATAATGCAAGACAGTTAACCAAAAGTGGTTTGCGGTAATTTAACTTCACATTTTGTATAACGTTCTGATCCATTGGTTGTATACACGCCGTGGTGTTAGGTGGCAGGAACATTGCAAAAATGTGGCCGTCTTCAGAGACAAGTTCATCTGCTGATGGATGCCCAGGATAATTATCCAACAATAACAGTGCCTGAGGAGGCAAATTAACAGACAAAAGATGGCGGCGGACCGCAGGAACGAATTCCGTTTTAAACCACTAAAGAAACAAGTCTTTCGTAACCCAAGCATTTTTTTGTGCACGATAACAAACAGGAAGACGTGTTGATTTAAATGCCAGTGGGTTTTTTGATTTTCCGACAACAAGCAATTGAAGTTTATGAGTTCCAGCCGCATTTGTACAAGGCATGAATGTCACTCTCATCTTCATCATTTTCCTTCCGGAAGCCGACTGCTCATTGCCAGAGGCTAATGTATGATCTGGCAATAATCGTCAGTACAAACCAGATTCGTCAGCATTGTAAACCTGTTCCGCTGTTAATTTTTTTTCTCTAATAACTTTCTGTAACTCTAGTTGGAATGGTCCGATAGCGGCTTCATCATTTGACAGTTTTTCACCGGCCATTTTTAAACGTCTTATTCCGTGTCGTTTTTTAAATTTGTCTAACCATCCCCGGCTTGCATTAAATCCGATATTGGAGTTTGTAATCTGGCGATGAAAAATTCGAGCTTTCTCACAAATCATATCACCACTTACAGGAACATGCAATCGCCTTTGTTGCAAAAACCACGTAAACAAAGCATCTTCTAAAACAGGATTTTCCGATTTCTTCAGTGTTTTTCGTACACCGGGACCACGTTCTGTTAGGCTAACAAACTTCAAGAGTTTGTCTTTGTTTTTCTTTATGTCGCCTACAGTTGACCTGCCTATACCAAACTTCCGAGCAATGACAGGGTAGCTGTCACCCTTATTTAACATTTCTGTAATCTGTAATTTGTCTTTTATTGTTAATGCTGAATGTTTACGTGGCGGAGCCATGATGTTAGCGAGCGCACTTAATTGACACTACGTATTACACGAAAGGCGATAAACAAAAGACTGACGGCGCATTGGCTCATGACAGCCCCCGCACCTACACGCCGCCGGGCCTCCCCCGCGAATCCCATTGCCCGGCCGGATTACAGCGATCACCGAACAAGCGAGAGTCCGGATTACCGAGGCCCTACTGTAGTTGTTAATTGTTGTAATTGTTTTGTGTGAATAAATAAAGTCTGTAAAAGTGTAAATCCTTCTTATTATTTTAATTGTGGCTATTTCTTAAATTTATAAGTTACAACGCGACTAAATAGTGTAAACAATTGCTCCGCTCGGCAACTAAAAAGAACCTCAGTCGCAGGCGTACTACGGCGTATATTTAGAAGGTTCGAGAATCGTAGTCTCCCTTCCTTTAATCATCGCTCGCACATACAAATATAATATATATATATATATATATATATTTTTTTTTTTTTTTTTGTAGGGGAGGGGAAACCTTCCAAAGGCTAGCTCCTGCGCGGCAAGAAGTGTTGGATTCGCCCTCATCTCGAGGCCACCTACCAACTAAAACCACCTCCCCTTACTCGCCTAGAATTCAGCCTGGAACCGCATAATGCATTACTTCAAGCTGGTTCTTGATACCCGATTTCTCTATGTTTTCGTGCTGGCGTCCACTTCTTTCGTTTTCAGTATTTTCGTAGCGAAGGCTTGAACCGCGTTCCAGTACTCTTCCTTTTCCAGCATTACATTGACAATATTATCTGCTGTCAATATGGTTCCTGTCGTCGTTCGTACTACTTCTCTTGGAGTCGCCCATCGGTCGCACATAAAGAACGTGTGTTCCGGTGTATCTACCTGCTCACACTACCAGCACATGTCGGTCTCTCTCTTTCTGAATCGCTTCAGGTAGCTCCCGAAGCATCCATGCCCTCCGAGCAGTTGTGTTACAAAGTAATCAACTTCTCCGTGCTTTCGATTTACCCATGTGCCTATGTTCTTTATCAGCCTTTTTGTCCACACCGCCCTTCGGGTATCCTTCTCCCACTCTTTCTGCCATTTCTGCACTGTTTCTGACCTTAGTTCTTGGCGTTTCACCTCTCTGTCCATAAACATCTTTTTCCTCTCTTCCACCATTAGTGCCAGTGGTACTATTCCGGTAATCACTTGCACTGCTTCTGCCGAAATGGTTCGATAAGCGCTGCCAACGCGTATTGCCGTTCTGCGTTGTAAACCTATCAGCATACTCCTGTACTTTTTGTGCCTCATTACTTCTTCCCATACCGGTGCAGCATACAGCATTACTGAGTGTACTACAGAAGCTAGCACCCGTCTCTTATTTGCCTTAGGACCCTTCAGATTTGGCATCAGTCTGCTTAGCGTCATCAATTTCTCTTCGGATTTCCTAGCTGTTTGAATAACATGCTGCTTCATACTTGAGTTTCTTGCAATGTAAAGCCCCAGGTACCTTAAGCATTCCTTAGATTTAATTGCCGTGCTGCCTACCTCCAGAGTTATTTCTTTTAGCCTTCTTCCACCGTAGAGTACAATCGCTTCAGTTTTTTCCGGCGCAAGTTTCAGCTGCTTCTTCTTCAATGTAGCCTCAATCCTAAGCAGCGCCACATTTGTGTGAGCTTCCAACACTTGCTCCGTTTTTGCC
This sequence comes from Panorpa germanica, assembly GCA_963678705.1. Classification (NCBI taxonomy): domain Eukaryota; kingdom Metazoa; phylum Arthropoda; class Insecta; order Mecoptera; family Panorpidae; genus Panorpa; species Panorpa germanica. Next base: position 753,709 of record OY783211.1, on the reverse strand, counting down.
TCTACTATGAGAGCTGTATCGTCTGCGAATCCTATGATAGATGCGCCTTCCGGTAGCTTGATCTTAAGTACATCGTCATATAGTATGTTCCATAGTAAGGGCCCCAGTACCGATCCCTGTGGGACTCCGCAGGTTACCCTTATTTGTTCTCCCTCGACTGTTATCCAGCGATCCTCCAGGTAGCTTCCTATTATTCTAGTCAGGTATTCGCTGACTCCGAATTTTTTCAGCGCTTCCATGACGCCGTCCCATGGTGCTGAGTTGAAAGCGTTTTTAATGTCGAGCGTAACCAACACTGCGTGTTTTCTGTTCTGGTGGGCTTTTTCTTTAATGCTCTGTACCGATTTTATAATGCTCCACATAGCGTCGATGGTCGACCTTTTCTTTCTGAAACCATATTGGTTTTTTGAGAGTTTTGGTTCAACTTCCCCTGTTAACCTGACTGCTACCAGCTGCTCGAGAACTTTTCCCATGACGTCCAGAAGACATATTAGTCTATATTTAGCTTCCAGGTCTCCTTCTTTTTTAGGCTTTTGAATTAGGACTAATTTAGCTATTTTCCACATTTTTGGAAATACTCCACTTTTTAGTTGGCTATTCATTATTTCGAGGAACTCTCTCGGGAATTCCCTAATTGCCGCTTTGACGATTTCAGGTGGAATTTGGTCCGGGCCTCATGACTTTCCATTTTTAATTCTTTTTGTCGCTTCCAGGAGTTCTGCTTCAGTAAAATAGGGTATACACCTTTCCTCTATGGCTATGTATGGCCATTTGTGTGTTACTCGTGTTGGAAACAGCTCCTCGACAGTTTTCATTAGCTTATCGCTACTTAGCTTAATTCGAGGTATCATGTTGAGCTTTTTACACACAATTTTATATCCCATGCCCCAAATATCTTGGTCAACTTCTTGGCAGGTTTTTTTCCAGGCTTCTTGTTTTGATCCTATTATTGCATTTCTGAGGAGTTTCCTTTTTCCATTGTAATTATTTCTGAGTCTTTCTCTACTTTCTTCTGTGACTTCTTTGCTCCTATTTCCTCGAGTTAACAATCTTCTTGACCTCAAACATTGCTTTCTCAACTGGGCGATGTTATCGTTCCACCAGTACACGGGTCTACGATTTCCTCCTGCAGCTCTTTTATTAAAAGTGGCTTTTAGTGCTAGGTTTATTGCCTTCATCCCTTCATTTATATCTAACTTCTGTATTTTGTACATTTCTTTTTCCAGATTTTCCACAAAGATCGGTATTCCTTCTTTACCTATTCTCCATCTTGCTTCGCTCATTTGTGTCGTTCTAGAGTTAGCTGAAATAACATTAAAGTAGATATTCCTATGGAAGCTAAGGTTTTCTTCCTCCGCCACTTTCCATTCTGTTATTCGATTTGCTATTTCTTCAGACGTTAGTGTTATGTCGATATGGGATTCACTGCCTCTTCTTACAAAGGTCGGCTCTTTGCCTCTGTTCTGCACAACTAGTGAGAGTTCTGCTATCCAGTCCATCAGTGCCTTTCCTTTCTTGTCTTCCTTGGGACCCCAAACTCGTGACTTAGCATTTAGGTCACCCGCTACTAGCACCTGCTTCTTCTGTGTTTTTAGGCTTTCCCCCAGTGTCTGAAGATAGGACTCAAATTCTTGTTCACTTATATTCGGTGATGCGTAACAAGAGTAAACAACAAGGTCCTCAAGTTCCACCCATACGAATCCTTTCTGTTCTGTGTCACATTTTAGTATACTAACTTCTTTGCTGAATAACCTAATTGCTGCGTCCATATTATATATATATACATATATATATATATATATATATATATATATATATATATATATATATATATATATATATATATATAATAGTACCACTGGCACTAATGGTGGAAGAGAGAAAAAAGATGTCTATGGACAGAGAGGTGAAACGCCAAGAACTAAGGTCAGAAACAGTGCAGAAATGGCAGAAAGAGTGGGAGAAGGATACCCGAAGGGCGGTGTGGACAAAAAGGCTGATAAAGAACATAGGCACATGGGTGAATCGAAAGCACGGAGAAGTTGATTACTTTGTAACACAACTGATCGGAGGGCATGGATGCTTCGGGAGCTACCTGAAGCGATTCAGAAAGAGAGAGACCGACATGTGCTGGTACTGTGAGCAGGTAGATACACCGGAACACACGTTCTTTATGTGCGACCGATGGGCGACTCCAAGAGAAGTAGTACGAACGACGACAGGAACCATATTGACAGCAGATAATATTGTCAATATAATGCTGGAAAAGGAAGAGTACTGGAACGCGGTTCAAGCCTTCGCTACGAAAATACTGAAAACGAAAGAAGTGGACGCCAGCACGAAAACATAGGGAAATCGGGTATCAAGAACCAGCTTGAAGTAATGCATTATGCGGTTCCAGGCTGAATTCTAGGCGAGAAAGGGGAGGTGGTTTTAGTTGGTAGGCGGCCTCGAGATGAGGGCGAATCCAACACTTCTTGCCGCGCAGGAGCTAGCCTTTGGAAGGTTTCCCCTCCCCTACAACAAAAAAAAAAAAAAAAAAAAAAAAAATATATATATATATATATATATATATATATATATATATATATAATATGGAAATAATGAATAGCCAACTAAAAAGTGGAGTATTTCCAAAAATGTGGAAAATAGCCAAATTAGTCCTAATTCAGAAGCCTAAAAAAGAAGGAGACCTGGAGGCTAAATATAGACCAATATGTCTTCTGGACGTCATGGGAAAAGTTCTCGAGCAGCTGGTAGCAGTCAGGTTAACAGGGGAAGCTGAACCAAAACTCTCAAAAAACCAATATGGTTTCAGAAAGAAAAGGTCAACAATTGATGCTATGATCCACATCAAGAGATCGGTAGAGAATATAAAACTCAAGGCGCACCGGAACAGGAAATATGGAGTGTTAGTAACGCTAGACATCAAGCATGCCTTAAATTCAGCACCTTGGGATAGAATCATGAAAGCGCTGAAAGAATTCGAAGTCAGTGAGTACCTGACGAGAATTATAAGCAGCTATCTAGAGGACCGCTGGATAGAAGTCGAGGGGAATTTAATAAGTGTTACCTGCGGAGTTCCACAGGGATCGGTATTAGGGCCTCTCTTATGGAACATTCTGTACGACGAGGTGCTATAAACTGAGCTACCAGAAGGCGCATCAGCCATTGGATTCGCGGATGACACAGCACTTATTGTTGAAGCTAAAACTGAGGAAACACTAAAGGCACACGCTAACACGGCGCTGAACAGGATTGAACAGATGCTAGAGAGGAAGCAACTACAGCTCGCTCCTGAAAAAACGGAGGCAATCGTACTTTATGGTGGAAGAAAACTGAAGGAAATACCCTTGGAGGTAGGCACAATGAAAATTAAATCCAAAGAACACTTAAAGTACCTGGGGCTCTATATTGGAAGGAATGCAGACATGAAGCAACATGTTATACAAGCGGCCAAGAAATCCGAAGAAAAACTTATGACGCTAAGTAGACTAATGCCAAATCTGAAGGGACCGAAGGCAAGTAAGAGAAGAGTGTTAGCGTCGGTGGTTCACTCAATAATGCTGTATGCTGCACCGATATGGGAAGAAGCTGTAAAACTAAAAAAATATAGAAATATGTTATTTAGTGTGCAACGTAGAATGGCAATACGTGTGAGTAGTGCTTATCGCACAATCTCGGCAGAAGCTGTCCAGGTGATAAGCGGAATAGTACCTCTGGCATTACTGGTGGAAGAGCGGAAAAGGGTCTATATAGAAAAAGAAGAAAAACACCAGGAAGTAAGGAAATAAGTATTAAAAAAGTGGCAATGCGAGTGGAAGAAGGAGACCGGTAAAGCGGTGTGGACTAAAAGGCTAATACGGAAGATCAGTACTTGGAAAAATCGAAAATACGGGGAAATTGATTATTTTATAACACAATTTCTCGGAGGACATGGATGCTATGGAAGTTACTTGAAGAGATTCAAAAACAGAGAGTCCGACAAATGTTGGTACTGTAAACATGTCGATACACCAGAACATACGTTCTTCTATTGTGGCCGATGGACGATGGAAAGGGAAGAAGTACGGACGATAACGGGAACCACACTGACCGTAGATAATATTGTTAATATTATGGTGGAGAAGGAAGAGTATTGGAGTGCGGTTCGAGTCTTCTTCACGAAAATTCTCAAAACCAAGGAACTGGACGTCAACACAACATCGTAACCGGAACTCGGGTATCAAGATCCAGTCTGAAGGAATGCATTTGCGGTACCAGATTGTGGTCTAGATGAAGAGAGGGGGAGTTTTAGTTGGTAGGCGCTCTTCCAGCGAGGGTGAATCCAACACGTCCCGACGGGCTGTCAGGCGACAGTCTTATAGAAGATTTCTCCTCCTCACCACAAAAAAAAAAAAAAATATATATATATATATATATATATATACCTTTCAGGTATACATCTCATAAATGCAGTCGTATGTTTTTTCTATAATTGTATTTTATATAATTTAGCTGTTTACTTCATATATTTTAACAGTTACAACATAATATCTCATTTGTAAAATGTTTGTTTATTAATATAAAAATATACAGAAACTTAACAAAACAATTTTTGGGTTACCAGAAGTAGCTAGAATTGAAGGGATATTATAGGGAAATGAATTTATAGAAGGAAAATAAAGGAAATAGGAAATATTTTGAAATCAATTAAAGGAATACAATTTAAATGATAAAGCAACACTTGTTACTAAATGATTACTTAATAAATAATTTAATTTTTTCTTCAACTAATTCCATGCCTCGTTTATTCCAGTGTAGTTCATCAATTCTGTTGTTACGTCCGCAAAATCTATAACAAAACATTGTTTATTAATTACTAAATAATAACGCAAATATTTTATAATATTATACACATTATACATACTTCTCAAAGAGGTCTTTATTGACTTTATTATTTAAAATAAATAATTCTCTCAAATCGATGACTTCCTGGTTTGGTTCTGAAATATTATAAATGAACTAATTAATAAATATACACAATGTTAAGTTAGTATTTAAACAATCATAATCACGTTTTTTTAGTTTCAGTCAAATGTTGTTGTATAACCGTAACAGCTTAGACTGTGCTTCATTTTTAAATTTAGGTGGCTGTGGTATAGTTAGCCAAATAACTTTTGCATTTGCTCGTCTTAAAATCTGACTTATTTTTTTGGTGTTTAAATTAAACTGTTTAAGACTTCTATTCTATAAAGCAAAATACAATTTAAATATTTTTTATAATCTTAATTATGTTATTTAATATGATATAAATATATTATAAATATATATATTATAATATATATATATATATATATATATATATATATATATATATATATATATGTATCTTGGGGGGGACCCTGTAACCCCAACCAAGCGCGTCCCCAGGTGGTGGATAGGGGAATGCTCTAACCGTCTTGACGGCGGGCTGGAGGGAAATAAAATACCTCCCGCGGACCAACAGGATTACAAGAACAATGGACATGAACACGGATAAAGATTTAAACACTACGGGACAAGGGGTCGGATCCCTAGAACCGGCACTTGAGGGGGTGGTTAAGCAGGCTCCCCTTGGGTCGTCATCAAGGAACTGCGGTACGCATACGGTGATAAACCAGGCCGAGGCGTATGAAACAGCTACTGGGAATAGCGGAATGCAAGCGTTTCAGAGAAGCGCGAAATTACTTAGATCTCCAATAAGGAGACATTCGACGACGGACCTTCCCTACGAGGCAGGAACAGCCGTTGAGGAAAAAAGAGAGACTGAGGAGAATACAAAAAAAAGAAGGAGAATAGAAAATATAGCACAGGACTGGAAAAAAGAAGGAAGCAAGGACGAAGCAAGAGCACTTGGAAACCTAATAAACATGATACAAAAGGAAGCCAGCAAACTCGAACAGATAGTTAAAGAGAAATTTAATACAAAACGGGAAATAAAAGAGATATCAGCTAGACTGAACCAGTACGTAGGCAGACTGAAATCAGACAATATCCAGAACAAAATCAGCAGCCTGATGGTGAAAGTATCCACTGCTGAGACACAAACTCAGGCCGACATTGAAACAAGTGGGACAAAACTGGTGGACTCCATCTGTGGCAACATTGCGGAGATGGCAGAACCAGGCAAATAGAGCCAAAATAGGGAAGTGGAAACACAAACGGACTTCGCAATAGTATGCTAATGCGCGCCTAGCTTAGAGGAGAGAATATTGAAACTAGACCAGGTGAATACAAGGGAAGCAAAAGCGAACGATCTTCTAGCATTAACCCAAAGTGAATGGATGGAAACAAATTTTAAAACCACTAAGATGGCAAGAGGCGGAATTCTTCAGATGTCCAAAGACAAAGATCTGATCCTGGTAATTGACTCTGAGGTAGACGAGAATAACCCTCTTGTAAGGCGAGTAGAAGCAAGGGTGCCGCAGATAGAGAAAAGCGTTAAGAGAAAGTAGGTACAACCAGGCGAAGTTGTGTGCATGAGGAATAGCAGTGCAATAATAGACGAGAGTGGAGACAAGGAAATGGATATAAGCTACACATATCTGGCGGGGTTGACAGGAGAAGTGATTGGGAAAGAAAACATCAGTGATATGATCATGCTACTGGAAAAAATTAAAACCATCTCGGCAAGGGAAGGAAGAAAGGAACTTGTATTTGTCTGCTTAAATGATGGACTGGAGTTCCATCTCAGAAAAATAGTAGAGATGATGCTCAGGGAAGAGGGGTATAATATTATAATATACACCAGAACCGAGGAGCAAAAAGTGCAGGAGGGAAACCGACAAGCATGGCAAAAGGTAGCAAGAAACGGACACAAAAACAGCAAGGAAACCCTTGTTGTTAAACCGCGGGAAGCCGGAAAAACATATGTGATATAGTCAAGGAGCTGAAGAAAAATATCGACATAGATAAACTGGACGTGGAAATAAAAAGCATTACGAAAACAAAGGAGGGATACGTAAAACTAAGTCTAGTAGGTGGACAAAGAGGAAACGGAGTGTCATTAATGGAAGCTGTGCACGAAAAAATGAAAAATTCAGTGGAAGCTGAACTAGTACATAAACAACGAAGTATTGTAATCATCGACATAGATGAAGCCACTAACGAGGAGGAAGTAGTGGACTCTATAGAAATGGAACTAAATGACTCAAAAATTGCGAAGAAAGACATTACCATTACTATGTCACAAAAGGCTAACAGTAGGGGACTAAGATACGCAAACATAATGCTACCAGTCGAGGGTGCGCTTAAGCTGGCAAGCAAAAAAAGAATAGAATAGGATGGATGAAATGCAGGGTAATAGAAAGATTAGCCCCAGTTAGATGTTTTAAATGCCAGAACTTTGGACATTTCGCGAGCTCATGTAACAACAAGGAAGATACGAGCGATAAATGCCTGAGGTGCGGAGAGAAAGGACACAAGGCCAAAGAATGTGCAAACGAAGTGTATTGCTGGGCCTGCAAAATAAAAGGACATAGTGCGAGAGATATGATTTGTCCTAAATATAGAAAGCTATTGGGAGAATTGCGGAGAACCAGGATTGATCCAAAAAAACCAAATGGTGATTAAAATGATGCAAGTTAATGTAGATCGGGGAGTAGCAGCGTTCGACTTAGTACATAGTACCTGCTTCAATAAAAACATAGATGTTGCTATAGTAGCTGAACCCAACAAGAAACAAGCTAGTAGAGGTTTCTGGTTTAAAGACCTAAACATCGACGCAGCAATTAGAATGTGCAACAAAAAAGTTAATGTTCTTAAATGCGACACTGGACAGAAAGGCTTCGTATGGGTAGAACTAGGGGAATTTGTAATATACTCGTGCTATGCATCACCCAATATACCAGAGCAAGAATTTGTAAAGTACCTCCAGCGCCTGGGGGAAAACATTAGGAGGCAAAGCAAAGAGGTGATCATAGCAGGCGACCTAAATGCGAAGTCTCTAACATGGGGCTCTACCGTCGAAAACAAGAGAGGCCGAGCGTGGATGGAATGGATGGCCGAGCATGCAATGGTGATTCACAACAAAGGCAATGATCCAACCTTTGTGAGGAGGCAAAGCAGTTCTCACATAGACGTGACAATAACCTCTAAAAAACTCGGTGACAAGATAATGGGGTGGAAGGTATCGGACGAAATAAATCTCAGCTTCCATAGGAACTTATACTTTCAAGTAAAGCTGGGGAACACTGAGAGGAAACAAACGACGGTAATGAAGTGGAGAGTACAGAAGGAAAGATTACCCGTCTTCGCTGCGATTCTGGAAGAACTCCAATAATAAATGCAAACACCTGCATAGAAATAATTAGGAGAGCGGCAGATCAGACGTTTACAAAAAATGGTCCGGGAGGTAAACGGAGCCCAGTCTCCTGGTGGAACAACAAAGTGGCGCTTCTCAGAAAGGAATGTCTCACAGCGAGAAGGAAGTTAACCAGAGGAAACAAAAGTAGGGTCTGCACAGATGGAGAAAAGGAAAGCCTAAGGAACACCTACAGGGAAACGAGGAAGGCGCATAAAAATGAAATCATCGCAGCAAAGCAGGAGTCATGGAAACAAATCTGTGAAGAAGTTGACCGAGACATCTGGGGCATGGGATACAAAATAGTGTGCAAAAAGTTTAGTACAATGCCACAGATTAAGATTGGGAAAGAAAAGCTAAAAGCAGTCGTTAGCGAACTATTTCCAACACGCAGGGAGAGACATTGGGCAGAGGAAAGTCCCAAAATAAGTGCAATTCCGTATTTTTCGGAAGAGGAGCTCGGTACAGCAGTAGAACGTATGAAAAGTGGAAAGTCTCCAGAACCGGACCAAATCCCACCATAGCTAATCAAAGCGGCGATTACCAAAGTTCCGAATATGTTCCTTAAGGTGGTAAATGATCAACTGGAAGAGGGGGTTTTCCCCAAAGTATGGAAAACTGCAAAGTTAGTACTCATACAAAAACCCAAAAAACCAGGAGACGTGGAAGAGAAGTACAGACCGATATGCCTCTTAGACTCGATGGGTAAACTACTCGAACAGCTAATAGCAAAAAGACTGAATGAGCAAGTCGACGACAAACTGTCGGGAAACCAATTCGGTTTCAGAAAAAGGAAGTCCACCATTGACGCAATGAAGAAAATAAAGGAGGTGGTACAAAACATTAAAAAAAGGGCCCATCGAAATAGGAAATACGCTGTGCTGGTCACACTTGACATCAAAAACGCTTTTAACACTGCGCCATGGGAAGGCATCATGGAAGCGTTAGAGCAATTTAATGTCAGTAAGTACCTTACAAAAATAATAGGCAGCTATCTAAAGGACCGATCTATAATAGTAGATGGAGAACAGATGAGGGTTACATGTGGAGTACCACAGGGCTCAGTGCTAGGACCACTGCTGTGGAACATCCTGTACGACGATGTACTAAAGACGAGACTACCAGAGGGTGCAACAGTACTCGGATTTGCGGATGATACAGCGCTTATAGTAGAAGCAAAGACTGAAGAAATACTAACAGCTCATACAAATCTTGCCCTAAACAGAATAGAGCAAGCGATTGCCAGGAAACAGCTGCAGCTAGCGGCAGAAAAAACGGAGGCTATTGTATTATATGGGGGTAGAAAGTTGAGAGAGGTCACAGTCGAGGTGGGCGGGATGAGCATCAAAACCAAAGAGGGCCTCAAATATCTGGGAGTACACATTAGTAGAAACAATGACATGAGGAAGCACGTCACCGAAACGGCGCGGAAAGCTGAGCAAACAATGATGGCACTCAGCAGGTTAATGCCAAATCTAAGTGGGCCTAAAGCCAGCAAAAGGAGGATCCTAGGGGCTGTGGTCCACTCAATAATGTTGTACGCGGCACTAATATGGGGAGAGATAATGGACGAAAAGAAGAACAGGAACATCCTAAGTGGAGTGCACAGAAGGCATATATATATATATATATATATATATATATATATATATATATATATTTATATATATATATATATATATGTGGGTGTGAAAAATAAAACTATCACGGTTTAGCCCCAAGTGTGGGTGACAATTAAACCTATCCCGGTTGACGCCCTCAAGTGTGGGGTGACAATAATGCTAACTTTGTTGACGTAGCTGTTTTGATCTCCTTTCAATCCTTAAGTTAAGCCCCCAGTAACAATATAGTTTATTACGAATAAGTTAACACATAACTTTTGAATAATAGTAGTTCAGTTAATTATTCCACATAGGAAAAAACAATTACATCACAATAAAGTTAACATATCAAAATAGTTCACAATAACATTACCACTTGTCTATATACAATGTTTAGGTTTGAAGACCTTTCAATGATTGCATATCACAAAGTAATGCGTAGTATAAATAGTACAAAGTTTACATTCACAACGATTTACAATGATAAATACAACCTAGTAATTAACACTATACTTGTTTGCAAAAACCCTACTATTTATGCCTATAACAATAACAAATATTACACCTAGCAATGCTGTTAAAACTGATTTACAATTCACAATGATATTAACCACTAGTTAAAATAACATATTCCTGAATGTAATAATGACGCCATACCACTCTTTGTATATCTACGTATATCAGCCATTTTTTATTCTATCTGAGCCGCGCCCAAACATGTGTCGTCAGCTTTAACAGCTAGCGAACGTTGTTCTGCCCCGTTCCCTTAGACGTTCTCTGGACGCTGTAAGCGAACTGCTTAGAGGGGTCTACAAGTCATTTACATTTAAATATATCCTAATATTAGCAAAGTTCTTAACCTATAAGACAGAGTTCTTTATAATTATTATTTCTTAAAAACTAATTATAACTAATCTTAAATTAAATCCCACACTCGGCCTCTCCTGACTAGTAACTGTCCTCAGTTGCTACAATCATCCTGCCCATGGTTTCATCATATCTGCTGATGTAGAAGTCCTTATTGGTCCTTCACACTCTTCTGCTTTCTCCACGTCATAACGATCATTTCCTTTAATTTTCGTTATTTTGTATGGTCCGAAAAATTTAGCTTTAACTTTAGCTCCTGTTGCAAATTGTGTACGTTGTATAGCCACTAAACTGTTCAGTGTATACTTTCTTGGTGCTTTACATTTTCTATTGTAGCTAGTCCTGTTTTCTTGCTGAACTTTTAGAATATTCCCTTTAGCCTCTTGTCTCAGCTTCTCACGTTTATCTACAAACTCATTTTGTATTTCTTCCCTTGGTACTCCTGCATAATTCTTTACCTGTACCGTCTTCTTCGGCTTCGGAAAATGCTTGACGGCTTTGACCTTATCCTTAGAGGGACGAACAGTGTCTTGTTTAATTACATAACCTAGGTCGTTCATTTCCTGGGCTGCCTGTATGACATCCTTTTCTAACCCTTCATCCAGCTGCTCTTCAACATCTAGTTGATCTGCAGGTGGTAGTTTAAGTGGCCTAGAAAATATGAGAGTATCATTTGTAACAGTCCCATATAGATTCATTAATTATTGATAATATATTTTAACTAACTATTTAGGAACCATTGGAAGGTTCACATACAAAGTATTTTTAATAGTTGTAGGCGCCTAAATGTCGCGCATATTGTTTAGATTAAGTATAGTTTTATCAATAAGACCAAGACTCATATTAGTATTATATTCAAAACTGCTGACATAGTATTTACAATAACTTTTAAGAGAAATATTAACTAACTTCCTTTGTGCATAGGCACGTGCAGAGTCAAATAATGTTTATGTTAAAACCAAATACGAATGATGATGTAATGAGTTCAAATGAGTTTATACATTGAACAAAGAGTTTTAAGCTATATAAGCCTAGTTTAAGAGAGGAGAGGGGTCAGTCCATCTCGATCAGTCAGAGTCAGTACATTGAGGCCCAGTCGAAAGGTCTTTTTAGACAGACCCCGTCGGATAAGGGAGTAGCGCCCCTCAGACGGTTGGTCCGGTTTAGTCAGTCGCTTTGATATAATAATGATAAAGTTACTAAGATTTGTGTTTAATAATTGTATGAATAATAAAGGAAAATAGTATTAAGGATTTCATTGTTTTAATTATATAAAGTATTAAGAGTTAAGGGTCGCGTCGCGTTAAATAAAGTGGTTGATCAACAGCAGAGTTAGCAAGCTGCCGAGCACACAAGAAAATAAAAGTAAGTAAAACCCCAATATATTTATGTAGTAATGATTAGAGGTATATAAGTCCTGTTAGATAAATAAGCCTCCACAATTTAGCTTGGTCATCCGACTCAAGGAGAACCAGATCTCCATAAAGAACTCTTCGCTTGAGGGGATTTTAGAATCGCCCTCATAAAATAAGTAACTACCACCATCTATAGATAGTAGATATAAGGGGGTAGGGTTACATTTTGGTGTCAGGTGTGGGGTAGATTAAAAAGAGGTCTATAAAAAAAGAGATATGTTAAAAGAGAGGTATTGAATTTGTGGGATCATTTAAAAGAAAAAGGGTATAGAAATTGTAAGGTATTTTAAAAGAGAGATATTTAAAATTGTGAGATGTTAAAAAAAAGGCAGAAATTTGAGTAATTGGGAAAAAAGGCATTAAGTGGAAAATTTAATTTGAGAAAATAAAGAGGTAAATCTTAGTAACTGGGAAAAAGAAATAAGAATAAGTTTTATTAATTGTGAAAAAAGGAATAAATTGTAGTAACTGGGAAAAAAGGATTAATTGGGTTAAAGAAATATAGCTTATTAATTGCTACTAGCAACTGCATATTAATAATTAAAAAAAAGAGATATAGTTTATTAATTGCAACTAGCAACTGCATATTAATAATTAGAAAAGAACAGATATAAGAATAATTGTGACGATACAGTACATTAAAGCTTAACGCTGGTTTCTGTGTCTTCAGGTTCGATTCCTGAATCAGTTTATATTCATGTGTAATATATAGGAGTTTGGTAATTATTAGCTTATATTGTTTATGGACATATATGTAGTGAACGTATGCCTCATATATGTAATAGAAATGGTATTCATATAGAAAAGAATAATTGGACAAGAAAAAGTTTAAATAATTTGAAAAATGGAATAATTTAACAAGGGTCTAATAGATTTGTACAAGTGTATTAAAGAAAAAGGAAAGATTTTAAAAATGGCAAATAGTACTGCAGTTATGGGTTTAAACTTCGGAGAAAGATATCAGTGTTGTATAACATTTAAGAGAGTAATAAATGCGAGTGAGTTATTAGGGTCAAATAGTAAAGGATCGGTACGGTTGGTTATAGCTACAGAAATACGAGTATATACCGCATCGAGAACGAAGATTATGAATATTACGAGTATGTAAAAGGGACAGATTTTGACAACGATGTTTATATAAAGACTTGGAACGTAAATAAAGTAATTCAAGAGTAATGATTGAATTTAACATGATTATTATGAAAAGGGTAATATTTTGAAATGATTTTTGTAGAATGGTAATTAAATATAACAAGAAATAATAGATTGATTTACGTGTATTAAAAATGGATAATCTAATAGATAGATTTGAAAAGTTGGAAGAAGGTTTACAGTTTTTACGGGAATTTGAAGAAAAAGATAGTATTACGTTATTTTTGAGTCAATTAGAGAGAATATCAGATGCTTTTAGTTGGAATAATAACGAAAGGGTTGCATTATCTGTAAAGTTGAACGCAAAGGTTCTAGAATTTCTACATATTGTTTTAACTCGAACAGAATTAAAAGATTATGAAAAAATTAAGATAGAATTACTAAACAAATACAATTGTCGAAGACCTGTAGAGTTAATGAGAGCAGAATTTGATTTTAATTCTTGTAAACAAAACCATGGAGAGTCTGTTTTTAAATTTTCAGAAAGAGTAGCAGAATAACCTAGAAAAACAATTAATATCAGTTTTGAACAAAGTAAACGGGATTTACAATTAATGGAATTACAGCATAAGATTTTAAACAGATTTATATTGGGCTTACGTAACAGCTATTCTAGATTTGTTGATTACGAAAATCCAAAAACATTGGTCGAAGCCTTAGCATTAGCAGAATATATAGAATTAAAAGAAAGCCGAAGTAATTTAACGTCAGTAACAAATATGTACAAGACAGCGTAAATTTTGAAAGATTTGATAATGTTGAAAGCGAGGATACAAACTCTAATAAGTTTAGTATAGGACTAGACGAACTAAACGAAAGTTCAAAAGTAAATAAAATTGATAAAGATGACGTAAATACATCGATAGAATTATACAGTGACAGGACAGATTTAGTCCATAGAAAGGGTACGAAGGAATTGGTTACCGAAGAAAATAATTTACATGCAAATAATGATATTAAAGTAGAATTTGAACAAGATAGCATTGTTAACGGGTTAGAAGAAACATGTTGGGATAGTAATGGCTTAAATAAGGATACGATAGAAGTAGATAAACTATGTGAGAATATACATGGAAGTGTAATTGATAAAGAGTTAGAAAAAATAGATTCTAGCCGTGATGATAAAGTTTTATTAAGTGAGGGCACTATAAACGAAATAATTATTGATGAAAAGAGAATTGGAAAAAATGTAAAAGATGTAAAGGAATCTGTAACAGACAGAATAGTTACGAAGACTATTAGCTTAAGCCTAGAAGAAAATATACATGTTGAGAGAGAAAATATTGCTATTGTTTTAAGAAAAAGAGAGTATAATTTGCAAAGTAAATTGATTGATTTATTAATGAAAAGTAATTTTAAAAGATTAATTTTAGGAATTTTCGCACTTATTAAATTAAGCATTTATTTCATGATTCTAATTAAGACGATGTTCAAGGAAACATTAGTAGTAAGCGTTAAACAGATTAATTTGCCGTTAGACATTAGAGAATAACAGAGAGTATTTTAACTAGAAAAATCGGATAAAGATGATTGTTAATTGAACTAAAGTTGCATAGAATAAGAACATTTAAGTGTTAGAATAGATCATAAGTATCATTATATAAAGTAACAATAAGAAATTTTGGAAAAAGGAAGGATAATTTTAACAGTAACCGTATTCTAGAGTGTCAAGATAGTTTTGTTTAAAAGTTACACAGATGAGCTATTAAAATGATTATTTTTTCTGAACATAAAGTATTGTAGTATTGTTGGTATAGACGTATGATTTTAAAAAGATTTGATATGAGTGCTAGCTAGGAATTAAAGAGAACACAATTGATTTGTTATGAGTTATTTATTGACTATGAGATATTTGAATACTGAAATAATGATGAAAATAAAGTATATGGAACTATTGAGTTATCGCCGAAAATGGAAATCGGTATGAACGGTTTAAAGGAAACCAAGAAGTATATGGAACTATTGAGTTATCGCCGAAAATGGAAATCGGTATGAACGGTTTAAAGGAAACCAAGAAATTGAATAAGAAAAAGTTAAGAAGTACTGAAACGTGTACAATGAGCTACGGATAAGTAGATATTTATTGAATATGTAATAATGATTAGTCGCAAATCGACGTTGATGAAATAAAGAACACTCAAATTTGAAAGAAGTAAAACAATTCGAAAAGTAATAAAACATACGGTCAGTAAAACAAACACTAACATAATGAGTATAGATACAAGTAAAAGTAGACATTCTTCACACACTCTAGTAATATATTATGATACATTAAGATTTAGGTAGGTAGTAGATTAGGATTTTGATTTTGAGAAATTTAAGAAAAAAAGTAAATAATGGGTTAAAGTTTAAAGAAAACTTGAGATTTAAATAGAACGGTAGAAAGCGATTCAAAGGGTTAAGAAACAAAATAAATGAACAGCACAACTGAATAATGTGTAAGAGTATAGAATTTGAATAAAAAAATATAAACTTTTGTTACAAACATAAATTAGTTAAGGTCAATTTAAAAAGGATTATTTAATCGTTAAAATAGTTGTTAAAGGGACTAATAATGTACTTTAATATTTTACGAGTAAAAGAAACATAAGAACAAAAAGGTCATGTGTTAAGAAAATAAACATATAATTAAGGGACTAAAGTTATTTGTAACAGATGTATTGAAATTCGAGTCAGGAAGGTCATAGAAGAAATTACCACTTGAGTATATAAGTGAACATAAATAAGATGTTTAACAGAGGGTTTGAGAACATAAATTAGATAAGGGTATTTAATAAACAAACTAGACCAGAAGTTACAGATGTACGAAACATGAGTAACAATAACGTTTAAAGAATAATTATTTTTATGATTTTTTTGAAATATACTAATGTTATATAATTTCAGATGGACAAGATACATGATGAGTGCATTGCAGAATAAGATGACTTAATTGAAGATTTTATATCATAAATATTGAATAAATTAAAATGTTTTTCTGTTCACAGATCGTTTTGGAAATTTTAATAGAGAAAGAAGAAGATTTGAAAATTGATAAGAGGTATTCATTGAAAATTTGAACACTTGTAATGTTAAATTGCATTGAGATATAATATAGAGAAAAAGAAATTTTATTTTGTGAAGCACATGTAAAACTACATGCGAATATAAAAAGTCGTTTAAATTCAAGTAACAAGTGTTGAAGTTTAATAATTATGGTTACCTTGACTATAATATTTGAGTAAAGTATCTATAAAATTAAGATTTTGTTGTTTAAAAATAATAAATAGATTTAAAAAATAATTTTTGATATAACCATGTTAGAATAATGTTTTGATTTGGAAAAAATAAATATAATAAATTTGTTAAATGGAAAAAAATACAGTAAATGAGAATAAGTTCATTAAAATATTCGTTAATAAAAGAATAAACTAAAGTATGGAATATTGATTCTAAATTTAAGAGAAAAGTTAAATTTGTATTTGAATTAAAGAAAAAAATATGTTTACATTAAATTTCATTATTATGTAGAATTAACAGTAGTTTGTAAGAGATGTGAAAATAATTTATGGCATAAATATTGCAAAGTGGAAAACATGTATACAACAATAAAAGAAAGAAACGTAATAAGAGGAAATTCAAAAGATATTGATGATATTTAAAAAAAGAAACACATGCCGTAAGATATTTACATGTTACGTTTAAAATATAATTAAAATAACTAGGAATTAAAATATGCTATGAAATAAATTGATATTTTGTAATGACTATAACTTCTAAGTAAAGTTAATCGAATTATTAGTAAAAGAGCTATACAAGAGCCAAATTTGTTATGTCAATTGTAAGAAATTATAGAGAAAAAAGAAGACAGAAAATGAATTTATAATTAAGATAATTACGTAAGGGTATAAATTACAGCATTTACCACAACGAAGAACTGAAGGATGAGACAAATAGTTGATTTTCATAATGCGTAAGACTAAGGTAATAAGTGTGAATACTTGAACGAGTCAATGAGCGAATGTACGAGAGAAACTACCAGAATGCAAGCCGTTAGATGAAGATTCCGATGAAATCGATGCAAATTGAAAAAGATGAAGAAAACAATACGAAATGACGAAGTCCGTGAATAATCCAGAAGAAATTAAGGGTCTAAGTGAAGCAGTAATCACTTAAGAAGAAAACATATATCATGTGTGTAGTAAATTACAAGTATTGTAAACAGAACGAGAATTTACAAATGTAATGGACCATTAAAAACTATCAGTATTGTTTATACGAGCTACGAAATATGAGAACTAAGCCGCAAAGCAGTAGGGAAGGACGCATTCGAAAACAAACCGAGGCAGAGCGTATTCGAAACGAAGAAAAGTATTCACTTATTTATCAAAGTTAATCACATATTGAAATGAAATTATGAGAACAAAATCACCTACATAAAGCAGATAAAGAAGAATTATTTTAATTATCAACGATTATATATGATTGATTTATTGATTTAAATTTTAAATTACATTTATTTTATTAAGGTTTCAATTATGAATGAATCTAGAAATACGGGAAAGACTAATAAAATTATAATCATTGGATTATAGATTTTAATTTAAAAACGGGAAGCAATGTAACAGTCCCATATAGATTCATTAATTATTGATAATATATTTTAACTAACTATTTAGGAACCATTGGAAGGTTCACATACAAAGTATTTTTAATAGTTTTAGGCGCCTAAATGTCGCGCATATTGTTTAGATTAAGTATAGTTTTATCAATAAGACCAAGACTCATATTAGTATTATATTCAAAACTGCTGACATAGTATTTACAATAACTTTTAAGAGAAATATTAACTAACTTCCTTTGTGCATAGGCACGTGCAGAGTCAAATAATGTTTATGTTAAAACCAAATACGAATGATGATGTAATGAGTTCAAATGAGTTCATACATTGAACAAAGAGTTTTAAGCTATATAAGCCTAGTTTAAGAGAGGAGAGGGGTCAGTCCATCTCGATCAGTCAGAGTCAGTACATTGAGGCCCAGTCGAAAGGTCTTTCTAGACAGACCCCGTCGAATAAGGGAGTAGCGCCCCTCAGACGGTTGGTCCGGTTTAGTCAGTCGCTTTGATATAATAATGATAAAGTTACTAAGATTTGTGTTTAATAATTGTATGAATAATAAAGGAAAATAGTATTAAGGATCTCATTGTTTTAATTATATAAAGTATTAAGAGTTAAGAGTCGCGTCGCGTTAAATAAAGTGGTTGATCAACAGCAGAGTTAGCAAGCTGCCGAGCACACAAGAAAATAAAAGTAAGTAAAACCCCAATATATTTATGTAGTAATGATTAGAGGTATATAAGTCCTGTTAGATAAATAAGCCTCCACAATTTAGCTTGGTCATCCGACTCAAGGAGAACCAGATCTCCATAAAGAACTCTTCGCTTGAGGGGATTTTAGAATCGCCCTCATAAAATAAGTAACTACCACTATCTATAGATAGTAGATATAAGGGGGTAGGGTTACACATTTTTCAATGTAATTGTCTTTTCACTTTCAGAGTTGAGTAATTTTTTTGTTTGTCATTGTCCACTAACTCGTGTATTTTATTAACAACATTTTTATCGTTTATATGAGATAAGTCTAGATCACTTTCTTTATCACCATTGTCTATTTTTAATGTCAATAATTGTTTAACTTCACTTTCATTTTCATCTTTATCGTTACAAAGTTTATGAAATTTAACACCTGTGTTATCAATAACTACTCTAGCTTTAGCTATAATGTCCAAACCTATCACCATGTTCATATGCATAGCCTGTGATGGTAACACTTCAAAATAACTAGCGTAATGTTCTGAATCAATTTCAATGTCCAATTTTATTCTACCTAAAGAATTTACTAAAATATCATAAACATATTGACGAAAACTTTCACCTGGTTGCTTATACCTTTGCTGAAGCATTTTGTGAACCTGTGCACTATTTAAACTCGTATCTAATTCATCGATCAAATACGATTTAAATGTATCCCAATTTATTATCCTGGTTTCAAAATTGACAAATTGTTTTGCGGTATCAGTTAACAATCTCCTGGCATACAAATATCTGTATTTTGTATCTATTTCCGCCTGGTCACAGAAATCATCAAACTGTTTGATCCATAATTTGACATTTTTAAGTCCATCATATTTAGGTAAAGCCAATTTTAAATCTAAAAACGTATAATTAGTTTTATTGACTGTTTCATTGTGTACAGACCTGCTATTCTGTTCTCTAACTTTGCTATTATACGAGTTCATTCTCGTTAATAGTTCAGCACGATTTCCACGCTGACTAAGTCCTTGTCGTAATTCTGCTACTGACAAATTGTTTAATTCCTCCATCATTGTTATATTTATCACTGCTAACAGATTGAAGTGCAATTACTTTAACGAGTAAATTGTACGCACCTGGAAGTTAAGAGTATTCTTGACTGAATAAACTAAGTTTCCTTATCTGTAGGTCAATAGTTCTGGTTCAAAGGTTACGAATATTCTTGACTGAATAAACTTGGTATTCCCTTTATCCCGGTTGAGCCCCCAAGTGTGGGTGTAAAAAATAAAACTATCACGGTTTAGCCCCAAGTGTGGGTGACAATTAAACCTATCCCGGTTGACGCCCTCAAGTGTGGGGTGACAATAATGCTAACTTTGTTGACGTAGCTATTTTGATCTCCTTTCAATCCTTAAGTTGAGCCCCCAGTAACAATATAGTTTATTACGAATACTTAACACATAACTTTTGAATAATAGTAGTTCATTTAATTATTCCACATAGAAAAAAACAATTAAATCACAATGAAGTTAACATACCAAATAGTTCACAATAACATTAACACTTGTCTATATACAATGTTTAGGTTTGAACACCTTTCAATGATTGCATATCACAAAGTAATGCGTAGTATAAATAGTACAAAGTTTACATTCACAACGATTTACAATGATAAATACAACCTAGTAATTAACACTATACTTGTTTGCAAAAACTCTACTATTTATGCCTTTAACAATAACAAATATTACACCTAGCAATACTGTTAAAACTGATTTACAATTCACTATGATATTAACCACTAGTTAAAATAACATATTCCTGAATGTAATAATGACGCCATACCACTCTGTGTATATCTACGTATATCAGCCATTTTTTATTCTATCTGAGCCGCGCCCAAACATGTGTCGTCAGCTTTAATAGCTAGCGAACGTTGTTCTGCCCCGTTCCCTTAGACGTTCTCTGGACGCTGTAAGCGAACTGCTTAGAGGGGTCTACAAGTCATTTACATTTAAACATTTAAATATATCCTAATATTAGCAAAGTTCTTAACCTATAAGACAGAGTTCTTTATAATTATTATTTCTTAAAAACTAATTATAACTAATCTTAAATTAAATCCCACATATATATATATAATTAACATATACCATATTAATTAGGAGTTTAATCTTTTTTCACATATAATTTAAATCATAAATCTTATAATAACTTGAAAATACAATATTAGTATAACATAATTGTTCCAATCAATCAACTTATCTGTAATTGCTTTTTCAATGTAGTGACATGAGTTTATAAGTATCAAGTAATCTTTCTATTGTAAGAAGTAAACAAAAATGTTATAAAGTTAATTACAAATAAGTCGTTTAGCAACATCACGTGAAGGTTGAAACATAAAATTTGATTCTTCAAATTTTTGCTTATTACTTTAAAAATATACAGAAACTTAAAAAATCAAGCAATTAAAAATCAACTAAAGGGATGTTAAAGTGGAATGATATTATGGAAGGAAATATGACTCTGAAAATAATTTAAATTATAAAATTAACAAGTTAAAAATTACAATTATTATAACAACAAAATGCATAACAGTTAAAAAATATTAACAAACGAACGAAATAATAATACTTAAAATTTTAAAAAATATATTACACAATATTCAAATTTTAATAACTTTTTTTTAAATAATATGCTCATTTTAAGTTTTTTAAATGAGCATATTATTTATTACTTAGAAAACGCTAAAAAAATATATCAACATTATAAGCAACACAAAGCATCAACAAATCCCAACATTTCCCACGAGAAACGGTCTTTGTGATTGTTTGAGTACTAAGTGGAGAATATAAGGAATATACAATTTGGACACTCTTATGTATTGATTAGATATGGAATTATATTCAAATTTTATTAATGTAAGGTTACATTAATGGGCATTAATAGATACAAAATTTGTTACTTAGGAAAAACTAAAAAATATATCAACAATATAAGCAACACAAAGCATCAACAAATCCCAACATTTCCCACGAGAAACGGCCTTTGTGATTGTTTGGAATATATATATAATGATGTGGGGTGACAATAAACCTATCATGGTTGACGTTTCCAATTGTGGGTCTACCTTACACCTTAGTGGGTGTTAGCTAGATTACCAGCTGTGGTTTTAGCTGTTTTGATGTTATTTCAATCCTTAGTTGAGCCCCCATTTGCAATTTAGCTTATTAAAAATAAAGTTAACACATAACTGAATTTATTAATAGTTCAATTAATTATTTCTCAAAGAAATTATATTACAAAAATAACTCACATATATAAAAATAGTTCACAACAATATTATCAAACAACAAATATTACAACTAGTAATATTGTTAAACGGATTCTAATTCTTAATGTTATTAACAACTAGTTAATACATTATTTCCCAAACTGTGTATGTTACTACTATCGCCATTTTAATAGTCTTCTGCCGCGCTAACTATGCATCATGCATGTCGTAGCAAGCGACTTGTTAAGTGAACGGGGTCCACAAATCGTTTCAAAACAGAGCTAGTAACATTTGAATGTAACTTAATATTAGCAATGTTCCTAACCTATTTTATAGAGTTCTTTATAATTTTTATTTCTTACAAACTAATTATATCCCACATATAATATATATATTTTAAACTTTTTATAATTGACGGCAATAATTAATTATTAAAACAGAACTCTTTTATAAACTACATTGGATGTAAATACGATGTTATTAGATTTTTTACCTTTTAGATCAAATATTTCTATTTTAAGATTATTAGATGATTTTACTCGCGAAAGGGCTACATATAATTGACCATGTGCAAAGACTGGCTCTCTTAATAAAACGCCAACCTTTTCAAATGTTTGTCGTTGCGATTTGTTGATGGTCATAGCAAAAGCTAAACGAATAGGAAACTGAATTCTTTTGAGAGTAAATGGAAGATTTATATCTGAAGGAGCTAAAATAATTTTTGGTATAAAAGCGCGGTTACCTGAATGACTTCCACTAATTATTTCAGCGACTATAACTGATGAATGAAGTTCCTTTACTATTAGTCTCGTTCCGTTACAGAGACCATTCTTAGGACATTCTTCATGTTTCTCAAAAGCATTATTATTGCTCCAATTTTTAAATTAAGTTTATAAGGTGACATTCCAGCTGGCGTTAAACTATTCAAAAATTCCATAGAAAAATTATTTTGCTCAGCTTCCGAATCAGCTGAAACAGAATCATTACTAAGATAACTAATGGTCTCGCCATTTAACATATTTAAATCTTCCTCATTTATTTCTAACGTATGTTTATTTAATGGACATAAAATAATTCGCGATTTTAGATCAATAATGTCAATTAAATTAATATCTTCATCTATTTCGTCTACTAATGACTGGTTAGCAATAAAATTTGATGGAATCTTATTCACACTTGAAACACTATCTGGAAGATCTGATACTAATCCATCGCCAATTTTAAGTAACCATGTAGTAAATTCATTTTCCTTTTCTGAAACCCTCATATTAATTGTTAAGTGCTGCACGCTAAAAACAGACCATAGTCTACTATTTTGAATACAAGATGCAATTACATCTTGAACTGAACCACGTTTTACGACAGGTAGACATTGTCGAAAGTCTCCCCTAAGTAACATAATTTTATTGCCAAATGGTTCGTTATTATTCATTAGATCGCGGACGCACAAATCGATTATATCTAAAGCAAAATAAGGCGCCATTGTAACCTCATCCCATATAATTAATTTGGCTTCTTTTAGTAATTTACCATCAACTGAATTGTGCCTTATTGATGAAGTTGAGTCGGCATTTAAAATAACTGGTAATTTAAATAAAGAATGAACGATACGACCTCCTTTTAATAATGTAGCTGCAACACCAGTATATGCTACTGATACAGCTGTTAATCCCAAACCACGTACAACATGTAATAAAGTATTGTACAAAAAAGTTTTACCTCTACCACCTGGGCCATCAATAATATAATATTTTTGCGTTTCATTGTCATTTTTAATACATAACATAATATTGTCAAAAACATTACGCTGTTCTAAATTTAATTGACTACTGTAGCTAAGGCCCTGCTCATATTCTGTTTGCTGATTGACTGAGTAGTCATTAGTTTCTTCAATACTAACAGTTCGTTTCTCCGGTAAACCAAAATGTAAATAATTACAATTGTGAGTTATTAAAATGTCAATAATGTCATTAATAGCTAGTTGCTCTGCATTTTCTTTATCATATTTTAAATTATAATCTTCACATAAACAATCCATATGAGTATCCCACAATTTCTTCACGTCTGTAGGTTCACAGAAGATACAAATAAATGCAAAAAATTGACGTAATTGTTTAAGCATTTTACATAAATATGCTTTCTCTAAGCAACGGTCCCATTGAGAATCATCTTTTAATAGTCCAAGTGCCTTAGCAGTTTCAGCAAAAGTGGAATAAACAGTGCCATTAACAGTTCGTAGATCAGCATAACATGTAGCACCCCGAATATGTAATAAAACTAAACGCAAATAAAAACGTTCCTCTTCCTTAGGGCTAACACCATAGAGCCGAGCAATTATTTTAGATTCAGATCGTTTCCGCTGTGTCCAAATTTTCTTACGATTAAATACGAAATGTTCAGAAATTTCGGTGTAAAAATATTTTCTAGAATCTACTGAATGTAAATTTAATTTAAACCATGCAATTAACGTGGTGTCAATATGGTTTAATATAGCCAATTCTTCCTCGCCAGGTGTAAAAAGTATGCTTTGATGATTTTCCAAATGCACTGCTAAACGATAGATAGAGTGTGTTTTAAATTGCATATCAAATGCAAATATGCGCCATATGGCTTCTGGCATAAGCGTAACGTGCATCCAAATAAAGAGAAACTTCGTCCCAATTTAGTTGTGTTTGTCCTTCCGTAGACACTTTAACATTGGCGCAATCATGTCCTTTATAAATATATTTAAATAGATATTTAACGCGAAGCGCATATTTCAACATTAATATGGCAATTATATTTATACGATAAATATTTATTATATGGAACTATCCAGCGATTATCAACAGCGTATTCAAATTTACCGTCTCTATCAAAAAATGCAATTTTAGAATTATTGTCGCGACGCCTGTATAACGGATAGCCGTTTACATTATTTAATGTTTCTGGTTCAAATTCTTTTGGAAAGCGCTTAGTACATTCGAAATTTGTCATACATGGCGACTTAGGATTAACTGTTCCGCAGGGCCCGTGGGCTTTACTCTTTTTAATAATACTATATAATTCTGATTCCGTTTCAATATCTGGTATTTCGGCACATACTATTTTATCAATAGCTTCGGAATTTCTAATTTTATACTCGCTGTTTAAAATAATTAAAATATGAATATGGGGCAACCCACGTTTTTGAAATTCGACTACAGACATCATTGCTGCTACTTTTCCAAAAATGTTGACTTTAAATAAATCGTTTAATTATTCTTTTATTTTTAAATTAAATACTCGAGCAACTAAATCAGGACGTTCTTCAACACGTTGATTATCGTTTAAATTACTTTTAATTTCAGGCAATTCTGGATTACAAGTCATTGTGATAAATAAATCAGGAGAACCGAATTTTTGAACTATAGACATTGAGTCTAAGTAATTTTGTGTTAATGAGCGAGGACTTCCAACGTAAGAAGATGGTAAAATAACCATACGACCTACAGTCAGACCCTCATTATTTGCCCTATCCATTTGTACGTAATCCATTAAGCCACTGCATAGTTCTAAACGTTCGGACTATTACTATTTCTAATAAAATTTAGCCGATTGCTTTCTATTTTTGAATAAGCATCAACGATATATTGCTGAGTTAATTTACCAGCACTTAAATATGGATTAAATAAATTTGTGCATCTTAGCCGAAAACTATAAAATTGCCTATGTGTTAATCTTTTAAGTTTAGTAACATTTAACAGGTTCTCCGAACAATCTTTTTCAGATTCTTTGTTTTTCGATCTTGTTTTGTTTTAAGAACGCATTTTTTTAACATATTCTCTATTTTCTTTCTTATTTGACCTTCATTTTTAGATTCCTAAAGTAACCTCTTCTTTATACTTAATTTTACCTGTTGTAATCGAATCTGTTTCTTGCAACTTACATTCTTACTTTTTAGCCGTTCACTACTTCTGCTATTAACTTTGCATAAATCGATTTCTTGCTTGTCTTCTGATATAACTAGTTCTTCTTCTTCTGTATTTATTACTTCAACAGATGTAGAAGTAGTTGTAGCAATATTTTTAATAATAGAATTATTCAACGACTTACCTGTTATTTCAACAATATTGATATCACCTTCAGTTTTAGCTATATTTATTGGAATAATAACACATAGATTACCACTGTCATCACAAAAATTATAATAAATCAAATTAAATAAATCCTTCAAACATTCAAAGCATAACAATACGGCTCGTGCTGTTTGTGGAGTTACGGATTCTCCTTTTAAACTTCTGGCATGACAATCAAAAAGCCAAAAGTAATTATTCTGCTTGAAAATTGCAAATGTCTGCATACATGTTGTAATTAAGCCATTATTAAATTTGTTAAAATAGTTTTCTAATATATTGCAGATAAATATGTCACAATATCCTTTATAATCGTTTTTGGTAATCGTGGTATTTATATTATCTAACAAGTTATGTCGAATGGAATATATTGCATTTCCAACGGATAATTCAACATTAATATCGTCAACCGTCAACAATCGATTTGCAGCATTTTGATAGTTATCCAAATAACATTTATCACCTGCATCTAAAATATAGTTTATAACAGGTGAAGTTCATTCATGTAGAGGAATGGAAGTACTAATACATAGACTAACTAACGCATTTGGGGTACATTGAACTCCCATTGATTAAAATCTCCACGAATAATAGATAGCGGTGTACTTAAAACTATCTCAATTTTAGTTTTGCTTTGTTTAGTTTAAGCTGCTTTGATATCTACAAAACAGGCCATTGATACGTTGCCTTTGTTTTTTCCTGCTTCAATTCTAGCTGATAATGCAACTATGCCATCCCTGGTACTTCTACCTTTTTTACAGCCTAAAATTTGCTTTGGTATTAACGACTTAGAATCTAACCAATGTTCTAATCTCGTTTTCAATATTTTCTCAAAGACTTTTCTGCAGCAATTAATGAGAGTTATAGGTCTATATGAGGTTGGTTGATTTACTGGCTTATCTATTTTTAATATTGGAACAATCTGAGTATTTTTCCAGGACTCAGGAATTAGTTCTTTTTCAAAAATTTTGTTGTATATGTTTAATAATAACTTTTTAGCGATTGATGGGAGATGGCCTAACATTTCATATGATATTCCATCTGGACCAGGCGTGGTTGTTTTCGTCATTATAAGGTGAGATTGTAGCTCCCACATTTCTACTTCTTTAATCATCATTTTACTAGAGTCGTCTTGAGTTATTCCATGTAGTACGCTTTCTTGCTCAGGTACCCAGAGCGGTGCCATTACTTGTGAAAGTTCACATAACACACTGGTAGGTGAAATTGTTTTCGTGCATTTTCCTGAACCTCTCATCCTATTAATTTTTTCCCATAATTGTTTAGTAGTTAAATTATGGTTTAACTCTTCGGCAAGGTTCGTTTTCCTTTGCCTTATGTGTATTATCAGGGTTCCACGTCCTTTTCTTTACTTCTCGGGGGGATCTGCGGGGTTCTTCAACTTCACGAATTTTCCTTTCCGGTTCACCGCTTATGATACAGTCTGTAATATTCTTTTTATTTATACTCTCTTCCAAAGAAGGGAACTCGAAGAGATTTAATTTAAAAACCTCTTTCCCACGATCAATTTTAATTTTTTCTATATAGGTACCTTTAGCTTTAGCTTCGTTTTTGTTCTTCAATTCTAAGTATTTGCTGCAGGATCTATCGTCAGCTTTATATTCTTGTTTACAGTTACGACACACTATCTTCTCTTTCTTGCAACTTAAAGAGCTGTGATCTCCACCACAAAATTGGCAATATTCAGCACTTCTGCAGAAATTAGTGGAGTGGCCAAATTTCCAGCACCGACGACACTGTCTAATTCTTTGTATATATGCTGAAACTGGGTAAAGGATACCCAGGAAGGCTATATATTCCGGGATCTTATCCCCGCTAAAGGATATTAGGCACTTCCAAGTAGGAGTCTTTTTGCCTTCCTCAATTCTATTAAATCTAATAAAATCGGTAATTTTTGGTGGTAACTGTCTACTATTTTTATTAAAGCCTACTGCGTCATGTAGGAATACGTCATCCAGATTATCGGGGTGTAAGTCGATTAGTCCCTGTACTTCTACCAAATTCTTTGGAATTATGCTCTTGTATTTAGCTAGAACTATGGCGTCTTCTATAATTTTATTAGCCAGAAATGGGCTTTTAGTGTCCACTTTAATTTTTCTTTGGCTGACAACTATGATGTTGATCTCCTTGTAATTTATTCGCAAATATTGTGCTATAAAGGCAGGGTTTGTATTGTAACAAATTGGTTTTAGAAT
This sequence comes from Panorpa germanica, assembly GCA_963678705.1. Lineage (NCBI taxonomy): Eukaryota > Metazoa > Arthropoda > Insecta > Mecoptera > Panorpidae > Panorpa > Panorpa germanica. The sequence continues at coordinate 725,478 of OY783211.1, read as the reverse complement.
TACCAAGCACACTCCTGAATAACTATGTGGATAATAGCTGGTTCTTATCCTTTTTGCTTCAAAGAGGTCTTTGTCATGAGACCTGTCATTCATAATTATAACCTCACTTTCACTTAACACAAATTAATAAAAAAAAAAAAATATCTATTACTTCGTTTTTACACTTTATTATTTTTAAACTCCTTTATATTTATTTAATAAATACATTTATTTAAAAAATGATATATTTTAGCGAAAATAACTTAAAAATAGTATTTTGCATTATTTTTAATTTAGCAAATAACTTTTATCTTATATTACTTTTAAATAACAAATATTATATACACGTCGCTTTGCGACGGGGCGAAGCGCTAGTCCTATATTATAATGTTCCACCTGTATGTTTATAATTTTATATTCTTATATGTTTGGTACTGAATTTTGTATGGCAGCGCGAAAACGGCTCCATCAATGTTTTTGAAAATTTCCTATTTCGAAGAGAAAAAAATTCTGAGACTTTTGGCGTCCCCGGATTTTTCCCTGAATTTCCTGGAAACCCGTAATTTTGGAAAAACTGGATAAAAAGTGAGCCCTTTTTTGCTGTATTACTTTTAATTCGTAAAAGATAGAAAGTTAAAATTTTGCATGTGTATTAAGGTATTCAATGCTGACATTTCTCAAAAATTAGAAATTCAAAAATTTAAAAAGGAGGGGTTGAAGAAATTCAGGGTAGGGTTCCCGGTAGGGAACTTTGGAGAAAGTTCATATTCTGGATTTTAGAATAATTAAGTATATTATTAATAAAAAAAAAATCAAAATTTCAAAATTTTATTTGGGGGCACGGGGGCAGTATTTGCCGAGAGTAAAAATTGTGATAAAAAGTTGAAATTTTGTATATAGGCTAACATTGGTAACTTATTTACGAAAAAATAAATACCAAATTTTGCAAAAAGTTGGTCAAATAACGAATAAATTGAATGTATTTTTTATTTTGATAAAAAAATATATTTTTTTAGTCAATTTATATGTGTCAATCTGTGCGAGTTTATTTATTATTTCAATTTAAAAATAGAGTTAAATATGAAATGTAATTACGAATTATTTTATTGGATTCAAATCATACATGCCAATAAGACGTCGCTTTGCGACGGGGGTAGATTGTATTAAAAACCGAGTTTATTTATTATTTCAATTTAAAAATGGAATTAAATTTTGACATGAAATTCAAGCCACACACAAAAAACAGACGTCGCTTGCGACTGGGGTAAAAGCTAGTTTATATATATTGTTTTAAAGTAGTTTTTTCTTTCTTTTAACGTCAAAGGCTTTAAAATATTTGTAGTAATTTGTCGTTTATTTAAGTTTTCCAAAGGTTTATTAGTGATTGAAAGTTTACTCCTAATATTCAAAACAATGGATAATAAAGCAAATGTAGAAATTGTGAATTCTGAATGCGCAGTATGGAAGTACAACTTTTATGAAACATATGAAAATAAAGGTTGGAAATAAATTGTAAACTGGATCGTTACTAATTTATGCCACAAAAAAGGAAAAACTCTTATTAAAGGTCAACAAGCATATTGACACCAAAAAAATGATAAATCTAATTGTAGTGGTATTGCCACACTTTGTAATGGATAAAATTAATAAAGAAACTATTAAATCAACCGCAGGCCTGAAATTGGAACCCTGCGGAACCCTAAAAGTCAGTGAACCTTTCAGTGAGAGTAAGGGGGAGCTGGTCGCTCTGGCGTGGTAGATAATGACCTAAGTCCTAGTGGCAGAAGGACACATGACTATGGCAGGTGCGTGGCTAATGATCCCCTCAGTGATTGTGACCAGAGATCTAGCATTCAGCATGCGTTACGGTTGGCTGTCGAGGCACTGCTGCATGAGACCGTTGTGCCTGAAGAAAGCTTTTTCATCCAAGTCCTTCGGGAGGCGGGTGTCAAAGCCTTCGAAGGGCAAAACGTAAGTGGTGTTCTTTACCAGTGACTTAATGAATGCTTTAGCATTTCAACATCTGGATCAGCATTGCGAAATGTTATACAGCAACATAAATAGCGCCGTAAGCTTAGCAAGAAAGCCGCGAGGAGAAAGGAGTTTGCTATTACGCAGAAACTGGGGTGTAAGAACAGGAAGAGGGCAGCGCAAAGAGTGTGGAATGGTCAAGGTTGTATTAATCATTCGCTCTCTAATATCAAAGAGTACTTGGGTGGTCAAAAGCGTCACTTTTCTTGACACCATTTTATCTGTCGCCAACTCGGAGCTCCGTCAGGTCCACGTATCTGTGCTTGATATTAGAAAAGCATTTGACAGCATTTCCCATCAAGCTGTCCAAGAGATATTGTCCTTAAATTGCTTACCGCCAGATTTTGTGGCATCAGTGTACAGGGATTCAAAGACTCGTTTTAAATTAGGGCGGGATATTAGTGAAATGTTTGCTGTTAACAGAGGTGTTCGACAAGGCGATCCGTTGTCACCCATACTATTCAATATGGCAATGGACGCAGTGATAGCCGCTGTTCTCCAGGAGGTTGGGTTTATGCTAGAAGAGCTGGAGGTGTTATGGTTAGCCTTCGCTGACGACCTTGTTGTCGTGACTTCCACGGCAGCTGGGATGAAGATTGCCCTTCGAGACATTGTGAAGAAGGCTGCTAGCATGGGCCTGGCATTTAATGTGGAAAAAGCTTCGGCCATTTCCCTAATGCCAGCAGAGAAGGCGAAAAAGATAAAAAAATTTGATGCAGAGTTTAGAATAGGTACTGAGAGAGTAAAAGCAGTGTCATCCCTAGCAGAGTAGAGGAATTTGGGGGTGAACTTTAGTGTAAAGGGAGTGAGGACGGTAGAAACGGACGTTTCCACAGCGTTACTTGGCATCTCGAAAGCTCCACTAAAGCCCCAACAACGTTTAGTCCTCTTAAGGACGTACCTAATACTAAAGTTTTTCCATGCGCTAGAGTTAAGGAATGTAACAAAAGGTCGGCTACTGCAGCTAGGCAAGTCGGTTCGCAAACATATCGGACAGTGGTTGCGCTTGCCGAAAGCTGTGTCTCACGGGTGCTTTTAGTGGATGGACCGGTACTCTTACCATATACCAGGGCGTGACCTTGTACAACATGTCCACGTGCAAGTGAACTGTCTGCCAACTGCAGTTAGAACATTAAGAGGGTCGCGCAGAGCGGGACGAGATGTCGGCTGCAGAGCTGGCTGCTCAGATGTGGGGGACTAGGGTACATGTTGTACAGAAGTGCTTTCGAACGCCTGGTGGTAGAGTGCTGAGACACGACGCCATCGCTTGCACTTTGAACTCTGCATTAGTAAAGAAAGAGTACTCTGTGTCCGCTGAACCCCATATTACATCTCAAGCAGGGATGCGGAAAACGGAAATCGTTGCGGTCAGAGACGCTAGTACAAAGAACAGATTATGTATAAAAACAAACGTGACAAAAAACTGAAGGTGTTACAAATAAACGCAGCTAGATCAATGAGCATTATACAGCAGATCCGTAACTATATGGACTAAGAAGAAATTGACATTAGGGTTTATTGTTACAACACGCATAATACATAACATGCCAAAAGACCAAGAAATCTCTGCTATCATGTCAGCCATAATAATGCGAAATAGAAATATCTGTTTTCTTCGGGTTAACTCTCAATGTGATTCGCAAGGAATATGCATTAAAGTGTATGGACATTTTGGAACGCTGTTCCTCGTGTCACTATACTGCCAAGCAAGCGAAGGAATTACAGAATACATCAACGATTTAGATAGGGTAGCAGCTGTTGTAGAGAACAACGATGTCATAATTGGGATGGATGCGAATGCAGAGAAGCTATTCAGTGCAAGTAATCTTGAAGAGTTCAAAAAGAAGTCCAGTGAGGAACAAGCCCAGACGCTAACTGAGTTTCTACAAAAGGTATGCGTAGCATTCATGCGCAAATGCACACGTAGAGTAAAACTAGTACCATGTTTGGACCGTGAACTTAACGAGATGAAAAGAAAAGTCGGAAAGGCAAGACGAAATTTCCAACGCAGAAGATCAAACAGGGAAAGTAATGACACGGACTACCACAGATCGGTCATGCAAGATAAAGTACCTTATATATAAGAACCTTATATAAGAAAATTATAGCTGAAAAGAAAGAAGTATCCTAGAAGAAGTATGTGACAGAAGATGGTAACAGAAACCCATATGGCATCATATATAAACTAACGTGCGATAAAATTAGACCAGATGACCTTTACAACACGGTTCTGGATACTGTTGGTAAGGAAACACAGGATTGGAGCACGTCAGTAAAATGCTTGCTGAATACCCTAGTACCGGACGACATTACCACAAATGAAATAGAAATGCAGAGAGCTGAGAATATTTGAGAATAATGTATACAGGGGGATACATACTGAAGAATTGTTTACTGAAGATAAAGTTAGCGAAGTCATTTGTGGACTGAAACATAACAATGCACTAGGATACGATCTTCTGATGAACAAGGCCATCCAAAACTTGTGGTACTTGAACCAAGAGTTTTTTATGGAACTATTCAACAAATGCCTAAAGGACAGGAAATTTTCCAAAATATGGAAACTAGGCAACATTAAACTACTAGTGAAGAGCAATGAAAAGCCAGCAAATGAAGTAAAAAGCTACAGACCTATCACACTGCTACCTTGCTTAGGCAAAGTAATGGAGAGATTAATGCTAACTAGAATAAAACGAGGTATTTTGAAAAATAATCTGCAACACAAATACCAATTTGGTTTTACCCCGGGACGTAGTACAAAAGATGCGATAAGACTGGTACTGGACTCAGCCAGAGACGCTAAACAAAAGTACATGTGCGAAATATTTATTGATGTTGCTGGAGCATTCAAAAACGTGTGGTGGCCTAATATCCTGAATGGTTGCAGGAAAGCCAAGGTGTCGGATGATATATTAGGTGTAGTAAGTGACTACTTCAGGGACAGAAGAGTGCAAGTAGAGACGGCACACAACAGCGTTACGAAAGAGGTAACAAAAGGATGTCTTCAAGGCTCAGTATTGGGACCGCAATTCTAAAACCTTGTGATTGAAGAGGGCCTCAATATAACACTAGAATGTATCAAAATTGTAGCGTTTGCTGATGACATTGTTGTAATGGTGGAAGCGAGTACAAGAAAACAACTTGAAGCAAGAGGCAGAGATGTATTGACAAAAATAGATGAGTGGATGAGTTAAAACAAGTTGCAGATATCAGTAAGTAAGACCTCTGCGATGATGCTAAAAGGTAACTTTAGTTCTACAAGAAACCCTAGTCTAAAGATCGGCAGCACCAGCATACATTGGGTTCAGCATGTAAGATATCTTGGGGTAATTCTCGACCGGTGTCAGAATATTATAAAACATATGCGTCACGTACGAGAAAACGTTGCAAATATTGCATCTGCTATAAGTCGCCACACGAGAGCAAAATGGGGACTGTCCAAGGACATGGTAAGCACTCTGTATGAAGGTGTCATCCTACCAATATCCTGCTATGGAGCGGCAGTTTAGTACAACAGGATAGGGCAAGGCAAAAAAGAGAACTGGAGTCACTCCAAAGGTTGCTGCTACTACAGATGACGACAGCATGTAGAACAGTATCCACTGAAGCGCTTCAAGTACTTACTGGGAAGCTTCCGCTGAACCTGGATATTGTAAGAAGGGGATCGCCATTCTACATAAGGAAAAACTTACCTACGAACTATGAGCACATTAAGATTGATGCATCTATTAAGAAAGGTAAAGAATTAGAACGTCACCAAAACGAAGAGAAGAAACGTATCCAAAAAGCATTGCATACAGCCTTGCAGAGTAAGTGGGACAGCAGCGAAAAAGGACGACACCTGTACAAATTTGTTAGGAATGTAAAATTCGTACAAAGAAGAAAATGGCTCAAAACAGGAATGCACACTACGTTCTGGTTAACAGGACTATCTACTCTCGGATATGAAGACCAAGGTGACAAATGCCTAATATGTGGAGGTACGGAAGTAGAAACAGTAGACCATATGATTGAAGGAACCTTCTGATAGGATGTAGAAATAAGTTGGTTTTTTCCTCCCCATGTAACTTGGCACTGGTAGCGTGAATATCTCCTCCCTTTCTTCTTCTTCTCCTCTTCTCTTTTACTCTTCTTTCTTTCCCTCTAACTCCCACTACTGCAAATATATTCATCTGGTAATGCAATAGGAGTGGGTTTTATCAATTGTTATTGCGGTCCCTATCTACTATCTAGCGAAACCACTGCCAAGGGAACGGGTTTGAAAAAAATAGCGGGGAAAGAAGACCCTGTTGAGCTTGACTCTAGTCTGGCACTGTAAGGAGACATGAGAGGTGTAGCATAAGTGGGAGATAGTAATATCGCATTGAAATACCACTACTTTCATCGTTTCTTTACTTACTCGGTTAAGCGGAACGCATACGTTGTTAACTTTAATAGGTTTTCAACTCTTATGGAATTTTTGAACCAAACGTGTATGGGTGATGCTCTTTCAAGTGAAATTCAATTCCCAAGAGTTTTTTTTTGCTTGTTTCAAAAAGTTCATCAATTTAAGCCCCCGCGTGATCCGAGGCGGGGAGTTTGACTGGGGCGGTACATCTGTCAAAGAATAACGCAAGGGTCCTAAGGCCAGCTCAGCGAGGACAGAAACCTCGCGTAGAGCAAAAGGGCAAAAGCTGGTTTGATCTCGATGTTTAGTACGCATAGAGACAGTGCATTGAGGATTTCGTTAGGATCTTCCTATTATGTAAATATTGCATCTAATGGTCGAACATGGGTATTCAAATTTGTTCAATGTCGAAACTTGGAATCATTTGTATACGACTTAAGTACCTGGCGGGGTGTTATACTCGGTAGAGCAGGTGTCACGCTGCGATCTGTTGGGACTTAGCCCTTAGCTTGGGGATTCGTCTTGTTGGTTAGATGATATATCCCCCACACAACACACACAAATAATATTTTTAAAAAAATATTATTTTCTACCTTTTCCGATGATTCGTCTTGTTGGCTGGATAAATCTGTCGATGTAAGAATACTAGTGGTGGGTGAAAATGACAATTAATACTTGCTAAAGCAAAAAAAGGAATAATTGTCATTAAAATAGTAGAAGAGTAATAGTATGGAGAGATATATAGACGTAATGTGTTGTTTGTTGTGTTTGTATGTTTTTATAAAAACATAACCCCCATCCGAAACATATACCCACACATTAAGCACAGTTTTTCTTGTGTTGTTGCTGCGAGAGCGACCGTCTTCTCCTCTTTTCCCCGGACAACTGTGTGTACAGTACTTTGACGAGTACGCAAATACTTGTATGTCCGGTATTTGCAATTAGTTGTTTTTGTGTAACGAACGGATCTGTGTGTGTCTGGTACAAATCCTAATTGCGCACAATTAGTTGTTTTTGTGTAACTAACGGATCTGTGTGTGTCTGGTACAAATCCTAATTGCGCACAATTAGTTGTTTTTGTGTAACTAACGGATCTGTGTGTGTCTGGTACAAAAACCTTATTGAGTTTATAGATAATAATCACAGTTTATCTATAAACGAGAAAGCATGTCTCTCTTTGAGAATAGTGATGGGTAAATGAAATGGTGGTTTTATGAAAAAATATAGAGTGTGTAGTACAGAGAGATAAGAGTATTATATATGCCTCTTAAAACTGAATGGATGAAATTAAAAAATATTTTATGTTGTGGGATCTGTGTGTGTTCGAAATATAATATAAAAAATATTTTTATATATAAATGCACACAACATCAATATATATTATATAAATAGAAAAATATATTTTCTATAATAAATAAATATATGTTGTTGTATGTAAGTGTCTCTTGGAGTGACGAACCAAGTAGTAGACGATGTCATAAGTGTAAAATTGATGGTTACTCAAAAATATATAAAAGTTATATACTTGCATATAAATTATTGTATAACTCAATGAAAATGAAATTTTTTAAAGTATTATATGTTTTGGTATCTGTGTGTGTCCAAGATAGAATATAAAATACACAAATATAATATAGCAAAATATTTTCTATAATAAATACACATGAATGACATGATGTCTTTTCTTGGAGTGACGAACCAAGTAATAGACATAAGGTTAAAAAATTACATAAAAAAGTATATGAAAATATACTTCTCATATGAAAACATTGAGAAATGAATATGAATATGAATGGAAATTAAAAATATTTTATGTTTTGGGATCTGCGTGTGTTCGAGATTATAATATAAAATATTTATTTACACGAGTTATGTTATTGCTAGTTTATTATAACAATAATAACAATATTTAAAATATTATGTACTTTATTTATATTAATAAAGTATTAATATAATTAATATAATTAAATGCACTTTTTATATAATGATATACTTGTACTTCAAATAGACTTTACAAGTGTCTTGAATGTTAAATATTGGAAATATGGGGATGTGAGCCACTTTATTATGATATGTTGTACCGTGGGCCGTCTGAATACTGAAAGCTTCTTCGGAAATACATTGAGGTAAATTCTTGTATATCAAGTTCGGATTAATTAGAGTTCTGGATGATCCAGTGTGTAAGTAACTTTATGTTGAGTTCATAGTCGATTATATAGGGTAGGGGATTACTTGGTTTTATGTTATTAATTGTTATATGTTCTCTGTGGAAGGTCCGCCGTCCTGAAAATTTCCATTTTCATTTGGGTCCTCCTCATTGGAATGATCTACATAATGGTACATCTCATTAGTCCAGTATGGTGTTTCTGCTAATTCTTCCATATTGTTGAGTTCTTCCACAGTGTAGTTATATTTAGGTTTGCTGTTTCCAATCTGTGTATTCATTCCTGATGTAGTATCCATGTGCGTCCATTGCTTCTTAATTGGTTTATTAGGGTGTCGGTTCCATACGTTGCTCTGTTTGGAGAACATTGTTTCCTGTTTTTACTGGATAGTAGGGTTTGGTGCCCGCCAATTCTGTTGTTGCGGTTGTTGGAAATTGCTTTGTCTCCATGGTCGTTCACTATTAAAACCGGGTGCGTGGGAAATATTAAATTTTTCCGATTGTATAGGGTAGTTGAATGTTCTTTGTGTCATTCTGACTGGTTGTTGTCCCAGTTCATTATTCATATTCCCTTCTTGTCTTTGCCAATTCCTGTCGTTCTGTTCTTCTGTTACAATAGAGATTGCTTGTTCCAGTGTAGTTGGTGCTCTGGTTCTCCAGAATGATCCAAAAGGTTTCCTTAAGCCTGCTTTAAAAGATTTTAGAGCCACCTCGTCGTACATTTTTGCCTTCATAGTTCTTTCTTCTATTGCTCCATTGCATTTTTGATTAGCATATAATAATGCTCTCAATTTTCTACACTTTTCGTAGTATTCAAGGAATGTTTCATTCCTCTGCCTAATTTCCATGAGTTCTCGCAGTAATGACATCTCATCTCTAGGATCGCAAAATGCTTGTGTAAATGTCATTTTAATTTCTGCCCAGCTCTGTATGTCCCTTCCTTCTATTAGTGAGGCAGCTTTTCCAGTTAATTTTGCCCGAATCGCTTCTATTAAAGCGACGTTGTTGAAGCAATCTACTTTATTTTCATTGAAAAATTGCCTTAGTAACAATTCGCTTGTTCTAATGTAGTCCGGTAACCCTTCGGATCTACCATCATACTCCTTTATCATTCTTAAATATTGTTGGAAATTATTATTAGTTGACGTTGTCATTTTTTTTTTTTATTTATATTTAATTGTGTGAAAAGGTAATTCAATTGATCTACCATATATTAATAGATGAACCTTTAATCTTCTTGTAGTCCTTTGTCCTTGGTCCTTAGTTATCAGTTCACTTCACTATATTTTACACAGCTTATTTTTAATTTTATTTAATTTTCGAATCTTCTTCCCTGGGGTGAGTAGATTTGTTCTTTTCCGTCACGATGCTTTGGTTTTATCTCCGCCGCTAGACGACGACTGCGCCAGTTATGTTATTGCTAGTTTATTATAACAATAATAACAATATTTAAAATATTATGTACTTTATTTATATTAATAAATGCACTTTTAATGTAATGATATACTTATACTACTAAGATTACCTCCTCGATGGAGAGTAACTAATGTACTAATATGAATTAATTAATTACTGAAACAAAATGATTCAAGTCAATGTGATTTAAAGAAATTATAAGGTGACTTACATAATAAAATATTTAGTTGTTTCTTTAACATAATATTAGGGTCGCTTGTGGCCGTGAGAGAATTGTGTCGTCAGATAACTCACGTACAAATATATATATAGAAAAATATTTTCTATAACATATAATATATTTGTTGTGTTGTTTTGTGTGCAAGTGTTTTCTCTTGGAGTGACTAACCAAGTTAAAGACATAAGTAAAAATAATTTACACAAAAAAATGCCTCGTGTATATATAATATATATGAAAAATTATTTAACTATACTATTGCTTCAGATATTGTTGTACACTGCGGTTCCTTTTAGCTGCAAGTAGATTTTTCAGTTCTTTTATGGCTTTATTTAGACGGTTCTTGAGGCGAGAGCATTTATTAGATTGCCATAGTTTCCGAAGTCGCCTTTTCTCAGCTACCTTCTCCATTATAGATTTAGAGAACGTTAATCTTTGGTCTTTACACGGGTGCATTGGGGTTGATACCCAGGATGCTGCTTAAATTGTAGCATTAAAGTGTTCTACAGCTGCTTCATTGTCCTCTTCGTTTTTTAATGGGATATTCGCACAAAGATAGGTTTCCAAATGGTTGTTACAATGATTCCAGTCAGTCATGCTGTTGACGAGTGGGCATTTTCTTGGTTTCGTTTTAATCTCACTAGCCAGAGTGATTATTGCAGGCGTATGATCCGAAGACATCTCGCAGCAATGTTCGCATTCGATGTAGTTTTCAGAGATTCCATTTGTTACGCAGAAGTCAATGAGATCAGGGAATTTCAATCTGTCCGTTGGCCAATAGGATGGGTGTCCTGAGGATTGGACCTTCAGTCCCAGTTTTTCAGTAGCTATCAATAATTCTCTTCCCTTGGAGGATGTGATACGTGAGCCCCAGTGTGTGTGTTTAGCGTTGTAGTCGCCTCCGGCAATGAATTTTTTTTCATCTTAATACTGCGGCGGCTAGTGACTATTCCTTGTGGATGGCAACCAAAAAGTTAGGACAACCAAAAGCAGCCTCTCCACCGTAAAGACGCGAGGATGGCAGTTGGGCAAGAAAATGCGAAGTTAAGGCTGACACTTTCGCTAAGCACCTGCAAGCAGTTTTTACTCCTCACCCGTATAGAGGGACAGTAGAGCATCTGAATGAAGTTCTGAGTGTATTAAGGGATAAGACATCATCACATAAGCCAATTAAAAAAATTAATATTTCCGAGGTTGCTGAAGCAATTGAGAATCTGAATGGTAAAAAGGCTCCAGGCTATGACCTCATAACGGGGAAAATACTAAAAGAACTACCTGAGATTGGAATCAAATTCCTTACACTACTTATTAAAGCTATCGTCAAAATTAGTTTTATTCCCCCTTAATGGAAGTTCGCGCAAGTCATGATGATTCTTAAACCAAATAAAATTGCAGAAGAACCGAAATTATATAGGCCTATAAGTCTCCTTCCGATAACTGCAAAGATGTTTGAGTCGCTGTTGCTTTCGAGGATGCTTTCGGACATTGCAGAAAACCACATAATTCCAGATCACCAATTTGGTTTCAGGCATAAACATGAAACTATTGAGCAGGTTTACAGGATAGTCAACAAAATTCACCAGGCTTTTGATAGGAAACAGTTTTGCTCAGCAGTATTCCTAATATTTCACAGGCATTTGACCGCATGAAGGACTTCTTTGTAAAATTAAGCAAAAACTTTCCACCTACTTCAGCATACTAAGGTCATATATTCAGAACAGATACTTCATGGTTAAACATGAGGATGCAATAACGAACATCCATCACATCCAGGCTGGAGTACCACAGGGTACCGTATTGAGGCCTATATTATATCTATTATACACAGCAGACCTACCTGTGGAAAGATCAGTAATGACGGGAACCTTTGCTGACGATATGGCAATATTGGCATCGCATAATAATCCAGCTAATGCCTCGACTATGCTACAGAAAAATCTAGACAAACTTTCTTCATGGATGAAGGACTGGAGAATCATGGCCAGCGAATCAAAATCAATACATGTCACATTCATAACTAGACAGGGAAACTGCCAAAGTATCGCTTTAAACAATGTCAATATACCGCAGGCTGCCCATGTGAGCTACCTGGGAATACACCTAGACAGAAGGCTTACTTGGAAGAAGCACATATTTACTAAAAGAAAGCAACTAGGTCTACAACTGCGGAAGATGTACTGGCTGGTAGGACGAAAGTCACAACGAAAGGCACAGAAAACAAACTCCTGCTCTACAAAACCATATTTGAACCGGTATGGTCATATGGTATACAACTATGGGGTACTGCATCTACCTCAAATATTGAGATACTGAAGATTTCAGTCCAAAATGCTAAGGATTGTCACGAATGCACCATGGTTTATACCTAATCACATAATACATCGAGACCTGGATATACCTACAGTAAAAGAAGAAATAGTGCTTAGAACAAAAGTATAAAAGGAGAGAATAATAGAACATCCAAACAATTTGGCCAGCTGTCTAATGTCCAATATTTCCACAGTACGCAGACTGAAAAAAAAGTTACCTCAGGACCTACTAGCCAACTAAACAGAATCTAGGATCTATTACAATTGAGGATTAAGTCGATGGGCATATCCCGCGCAAGACATTTTATTTTGACATACCACTGAATGTCCTATAGGCAGGACAGATTGTAATAATCTTTAGTAACCAAAAAAAAAAAAATAAACTACACTATTAACAGTCCTGGAGTAAGACTGTGTAATAAACTGCTTCAGAGACGAGCAATAATCCTCACTCACTAATAATATATATTTTTATATATATTTTATGTTTTTCAATATAAGGATGGTACAATTGAAATGGAAAAAAATATATATCTATGGTAATATTATTAAGTGTAATGGACACTGATATATATTTTGGAACTGGTTACAAACAGAACAAGTACAGAAACTGTTATTCCCTCTCCTAAGATATTAAGTGGCTTGGTTAACTATTTAAAGAGAACCTATATACTACTTTACAAGGCCTGGGATTTCCATATATTATTTAGTAATTATTTGTGGTCTGGTTTATTTTACGTTAACTCGTGAAATAAATAGCTTATAATGAAAAATAATTAAAGTGTGGAACATAAATAGATATACCCAACCATAACGCACAGTATTGCCACGGGCTTACGTCTAAGACTAAACGCTCCTATGTGGCGTTCTAAAAACCAATAATACTTGAATCAACTTTCTCGTTTCCGAGCAAGAATAATAATAAGATTAAAAACACGATTTTGTCATATAGCGTAAGTCGATTTTAATCTAACAACGGGTATAGAGATTGTTTGAACCTTTACCAGATATATTTTAAGGATCTGTGTGTGTCTGGAACATAAATATATGAAATATCTAAAAATATAAATAGTTTTGTGGATCTGTGTATGTCTGGATAGGCAAAATATTTATAGAGAATATATATATATATATTTACAAATAATGTTTAATATATTAAGGATCTGTGTGTGTGTGTCTGGAATATAAATATATAGCAATATTTTATAAATATATATTACGCATCTGTGTGTGTCTGGGAAATGACAATATATAAAAATTAAATAAAATAATGTTTAATATATTAAGGATCTGTGTGTGTCTGGAATATAAATATATGGCAATATTTTATTAAAAATATATATATAAGATTATAGTTAAATTGAGGATTTGTGTGTGTCTGGAACTATATATAACTATAACTAACTATATATAATAAAACTATATATAATTTTATAAAAAATTATGTGTAGTCGAAGTGACGTCCAATTGACATAACAAATACACAATTATATAAAAAGCTCAATAGCTCCCTGGTTGATCCTGCCAGTAGTCATATGCTTGTCTCAATGATTAGGCCATGTATGTCTCAGTGCAAGCCACATTAAGGTGAAACCGCGAATGGCTCATTACATCAGTTATGATTCCTTAGATCGTACCCACACTTACTTGGATAACTGTGGTATTTCTACAGCATAATACATACAAATAGAATTCCAACCAGAGATGGAAGGAACGCTTTTATTAGATCAAAACCAATCGGTAGTGGGCTTGCCTTGTATACCGCTTGATTTGGTGACTCTGAATAACTTTGGACTGATCGTACGGTCTCGTACCGACGACGCATCTTTCAAATGTCTGCCTTATCAACTGTCGATGGTAGTTTCTGCGACTACCATGGTCGTTACGGATAACGGGGAATCAGGGTTCGATTCCGGAGAGGGAGCCTGAGAAACGGCTACCACATCCAAGGAAGGCAGCAGGCGCAAATTACCTACTCCCGGCACGAGGAGGTAGTGACGAAAAATAACGATACGGGATCATCCGGGGCCCCAAAATCGGAATGGAGTACAGTTTAAATCCTTTACAAGGATCAATAGGAGGGCAATTCTGGTGCCAACAGCAACGCTTATTCCAGCTCCAATAGCGTATATTAAAGTTGTTGCAAATAAAAAGGTCGTAGTTGAATATGTGTCCCATACTGTCGGTTCACCGCTCGCGGTGTTTAACTGGCATGATATAGGACGTCCTATCGGCGGGTTCGCCCGTAAAAAGGCAACCCAACTCAAAATCTCATCACGGTGCTCTTAAACGAGTGTCGAGGTGGGCCGATACATTTACTTTGAACAAAGTAGAGTGCTTAAAGTAGGATAAATTTTGCCTTAATATTGTGTGCATGGAATAATAGAATAGGACCTCGTTTCTATTTTGTTGGTTTTCGGAATTCCGAGGTAATGATTAATAGGGACAACTGGGGGCATTCGTATTGCGACGTTAGAGGTGAAATTCTTGGATCGTTGCAAGACGGACAGAAGCGAAAGCATTTGCTAAATGTGTTTTCATCAATGAAGAACAAAAGTTAGATATTCGAAGGCGATCAGATTCCGCCCTAGTTCTAACCATAAACGATGCCAGCTAGCGATCCGCCAAAGTTCCTCCGATGACTTGGCAGGCAGCTTCCGGGAAACCAAAGCTTTTAGGTTCCGGGGGAAGTATTGTTGCAAAGCTGAAACTTAAAGGAATTGACGGAAGGGCATCACCAGGAGTGGAGCCTGCGGCTTAATTTGACTCGACACGGGAAACCTCACCAGGCCCGGACACTGGAAGGATTGACAGATTGAGAGCTCTTTCTTGATTCAGTGGGTGGTGGTGCATGGCCGTTCTTAGTTGGTGGAGCGATTTGTTTTGTTAATTCCGATAACGAACGAGAGTCTAGCCTGCTAAATAGGCGTATTTCCAGTATCTCAAAGGCTCGGCTTCTTGACTTCGGTCTTGATGGTCTGAATTTTTACTACTGGCGTACAAACAATTCTTCTTACAGGGACAGGCGACATTTAGTCGCACGAGATTGAGCAATAATAGGTCTGTGATGCCCTTAGATGTTCTGGGCCGCACGCGCGCTGCACTGAAGGAATCAGCGTGTCTTTCCTATCTGAAAGGAACAGATAACCTCATTCGTACTAGGGATTGGGGCTTGCAATTGTTCCCCATGAACGAGGAATTCGCGAGTCATAAGCTCCTGTTAATTACGTCCCTGCTCTTTGTACACACCGCCCGTCGCTACTACTGATTGAATGATTTAGTGAGGTATTCGGATCAGTACGCGGCGAACCAGTTCGGCATTGCTGATGTTGCTGGGAAGTTGACCAAACTTAATTATTTAGAGGAAGTAAAAGTCGTAACAAGGTTTCCGTTGGTGAACCTGCTGATCATTAAAGTATAGTAAATTATTATATTTACAACACTTTAATATTTTAAACGCAAGTTTTCTACTATAAAGATGGGAAAAGTTTGTATCAAATTGATAATCTTGTACTGGAATAGTAGAAATAAAATATTGAATGGAAGTTTTGGAATGGAATATATTAGTTGAAACTGGTGATTGGGAGATGATATGTAAACATACATAAAATTAAATCCTGAACGACTGTAGGGCTCTAAATCCAGTAATAGTCCCCCTGGTAAAAATGGTTCCTCTAAGTAAAAATATATTAGTTGTGAAACCCAAACTTTTACAGGAGTGGGGAAAATACATAGTACATACTATCGGCCTTTCCTAATAAAATCCACCAGTTCCGCAGCTGGCTGGAAATGATTTCCCTAAGTAAAAATAAATTAGTTGAAACATGTAAGATGGATATACTGTTGTCTACTGAAGTAGAAACAGTAAGTTCTAAAACGTATTTTATTTAAAGCCTGAATCACTCTAGGGCTTTGAATGTAGGGTTATCAGGTCGACACTAGTAAAAATGTTTTATTTAAGTAAAAATATATTAGTTAAAATATTTCCAGGGGGAAGTGTGTGGTTGCAAAGTTAACAACTTTGACGGAAGTGACGGATTTGAAAAAATTTGAAGGCATTGATTTAAAGGCAATGCGCTCATTGAAAGAGGGGGAGGGGGAGGGAATTGACGGAAGGGTTCTGTTAGAAGTAATTCTTACAGAAGTACAAAAAAGTACTGTTTTGAACGCACTACATCAAAAAAATGACGTTTATATAATTGAGCACGCGGCTGTTATAATAAATATTTTCAGCGGCTTGTATGTTTTTTTTTATTTAAAGAAAAGAACAACTTGCTATGCTGGTATTCGATATCATAAAGATGTGTAATACATTCACATAAATTGTCTTTACACACTTTACAAATATATAAATTTCTGCGCGCTCGCGTATGTAAATGGATTTCATGTCCCAAATTGGTTACAATATACAAAAGATAGAGTGATTTCTGGAAGACAAATGAATATAAACTTATGGTAAAAAATTATATACAGCGGCTTATATTTTTTATTTCTTATTAAATAAAACATATTTTTTTTTTTTTTATTATTATTATTTACTGCTATAACTAATTTTGTACAATTAACCAATAGCTTATCTCTAATACTAATCTAAACAAAAGAATAACGTCGAGTGTTATCCCGTGATAATACTCGTTCATTCATACTAGTTCGAACAACTTCGTTCTCTTTAGCCTTCGCTGCAACCCGTCAGTGTCGAGCAACTGTACCACTTCATCATTTGCGTGTTGATGTAGTCGTTCCTTGTGCTTCTTAGCATGTTTTTTGATTTCTTCAGCAACTGTAGTGATTCCTAGATCCTTATGGATGTCTACGTTACAAACGTACCACGGCGCGTTAACTATGTTACGTAGTACTTTGTTCTGAAATGTCTGGATGATTTTGATGTTACTGTCTTTGGTGCAACCCCACAGTTGGATACCATACGTCCACACTGGCTTTAGTATTTGCTGATATATTATTAACTTATTATGTAAGGATAACAATGCTTATCGTCCCATTAGCCAATACATTTTTCTATATTTTATTCCCATTTCTTCTTTCTTTTTCTTCACGTGTGCCTTCCAACGCAGTTTGGCATCTAGTGTCATCCCCAAATATTTCGCAGTATTTGCATGCGGGATAGCTTGTCCATTTATTGTTACTGGTCGGTGATTAACTTTTTTATTCGTAAAGTTAATGTGTACCGACTTGCTTTCATTTAGTTTTATTCTCCATTTGCTTGTCCAAGTGGTAACATTATTCAAAGCTTCTTGCACTTTATCCGTTGCTTCTTCCATATTATTAGCTATTGCCATTATAGCTGTGTCATCGGCAAAAGTGGCCATTATGGTACCGTTGGTTAGTGGTAAGTCACTAGTGTATAAAGTATACAGGACAGGACCCAATACACTTCCTTGTGGGACGCCTACAGCTATATTCTTTAATTCGGAGAATTGGTCTTCAACTTTTACTCTGAAAAGTCGGCCTGCTATATAGGAATTCAGTAATTCGCTGAGTTGTCTGGGTAACATCTTATCTATTTTATATGCCAGTCCTTTGTGCCAGACCTTATCAAATGCCTGAGAAACATCAAGGAATACTGTCGAGCATATTTTCTTTTCTTCCAGTGCTTTTTCAATAACATTAGTGATGCGGTGTACTTGGTCTATGGTTGAGTGTTTGTCTCTAAATCCAAACTGATGGTTTGGAATTAGTTGTTTACACTCTATCAATAATTTAAGGCGCTTTAGTACTAGTCTTTCAAATAGTTTACCAATTATTGGTAGTAACGAAATTGGTCTGTATGAAGATTTCTCTGTAGGGGGTTTTCCTGGTTTAAGGATCATAATAACTTCGGCAACTTTCCAATGGAGCGGTACGTATCTCAGCCGTAACACTGCATTGAAAAGGTGCGTCAGTTTGATTACGCCTTTTCTTGGTAATTCTTTTAAGACTTCTCCGGTGATGAGATCATACCCTGGTGTTTTTTTGGACTTTATATTCTTTATTTCCTTTTTCAGTTCCTTCGGAGTTATCCTTTTAATTACTTCTTCGTTATTATTTTCCCCTTGTTGGATATTATCCTCTTCTTGATTTGGATGCGTCTGAAAAGTGTTTTCCAGATGCTCTGCAAATAACTCCGCTTTTTCTGCATTATCTCTTGCCCAACTTCCATCTTCTCTTTGGATGGGTGAAGATTGCATTTTCGGACTTTTTATGTTTTTCGTTACTTTCCATAGTGAGTACTCTGTATCTTTGTCATCTGTTAGTTCACTCAGAAAGTGATTTAAGGATTCATTTTTTATTTTTTGAATTTCATCGGTCAGTTGACGTGTCAGTCTGTTTAGTACTTTCTTATCATCAGTGTTTCTTGTACTCTGCCACTTTCTTCTAGCTTTACGTTTACCTTTGATAAGCTCCATAATTTCCTTAGGATAACAATTTCCCTTTGTTTTCCTTTCTATTTGAGGTGTATTTCTCCATACTGCCTGCTGGATATCACACACTAGTTTGCCCACTTCGTCGTCTATTTGGCCTATACTGTAATATAAGGCCTATATTATAAATAAAACATAATAATAATACTGGGACATTCTCATATACATATAAATTTATTCTGTACTGCAACGATAAGGAGGAATGGGCACGCAAAAGTTGAAATGGTTAAATATTGCCGTTCGGTTACAATAATTACGACGGCAAATAGATTTTACAGAATTGTTCTAATTAGTAATCCTGTTGCGAATGTAAGAGATACAAATGATAAATGTTTGCTGAATTGCGTTTGATTTTATTGAGCTTCGGTGTAAAGATTTTGTCTCACTCGGCACTGGAAAAGTACGTTTAAGTTACGGAACAAGTACAGAAAATGTTATTCCTTGATCTGAGATATTAAGTGGTTTGGTTAACTTAATAATATTCAAACACAAGATGTAGCAAAATAGTATCAAGTAATACTTGCATAACTAAATATTTTCACAAACAATGTTCTCAGGACAAAGGTAAGATTACGGAGAGAGAGATTAAAAACTGATTGTTTCTAAGTTGGAGAAAAAATAAATATTTGATAAGTATAGGGTATTGTTTTTGTTGTTCTACTATATACCTGTGTGGTTTTTTTTGTGGTCAACTAAATAAAAATATTCCGAAAATCCAAATATTATTTTAGTAAACTAGCTTTTTAACATTTCTAGAAATGTTTGTATTCCGTTGTGATGTGATGTAAAACTGTGCGAGAAAAAATAAATATTTGGGCTCTTATACCAAACATCATTTTAGTATCTAACTTTTTTTTAAACATTACCGGAAAATGGTATTTTGTATGAATTAAAACAAAAATTTTATTCTCACAACAATCTCTCCTTACTGGCATAAGCGTTACTGCATATTTAGTTTTATTTGCGACACAATTTGATGAAAATATGTTACGATTTTAGTCTGTACTTAATTAAACCTTGAAAACATTTTTATCTCTACGAGTATATTTTGTTTGTATTTTGCGACTGTGTGTTATTTTAACCCTTATGTTAATGACCGCGATGTATTAGTATGAATAATTAAAAAAAAATAAAATTTCATTTTGTTCTTTCGGATTGTTAATTTTTAACTTAAAAGCAAGCTAGTTGTTAGTGCATTTAATTTATTTAAAATAAACTTTTCTTTTTAAGTAAGTTTAAAGTTTGACCATCGCCCCATTAGCAACCCACAGTAGAAAGCATGAAACTAATTTTTATTATTAAAAATAAATAAATATTAGTTTTTTTAATCATAAGTGACATTAATTATGACATTTAAGACATTTTGTGATATTAACTGAATACTCATCACATACTGGCTGGTGACAATTGTCACAGCTCTTGCGAGTTTTTCGTCGTCATTTTATTGGTAAGGCATTGCATACATGGTAAGATCCTGTCACTTTCTTTCTTCCGGTTTTATCTTTCGGAACCACAGGTCCAGGATTTGGTTCGGCTGGTTCCTCTACTGCATGACCTAAAATACTTTCAACGGCAATCTTTGTTGAGAAATAACGCATTACTTGCTAATTCGCTGTGTGAGATTCAATCATTGGCAATGCCAGTTTTTCACTTAGTTTCCGCATAAATTGACGACGTTCTGTCGTTTTTTTGGCAATCATTTTATTATTTTCGTAATAAATTATATATGATGCAAGGGAAGAAATGTCTAGCATGTTGAAGAACATTGCCATTGGCCATCTCGAAGATCGTCGTTGACTTGTATACCTCCGAATCATTTGGTCCATTGTATCAACGCCAGCTTTATATTTATTATAAAAATTTATAATTTCTGGTGTTGCGTACTATGTAATATGCCTTAATAGGCAGAACCAGCTGATGGATTCTCATCTGCTTGTAATTTTAGTTTTTTTTTTTGTTTGAAATGTCAATTGATTATAAATTTTTGTTCATTCTTAGTCTAAGGCTTGTGCTAGTACCATTGTTATTTTGATTCCATTGTATTGTGTTTATTTTAATTTTGTACTATTAACTTTAACTATTATATTCAAGGAACAAAAGCAGTCCTCCATTGCACAGTTGCTTGTAGTTCCAAATAAATTAAATTTAAACGAGAAAAACATTCACGTGGTTTTTTTCACATAATTCGACAACATCATCGTACAACATCGCAAAATAATCGCGATAAAATAATCGCGGTTCAAACATTGGTCCAGCCGGATAGTGAACATTGAACCAGAATAATCAGATGGTAGAAACAATTACATCAATCGTGTGAAATCAAACATTTTATATGCAATGAATTATACAAACAACATATCAGCATTTGTATAATCATAACCGGAGTGCCGTTCTTCATTGAAACTTCAAATGGTCTTCACTGCCGATACAGAACAATACATCGACGTGATCAAGTAAGTCAGTTGATTCACCAATAATCCTTGGCAACTCATTTAATTCCGAACAATTACTCCTCCTATTTTCTAAATTCGTCAATTATCCTAGCATTTGTTCGTACATATTTTTACCTTAAACAAAATTCCCATTAATTAATAATGGCTGAAGGGCAAGTTAGACTTTTAAAGATCACACGCGCGACTGAAAAACGAGCTCTAACATCATTCGTGAACCTTCTCAGTAATGATTCGGAAGAGTATTCTTGTATGTTAAAAAGTAAATACGACGAGATAAGGCAAACGCGTGAATTTTTTTTAGCATATCAAGACGAGATAGACTTATTGGTTGCGAATGAGGAGGGATGTGTTTCAGAGGAACAGCATCAATATAGAGATGAGTTCGAGGATCAGTATTGGAAAGCATGCGCTAAGGCCACTAAAATTTTAGATTCGCAAAAAACAAATTCTCCCAACCCATCTGGTTCTAGGGTATCCACTGCTAGTAGTATTATGGGAACACCGGTATTATCAACTTATAATCAAGGCCAAGAATCCTTGAGCGACAGTCCTCAGACCCAAAATCAATTAAATAGTTCACCACCCGTGCATAGTAATCAATTAGCCGGGAACAATACAAATTTTTGGAATAAAGCACCTTTACCAACTATTCATTTGTTAACATTCGACGGGTCATTTGATACTTGGTTAGGATTTTGTGACCTGTTTAACTCCTTGGTCGATGACGATAACACTTTATCCACAGTTGGCAAACTAATTTACTTAAAAGATTGTCTGAGGGGTGAAGCGAAGGAGGTTATTGCCTCCATTGAATCGTCATCTCAGAATTATGAATTAGCGTGGAAGTTATTAAAAGAACGATATGATAATAGACAAATTATAAAAGAAAAATATATTAAATCTCTACTTAATACACCGGCAGTTTCAAACAACTTCTCTACGCGATCGTTTATCGATCATGTACAGAAGAAGTTACGTGTTCTAAAAACTCTAGGAGAACCTGTTGATTCTTGGAATTCGTTATTAATTGTTATTCTTCGCGACAAATTACATGAGCACGTTCGTGAACTGTGGGAAGAGCATTATTGCACCTTGACCAAGCCCACCATCGACCATATGATTGTCTTTTTAACAAAGCGAGCTAATTTCGAAAGTATGCGAGCTCAAGTAGATCCTCAATCTGTAAATCCTCAGTTTAATCGTTCAAGAGGTAAGGGTCGAGATACCGGCCACTCAAGGCAAGTATTTGCGACCACGGTAACCCAAAAGCATCATTGCATTCATTGTCAGGGTAGCGATCATTACATCAGCAATTGTGAATAATTCATATCGTTAGATCCTTTTGCTCGATATGAACTAGCAGGAAAGAGTAACTGGTGCATTAATTGTCTGCGCGACGGCCACTCTGTCTCCAAGTGCACTTCTGGCACGTGTCGCAAATGTAAACAACGACATCACATTCTTCTTCATTTCAATAAACCCTCATCCTCGTCTAATAAAATTTCAACAGAAACAGCATATTATTCGGAGATGCCTAGATCTAGTGTAAATTTGCATGCTCGCGTATCGTCAGAAGCCTTGTTAGCCACTGCCGTAGTGGATCTGGCAAATCCAGAAGGCGTTACAAAAACTTGTAGAGCCTTCTTAGACGCTGGTTCTCAGGCTCATTTCATTACGGAAGCCACGGCTAAGTTTTTAGCGCTGAACCGTACTGAAGTCAACATTTCGGTCAGCGGAGTCGATGACCTATGCATGAACATTAAATACAGCACCCGTGCTACTATTAAATCGCGTTTTAATAGATTCTCAAAAAACATAGAATTTCTTATAGTTCCAAACATCAGTAAGGCAATGCCGTCGGTGCATATAGATCCCTCGCAGTTTAAAATTCTAAAAAATATTGCACTTGCGGATCCGGAATTCTGCAAACCATCGAGCGTAGATGCCTTGATAGGTGTCAATTTATTTTATAAACTATTAAGCGTAGGCCAAATCCAGTTAAAAAATTATCCGGATGCCGTACTCCAAAAGACACAGCTTGGATGGGTCGTCGCAGGGAGCGTGAATCATTTAGTTAAAGGATCCTCCGTGTCTTGTCATCTTGCATTTAGCAGCCAGCCTAACGATTATAACCTTACGCGATTCTGGGAGATCGAGGAGTTACCTCCTGTTAAGGTCTTGTCTCCAGACGAAAGGTTGTGTGAAGAGCACTACAAGTTACACACCACCAGGGATTCTACAGGCCGATACATGGTTCGATTGCCGTTTAATGAAAATAAATTAAAACTTGGGAAATCTTATGATTCCGCACTGCGACGGTTTCATTCTCTTGAGAAGCGTCTTCTCAAGGATTCTATTATGCGCAATAATTACAATTCATTTTTACAGGAATATTTAGAGCTGGATCTTCTGGGTCCTGTAATAGTGTATGCGAAAATAGTTATGCAAGTGTTATGGAAATTAGAGGTAGCCTGGGATGAAGCTATTCCCGTAGAAATACATACTTTGTGGTCAACTTTTCGTGACCAGCTTCCGTAACTGGAATCACCGCGGTTCAAACGCTGCATCACTGTAGCTAAATCAAAAAATATTCAATAACATGGGTTTTGTGATGCTAGCGAGAAGGCGTATGGCGCTTGTATTTACCTACGATCTATAGATAAAAATGATAGGGTCCACGTTCAACTAATTTGCTCTAAGTCGCGAGTGGCTCCAGTAAGTTCCATTTCACTACCTCGTTTGGAGCTCTGTGGCGCCCTTTTGCTTGCTCGGCTTGTTAAAACTGTAAAAACTGCGCTGTTAATTACCATAGACGACCTTTTCTTGTGGTCCACGATAGCATTGCATTGGATCAACACTTATCCTCATCGCCTAAAAACATTTGTCTCTAACCGCGTCGCCGAAGTACAACGATTAACCGCCACGTGTCATTGGCGACACATTGCTTCACTTGACAACTCCGCGGACCTAGTTTCTTGCGGTCAGCTTCCGTCGGAGTGTATTTCAGGAAAACTGTGGCAGCATGGGCCGTCATGGCTATTAGAACCTCAGAGCTCATGGCCCAAAATAATTTTAGCTAGCATTGTGCTTCCTGATGTAAAAACAAACGCGCTTAATATTTACACCTGCATCAAATTACAATTGCGACGGTTTGAGTTGATTGACAGGTACTCCTCGCTGAGCAAAACGACCCGTATTGTTGCATACATTCTCCGGTTCAATAATAATTCAAGATGCAAGGATTCACCGCGAAATTATGGCTGCTTATCGGTTTCGGAAATGGCCACAGTCCGCGAAACGATAATTAAAATGTTTAAAGGATCCTCGTTGTTAGTAGAAATTAATCGTTTAAAAAAGGGGATAGCTATTCAGGATAACAGTCGAATAATACCTCTTAGCCCGTTTCTCGACTCTATAGAAATTCTCCGTGTAGGTGGTAGACTTGCGCGCGCTGACTTGCCCGACAGTCAGCGTCACCCTATATTATTGCCCGCTCATCATCACATCAGTCGCACCATTATACGGGAGGAGCATGTTCGGCTCAATCACGCAGGTATTCAAAGCACCTTATATTCCGTGCGTCAAACCTATTGGCCGCTGGACAGTCGCAACGTTACACGAAAAATTATACATCAATGTATGATCTGTTTTCGAGCTAAGCCTCGTCCAGCAGACCACGTCATAGGCGATCTTCCACCCTACCGAGTTTCCCAGGCCCGTCCATTTCTTCGCGTCGGGGTCGATTATTGTGGACCATTTTACATTAAGGAAAGACGACATCGTAATCGTCAGAGCGTAAAGGTTTATGTGGCTTTATATTGTTACAATTTTACTGGCGTACGAAAGCGAGAGACGGCTTTTGTGCACGTAGCAACTATCCTCTTCAGCTTCTAACACTAAATGATACAAACTTGTAAGGGCGTAAAAGGGGAATGAAGGAAGTCTGGCTCTGGAACCTTCTATGACGCTAAAGGTACAAATTTGTATGTGCGAGCGAGGATTAAGGGAAGGGAGACTACGATTCTCGAACCTTCTAAATATACGCCGTAGTACGCCTGCGACTGGGGTTCTTTTTAGTTGCCGAGCGGAGCAATTGTTTACACTGTTTAGTCGCGTTGTAACTTATTAAATTAAGAAATAGCCACAATTATAATAATAAGAAGGATTTACACTCTTACAGACTTTATTTATTCACACAAAACAATTACAACAATTAACAACTATTTACAGTAACTCTTTATTATTTCACCTAATTATTATTGGCTGATTGTTGTGGACTCTCTGACTATCGCTAAATCTCTGACTGATTATTACTCGCGGACTGACTTATTCCTGACTTATATATATTGACTGACTGACTGACTGACTTGCGACGCGATGCTCTGCTCCTTTTATATTAGCCGAATACGCAGCAGACTACCCCTGATCACGACACCTCTGACTTTCCAGAATATTCCTATAATTATCCAAATACGCTGTTTGACCTTTCGGACTATTTCTATGACGTTCCACTCCATACGCGTAATATTTGGTTCTAGAAAGGTCACATGTAAACAATAACAGAAGTGCATGGTATGCAGTTGTTTACGTTATCTCCAGGAACACGCGTATAAGTTATGCGCCAACTAGTAAACAGCTTCGTTATCAAAATGTCTTGATATTTGTACAGGGATGCGCAACCTTTTCTGCTAATTCCAGTTATTATTTCATAACTATAATTATTGTATGCTCAGACGCTTGCAAATCCGTAACACTTTCCCCCTCTTAAAAGCGCTCGTTCCGAGTGCTTATAATTTTCATCGGGCGGCTGATTCAGTTAACTCCTAGTCCGAAGCATTTTCACCCTCGTACTTTGCGAGTCGGTCTCGGTGAACAATCATGCATTTTCCTCGGGCTGATCTCTGCACTTTGTAGATCACGGCCGAAATGACAGCCGATATTAAATACGGTCCTTCCCATTTGGCTTTTAGCTTAGGGCTTCGTCCTATCTTCTTCTTAGGATAGTAGAGCCATACCGCATCACCCCTGCAAAAACGATGACTTTGTTTCCCACAATCATAACTGCGTTTTCGAGCGATCCGTCGCTAACTGAAGGCGTTCTCTTGCAAATTTGTGGATCTCTTCTAATTTTTGAGCTAGGGTTTCGCAGTATTCTTCGTTGCCAATAAACTTTCTTTCGGGAGGAGGTCCGTACATCATGTCATAGGGTAACCTGAGTTCACGTCCCATTAGCATAGCGGCTGGAGTCTGCCGTGTTGCTTCGTGCACCGCTGACCGATATGCTAGTAGAAACAGAGGTATCATCTCGTCCCAATTGTCTTGATTATTATTGACAAATTTCGACAGATATTCCTCTATCGTCCGATTTAGTCTCTCAACCATGCCGTTCGACTGCGGATGTAATGGTGTAGTTAGGGTTTTATGCATTCCTAGAAGTTTCGAAATCTGCTGGAATACGGCGGCTTTAAAATTTCTTCCTTGATCCGAATGTAGCTCTTGAGGAACTCCATATTGCGATACTACTTCTTGCACAAAGACTTTTGCAACAGTAATCGCTTCTTGATTCGGAATAGGAAGTATTTCATGCCATTTGGTAAAGTAATCTACCACGATCAACACGTATTTATTGCCGGTTCGGCTCCGTGGCAGTGGTCCTAAAATGTACATTTCAACTCTTTCGAACGTTGCTCCCACCGTGTAGGTATGCATAGGTCCTCGATTTCTCTGTCGGGGTCCTTTACTGGCCGTACAAGTGTCACAAGTTTGACACCATCGTTTTACTGAGGCTTCGTAACGGGGCCAGTTCCACCTTTGCCGTATCTTCTCTAATGTTTTATGTACCCCGAAATGTCCACCTGAGAAACTATCGTGTACTTGTTACAATATATCCGGGACTAGTTTATTAGGTACTATCAGTTGTCGAATGGGTGGCCTGTCGTCTACAAAATGCCACAACCGATATAGCCTTCCATCGTGAAGTTCTAAACAGTTCCACATAGACCAATATTCTTTTACACGAGGACTATAGGCTGATACCTCTGGCCATTGAGGTCTAATTCCTGTCTTTTTTCATGCCGCAATGAGTGCCAGATCTTCATCTTCTTTCTGTGCTTCACCTACGATGTCACCCAGTTCATCTTCTGCTTGATCAGTCCTTTGAATCGAGCTATCTGCAGGTGGAGGCGAATCATTATTCCCTGTTACTTGAGTTTCTTCGGTTTTAGCCTTCGCCCGCGTCAAGTATCTTATGGGAACGGTTGCTACTGGTTCTGGTATATAAACCTGAATGTTGAGCTCCAAATCGTAGAACACGTATCTCAGCAGACGCTCTACATGTGCCCACGTCAAATGATCGTGTCCGCAACCTATTTGCGGAATGACTAACTTTTTTACTTGTTGCTGCAGGATGTGTTCTCGTAGTGATGCCAATGATTGCCATAGATCATGGTACGTTCGTTTTCCGGAGCTCCTCCGTTTTGTAATCAGGTAATAAATAAATCTTTCATCGTTTTCTAGAACTGCAACTTATCCTACCTTTCTCTGTTGTTCTCGCACATCAACTTTACAAATCGAATAACTACTCCTCTCATTGTTACTATCAACAGCCAAAACCCTATTCCAACACAGCGAAACACCTTGGCATGACGCTTGACGCGAAACTTAAGTGGAAGGAGCATGTTAAGATGAAAAGAGAACAGCTTAATAATAAATTCAGGAAAATGCACTGGCTTATGCGAAAACATTCTCAGCTTACAGTGCACAACAAACTGTTATTGTATAAGCACATACTGAAACCCATATGGACTTATGGTATACAACTTTTGGGTTGTAATAAGAAGACAAAATTCTAAACTTTCCAAAACAAAGTACTACGGAGCATTACAAATGCGCCCTGGTACATACGAAATGATAATTTACACCGTGATCTAAAGATGCCCACCGTAGACGAAGAAGTCAGGAAGGCAGCAAGCAAACATCTACTGCGACTGCAGAACCACCAGAATGAAGATATTCTGCAGCTGCTTAATAACAGAGAGAAAATCTGCGCAGATTGAAGAGGACCAAGCCGGAAGACTTGACCCTGTGATTCTGCTACTACAAACCACACACGTGGTTTTTTAAATTTTGGAACTAGTCAGAGGAATAGAACTAAACAATTATATTTAACTTTTTTATATGTAAATTACTAGATAATCCACGCTTAGTTGTAATATTCTTGTAAATAATAAAAAATATATTTATAAAGAGTTTATTTGAGAGTTTTATATAGAAAGTTCTTTTTTTTATCACCTCAGATTAGATAAAATTATCCGCTGAACTTAAGCATATTAATAAGCGGAGGAAAAGATACTAACTAGGATTCCCTTAGTAGCGGCGAGCGAACAGAGAAGAGCCCAGCACTGAACCCCCTAGCCGATTACGGATAGTGGAAAATGTAGTGTATAGGAGGATTCATTTATCCTGAGATCATGTAGCGCGTTTAATTACCCAAGGAGGGTGCCAGGCCCGTAAAACTGTTACTGATTTTGGGAGGATCTCACCTTTGAGTCGGGTTGCTTGAAAGTGAAGCTCTAAGTGGGTGGTAAACTCCATCTAAGGCTAAATATAACCACGAGACCGATAGCAAACAAGTACCGTGAGGGAAAGTTGAAAAGAACTTTGAAGAGAGAGTTCAAAAGTACGTGAAACCGTTCAGAGTTAAACCTGAGAAACCCGAAAGTTCGAATGAGAAAATTCAGTATCTTACATTTGGTCGAGCATTGCATTTTTATGATGATATATTTAATGACTCACGTCATTTTTATGTAACACTGAATTTGTCATGTTAACTTGGCTATCGAGGTATGCACTTCTTCTCTAGTATGACGTTGCAACTTATTGGATGTAAATCTAAGGTCCCTTATTAGTAACCTGTTTTATATATATATATATATATATGTGGAAACGAGAGTACAATGCCACTACTAACGTGGAAAACAAGAACTATCCAACTTCTTATGTGGAAAACGATAACCAATCCGCTAATCTGGTGTGGAATCAAAGTACTCTTGTTTAATTTAGGGCAATGTCAATTCAATTAATATTTAACTATGTAATATCTTAGTTAGTTTGTCAGGATGATAAAGAATCACATAATTGGTTTAATACATTTATTGAATAAAATAATAACGATGATAATAATAATGATAATACAATAAGGTTACAATATAAACGTTGATGTTTACTTTACAAATACAGAACGATGAATGCATGCACAACCTTAAGTTCTGTTTATATATACTCAGTTCTACATTAGTTTTTATTACTTCCCAGAATATGCCTACAACACTCCACGTCATGTGCGTAGCGTCTGGCTTCCGAGTGCTCACATGTAAACAATCTTAATTAATCACATTCTTTATGACTTTCTTAGAACGGGTGTCATAGTTATGAGTTCTCTGTTTGCTTGGTTTATTTGTTCTTTCCACACGGCCGTCCAACTTATCTTTGGCCCCCAAAGACGATACGTCACTGCGGTCATCTGGTTGCGGTTCGGCATCTGACAAAACATCTACAGTTTCAGAATCGCTGTCGTCTGAGAACACACCCCATGGCTTCATGTGGTCAGCACTTGAGTGTGTATTAAAAGAACCTTCCCCTTCACCGATACGTCTTACCCTATACCGTTCATTTGGGTCAACTCCTGTAATTTGATACGGTCCTAAATATTTATTATGCAATTTCAATCCAGTACCAAACTGAGTTCTTTTTACAGCTACAATGTCCCCGACTTTGTATGTCCTAGCTGGTTTCCTATTTCTATTGAAATTCTTGCGATTCTCTTCCTGTGGTTTTAATATATGTTTCTTGTCGTTAGCACGTAACTCTAGCAAATCGTCCTCACGCATTTCTCGATTAACTTCTTCTTGTTCGCAGTAAGTCATACGTCGCGAATTTTGAAAAACAGGAACCTCATCGGTCATGTATATTTCTGCTGCTTCAGTAACCCTTGTTACTTTTGGTTCATAAGTTTTAAGTAGTTCCGTAACTTTAGCCCTGGCACCTGGACTATTGTTATTACCCATGACGATTTCGTCGTCGGCTACACCTAATATTTTATTCTGTTCACTATCCTCGTACTTTTTTCGCATGGTAATACCGTCTACACTTATTGTGGTTTCTACTTGGTCTAGCAGAGGTTTACCGATTACAACACTATGTCTAGTTGTACTTGATGGAACTATTAAAAAGTTAGTACAGTACTGTTCATTGTCTACTTTCACTTGAGCACTAAATTCACCTAAAACTTTGATTTGAAATCCTCCGATTCCAGTCAATACAATATTGTTTTCGCGCACAACCGCTTTATTACTTAATTTAATATAATCGTCAGCTCTAATCAAATTCTGATCACTTCCGGTATCAATCAGACATTTAAAACTGATACTGTCTATGCTCATGTCTTTTGTCATATTACAGGTTTTATTTGTGTCCACTAACAAAGCATCACTTGTTTTATTCGCGGTACAATTTCTCGAAATATGTCCCTCTTCTTGACATTTGAAACACCTTATTTTACTTTCACTTTTTATCTTTTCACTTGATTCATTTCTTTTACTATTAAGGTATTCGTTGCTTTTTCGGCACACGTTTTCTTTATGTTCGAGTTCATTACAATTAAAACATTTTATCGCGTTTGAGTCTTTTGGTCTGTCTTTACGTACACTAAAATGATTCCTTTCTTGCACTTGTAATAGTGTCGAATCATACCGTTTCACTTTTAACAACAAATCAGGCACTGTTTTAAAGTCACACATTGATAACACACTTATCAAGTCTTTGTTGTTTAGTCCGGCTATTATGTATTTTATCACGGCCTTTTCACTGATATTATTACTCTTACTGGCGATCGCTTTCACCGAGTATACATAATCTTCTATTGCTTCGTTTTTTTCTCGTTGTCTCTTCATTAGTTCCATGTGTACGTCAGATTCATCGTACTCCACTGGAAAATTCCTGATTAATTCGTATTTGAACGTCGTCCAATCCTTGACTACGTTCAAACTAGCATCAAACCAGTTTTTCGCGGCACACTGCAGCTTGTTGACACCTTGATAAAGCTTCACTTTATCACTCCAGCCATAAATGTCTGCTATTTCATCCAATTTTCGCACCCAAGCTGTAGCCGTCAATACCGTGGTTGCTGGGTTAAACACAGGTATGCATTCCAGGTTCTGTGTCGGCATAAACCCATGATGATTCATTCTCTGTTCCTGTATTGTACTATTCCCGATACTCAACTGCAATAGTTCTGTTCTAAGCCTCGTCAGCTCTGCTTGTACTCCCAACCAACTATCTTCATTAGATGTTGAGTTACCTGAGCGTCCAGCTAACAAACTATCTTCCACAGTAGTATCGTTCATGTTTACGTTATATGCCATTTTCAATTTTCTCCTCGTAAAACAGTTTACACACTTTTCTGATACAATTCACTTGCTAGTCCTATTATAAAGTCCGTCTTATAAATTCTCGACTATTTCGCTAATAACCTATCACTTGAAAGCACTGTTTGTAGAAAACTATCTTGTATTATTCTTCTCCGTATTATTCACTTGTGGATAACTCGTAGATAACTAATCCGCACTTAGTTCAATTCACTATGAGTTACTAATCCGCACTTCTTTGTATTATTCACTTCGCGCACTTAGTTCAATTCGCTATGAGCTACTAATCCGCACTTCTGATGTGGAAACGAGAGTACAATGCCACTACTAACGTGGAAAACAAGAACTATCCAACTTCTTATGTGGAAAACGATAACCAATCCGCTAATCTGGTGTGGAATCAAGGTACTCTTGTTTAATTTAGGGCAATGTCAATTCAATTAATATTCAACTATGTAATATCTTAGTTAGTTTGTCAGGATGATAAAGAATCACATAATTGGTTTAATACATTTATTGAATAAAATAATAACGATGATAATAATAATGATAATACAATAAGGTTACAATATAAACGTTGATGTTTACTTTACAAATACAGAACGATGAATGCATGCACAACCTTAAGTTCTGTTTATATATACTCAGTTCTACATTAGTTTTTATTACTTCCCAGAATATGCCTACAACACTCCACGTCATGTGCGTAGCGTCTGGCTTCCGAGTGCTCACATGTAAACAATCTTAATTAATCACATTCTTTATGACTTTCTTAGAACGGGTGTCATAGTTATGAGTTCTCTGTTTGCTTGGTTTATTTGTTCTTTCCACATATATATATGTAGACTTTTTTTAATTATCTACATTAGTAGTTTTTGAATCCAATACCATCCCGGTTCAGACTCCGCTTTGCAGGTTAGAATATTCAACCACCTGTTGAGATTCTATTATGCAGCCTAGAACTATTCAATCCACATGAGCCTCAATTTGTAGAGTAGACCCTCTAACCATCCAAATATATCCCGGTTGAGATTCCAATTTGTAGGTTACTTTCTACAACTACCCGTTGTGACGATCAATTTGCAATATAACATAACAACATAGTTTCTTTTATACGAGCAAACACATGATTTGGATATTGATAGTTCATTTAATATTTACACAAAATATTTACACAAAATTATACATTTACTTCTGAATAAAGCGAATTAATCGTAATTAAATTCACACGAAAATAACACTTGATTAAAATACAATACAGTTCTTTACAATGTTTTTGCATGTTACACCCGTAATACGCAGTACAATTGTCCATAGTTATCAACACAATATTCTTAATGATAATACACCCTAGTACTAAACATTACATTTGCTGTTTAACTCTAACATTTACGCTTATCACAATAATAAAGATATTACACCTAGCAATAAATTTATCTGGTTTTAATTCACAAAACAACAACCATATACACCCTAGTATAATTCTATCGCCATTTTCTATTGAACACTAAACCATTCTGATTACGACTACTTGTACGTATAAGCCAACGCCCGTAACAACGTGTGTCATCATGTGCCCGTAATCACTCGTCAGCAAACACTATAGCGAGTGTCTGTGTTTGAGGGTTTCGGGGTTTACATGTCACATCTGGTGTCGAGAGTACTTTTATATTATAACTAATATTATCAAAGATCTTAACCTAAATTACAGATTACTTATTTCTATTTCTTAAACTAATTATAATTTTAACTTAAAATTACTCTTAAAAAATAACCCCACATATATATATATATATATATATATATATATATATATATATATATATATATATATATATATATATAAGTAGTATATAAAAGAGGGGACCTAACCCAAACTCAGATTTGATTGATTTGACACCTAAAATTTACCAAATTGTTATATACAACCAAATATTTTGAAAATATTAAATATTTATAAAAAATTGCAAAAATTGTCATATATAACCAAATATTTTAAAAATATTAAATATTTTTTAAAAATTACAATAATTAATAATATTTATCAAAATATTGACATATATTTAGACTTCTAGAGATTCTGCATTATGGTGCTCCAAAAGTGATAATATATCATGTTTTACCATATTCACAAAATACTGAATAATTTTTTTTCTATTAAATGGAAAATAGAAAATGCTCAACATGTAAACAAACCTTATCTTTGGATAATTTTTATTCAAATAAAAGTAAAAAAGATAATCTAAGTAATATATGTAAAAATTGTGATTTAAATTATAAAAAACAAACTATTTTTTGTGAATGTGGTAAAATAATTTCAAAATATTTTCATAAAAAACATTTAAAGACAAATTATCATCGATTAAGACTTAATAAAGCTAGAAAATGTTCTTCTTGTCAAATTGAAAAACCATATGAAGAATTTAATAAAAATCAAAGTGATGCATTAGGATATTCTTATACTTGTAAAGAATGTGTTAAAAATTAATTTAAAAAAAGAGCAAAAGTATCTTATGTTACTTACTAATCAATTATTTATACACAAATCTGTCTTCACAGTATTACGAAGGAGATTCAATGTATTTACTCAAACTCTTTCACGAACATACTATCCAGTTTATTAGAATTCGTTCTATTGAGTTTACGCCATCACGACATTTACATCTTTTTACAGACGTCGAGTCTTTAATTCGGCTTTGTAATACTCCTTTGGAGCACTGCTAAGCAGATACAATGAATCATCTCCTTCAGAACACAACAAATCAGATTTTTACATATAAATAATAAGAGAAGAAATCAATATCATAAGATACTTTTGAGATTTAATACGACCAGTCTACCAATGATACTGACTTTGATCTGCACTAATATAAGATGTGCACCTCTTATAAAACGCATGCTCAAAACCATAATATCATAGTTATCCCAACATATGAAAAATTAAAACTTGTATATATAGTCCATAATTACAGTGTACAATACTACTGAGAGCTAAGACGTGAATCATCCCATACAAATGAGATTTCGTTAATTAGTGTCACCATCTATTATTAATTATTATATGCAAAACTCTGAAAGAGAAATAAAAAAAAAGATTTGTCACATGTGGGATTCGAACGCATGCTCAACATATTAATTAAGATCAGAATTACTTTGTAGTACGAGTTTCTTTAATAAAATTTTTAGCTGTTCTAAAATTGTCATATTTGGACAGGGTATATCAAACATTGATAAGTCTTTTTTACCTGATCTAATTAATGAATTTGAAAACTCACTATACTCATAAAAATTATTATTATGAAAAAAATATAATAGTCCGTTTTATATATCTAAATACATTAGAAACGTTCAATGGTATCCCCGGAAATAAGTCTGATAAGAGACCATGACGTTTTGGAGATAACGAACACTCATTTAGTTCTATATAAAGGTTATCATAAAAAACATATGTTTGACCAGTATATGAGTTAAAAATACTTGTAATCATTTTATTTTGTGGAATACCTAGCCTTTGTAAAGGAACTCCATTGTAATTATTATTTACTTCAAAACTAGGATAACTCATTATGTAAAATAACTCATCAACAATTATTAATATTTCACCTGAAGGTCTTTGATATATATGAGATATTTTTTCTATATCTTTAGGTAAAAATTTTAAATAATCTGTTATCAGTTCCGGTTCCTGATATATCTTATCACCAATTTTTATTCTCCACACATACTTGTTATAGAAAATATAGAGATTATGATTCACAATTAAAAACGTATCTATATTTTTATATACATTACAAAGAATAGGTTTATTGGTTGGAGCGTTTGAAATAGTTGTTGGAATACTAGTTGGAATAGTAGTTGGAATTATTGGAGTTATTGGAGGACCATATAACCTCTGAACTGCATAAATATCATCTTGACTGAGATTATTCTTTCTTCTATAATAAGGAAACATTATTGCTTCTTTATGTGCAGAATGTTCAATACCTAACGTATGTCCAATTTCATGTATTAATACAGAATACAAACTAGTTTTCTCACTAGCATCTCCTTCGGAGCGCTCTGAAAGAGTATCATTATCATACAAATCCTAATCTTCAGACCTATCTAAATGAATTTCTAAACAACTATTATTTGTATTAGGATACGTTGCATGTGCTAATACTGTTCCTTCGCCATCAAAATCCCAATTACAAAAACCTTTTGTACATCGAGCATTATTTTTATGTTTATGTATATCGCTTGCAAACGAAATTAATATATCAGGCTTATAAATATTATTATAAAAAGTAAGACCACTTACTATCGACCAAACATTAAAAGCTTTTTGAGTAATTTCTTTGTGTATTGATTGAGCTAAAGCAAAATGCCAATACAAAGTTTTTCTATCCCATTTCGTTGTATGAATTCTATATTGTAAAGGATTATCTTCATTTCCACATCTTGGTGTTTTAATTAACTTTAATGCTTTATCAATAGGTAAATTATAATATTCTTGAAAAAGTATTAAAGAGCCTTCAGAGTCTTTAGTACTCTCCGGAGCGCTACTATTAGTAGTTGAGAAACCAAAATGATTTAAATATTTTTCAATGTTTTTATCGGAGTCTTCGTTTGTTGAAAATATTGGTAAAAGAAATAAAAAGTAAAAAATATATTTCATTTATATATTAAATAGTATCTGCTTCACAGTGCTCGGAACGAGTATCTCCTTTTTAAGGAACGCTGTTGTTAAATAGTCTCCTCAAATTTATTTAAAACCATATCAAATTTATTTTTAATATGAGATAACAACATAATATAACAACATGTATCATTTTCAACTTTCTTATCAAGATCAACATGTAAAAATATTGTTTTATTTGAAATTTCTGTATCTGTTGGTTGACAAGTTAAATCAACTAAATAAACAGGTCCAAGTTCTTTATAACTTTTTATATCATAGAACATATTTTTATCTGTTATAGAAAATATTTTTTTATAAGACTGATATGTCATATATGCAATATTATATTTATCTTTATCAAAATCTAAATTTTGACTTTCTTCTGGATATCTATTTCCATTAATAGTGAAATAATAATTTTTAACATATTTATGATTAAACTCACTCATATCTTTCAATTGATTATTAGATTTATTTACTTGGAAAGCGAATATTCCAAATAACGGTTGTTTGTGGCTTCTGTAATCTGTAGTAATATCAAGTTTTAATGATTTTCCAGACATACTCTCATTCAATATTTTAATACATTGCCATCTATAATAATTCAAAATATAATTTCCTTCTTCACTTAGAGTTTTTAATTCATCAAGTAACATTGTACAACCAATAGTATCATATTCAAGCAATGGAGTATATAAATAAATATCAGTAATTATAATTTTACCCTCAGCAACATCATTCGCTCTATAAATTGCATCATTATCATGATTCATTGTAAATATAAATTCATCAGCACTACCCCAAATTATATTATCAGTATCACATATTCCTAATCCTAAATCAGATAAAGGTACTAATGCTGTAAAAATAACACCATGTTCAAAATTTGAAATAAATCCAGTATTTAAATTATTTGTATCAGTTTTTGTTTTTGTAATTACTCCCTTCATTGTACTTGCAACTCCAACATTTTCAATTAGATCAATTTTGTAATTATGTTTTTTATATTCAATGGTTTTAAATTTATGTGCTACAAAATTATTTATTAATTTAACTACAGTTTCATTACTATAATTTTTTTCATCTGTTTGTTTATATTCTCCCTCAATATAAATATGAATATTTTTTAAATTTAGAAAGCAGTTATTATTATAATCAAGTTTAAAAGATATTGCTGCATTTTCTTTATTTATATCTCGTCTATCAAATTTTGGATAAAATTTCTTGTATTCATTACGAATTAAATATTTGTTATATTTATCAAAAACTTCGGCCATTTATTAGAATAAAAAAGATTCTCCTTCGGAGAGCTCTGAAAGAGATTATGCTTTGGAGAGCTCTGAAGGCTCCGAAAGTTCTTTAAGTAAAATAAACAGAGATGTCCACAAATTGGTGGATCATTATATTGTTGAATTCGTGTATCATTATAAAATATCTCCGAAGGTTGTGAGAAATACTTTACTAATTCTTTAGGTGGTTTAGCGTTTCCATAAGAATCAAAATAATATATTTTATTATTATTTTTATAAT
The DNA here is from genome assembly GCA_963678705.1 of Panorpa germanica. Lineage (NCBI taxonomy): Eukaryota > Metazoa > Arthropoda > Insecta > Mecoptera > Panorpidae > Panorpa > Panorpa germanica. The sequence goes on along the minus strand of OY783211.1, from coordinate 687,489 downwards.
AAGCAGTCCAATGACTTCCTGTTTGATATGAATTTTGTAAATTTATAATTCCACATTCAATATTATTTGGTTTATCAGGTAATTCATCTTTCATAAACACACCTCTAAAATTTTTAATTTTTCAACTAAATTTTCAATATCTATGTTCGACAATGGCTGTATCTCCTTCGGAGCGCTAAATCTTTTTTTTTTTTAAACCACTTCCTTTTTTCTCCATTGCTAAATCATGTCTTTTTTGTTCTTCTAGTTCTTTATCTTTAGCTGATTTATTTATAACTGAATTAGTAATTGCAGATGCTCCACCAATTAATGATCCTAAAGCTGCTAATCCAGCAAATACTAATGGAAGAAATCCACCCTCATGATTTTTTTTCAGAGCCTCGAAGGAGATTTTTATTCTACAACCTGTTTTCTCTTTTATTGCCTTCTTAATTCTATTTGATAATCTTTTTGTTAATAATATTTTATTTTCACCACCACTAATTAATTGATCATATTTTAAATGAATTAAAATATCCTTTTTATCCTTATAGGCTTTATTAATATTACTAGTTTGATGTTTTGTTAAATTTGTTTGGAATGTTTCCATTTATTACTAAAATAAAGTATCTCTCCTTTTTATGCTAATCCAAAACCAATTTTATGTTTTAATTTCATTCCTGTTGTAACAAGCCAAGCATTTGTTTTTTCACCAACCGAAGGAGAACTCTTAAATCTATTCCAAGCTTTCTGTTCTAAAACTTTATCAGCTTCATGTCTCTTTTCTAAGTCTTTATTTTCACTATAAGCAATATCATGTTCTTTACAAGCTTCGTCTAAACCATTAATTCCTTTATCACCTCTTGCTAATCTATCATGTAATTTAGTACCAGGACCACAATAATTATATCCAGGAAGATGCATTTCAAATGGTTGGGTATTTATAATTGTATTTAGTATACCTGATCCTCTTATAATTTTCTTTGGTAATGATGTTGCAATTTTTATTAAATATTCACACCCTTTTGGAGTATCTAATATTTTTTCAATTTCATTATTAAAAAATTTTAACACTCCTAATTTTTCATTATGAAAATTATTATTTCCTGCATTTTCTTGTGCATTAATATATTGTAAACGATTTATTAATTGATTCAAATTTGAAATATATTGAACTTCTATTTTATTATCATTGTATTCTTTCCATTGAAAGCGCTCCGAAAGAGATTCTTTCCATTGAGATACACCAGAACCTTCTTTCTCTTCTTTAAAATTACTATCTCCTTCGGAGCGCTCTGAAAGAGTATCATAATATAAATCTTGTTTCATACCTGTTTTAATATAATCATGTATATATTTTATCATTGTAGTCCATTTAATTGTTGGTGATGAAAGAGGTTTATTAATTTTGTTGTTTAAAGCCTTAGAATTTATTATAATATCTCTATAAGCTATATAGTCATCTTTTGTAAAAAATTGTGGATCAGGTTTACCACCATAAGTTAATAAATACCATAATCCAACAGTTCCATTATAGGTTTTTTTACCATCAATAGTAATTCCATCATCTTTATCAAGTTCCATTTTACTACTACCTATTTTTAATTCGTTATTAACAGATTTTGGTCCAAATATTTTATCAAACTTGTAATCTTTATCCATACTAAGTTGCAAATATGTTGATGCGTTTGTTCCATATATTTTTATTTTTGAAAAATCAAACTTTCTTGGAGTAACAGGTTCTGTTAATTCTTTTTTACTTGGTGTAACAGGTTCTGATATAGTAAAATATGGTTGTAATTGTTTAGTTTCTCCTTCAGAACTTTTAATAATATCTTCATCTATTTTTCCAAGCGCTGATAATAATGGGGCATATTCTTTTTCTTTATTAGTCTTATATTTTAAATTTTGTAATTCAATTTTTTTATATTTCTCATATAATTTATTTCTAATCTCATCTGCTTTTTCAGCTTCTAATAATTTATCTGATTTCGATCGTGACAGCGTTTTCTTTTTTTTCTCAGAGATTTGTATAGATCCTTTTTTATATGTTTTAATTAATTTATCTCGCATTTTATCTATTTTTTTAGCTTCGGAAACGGTTAAGATGTCTCCTTCCATTTATTAATAAAATAATGCATCGTTCCTTTTTAAAGAGCATCAACACTCTTAATATATCCATCAACGTCTTTAAACATATAACGTTCATTAATGTTATCTTTTTCACGATTGATACATAAGAAACCATATTTTATTTTCCAACATTTATTACATAACTCTTTAAATTTATTTAAATCCATATTAGCACCGACAATTGTTTTATGAATCTCTTGAATACTATATAAATCCTGTTTAAACAATATAAGTAAATTACAATTATTTCTAATCAAATTTTTATTAGTTTCAAGAAAACTTTGACTAAGATAAAAACAAGATAATTTTTTATGTCTTCCACTATAAAAATATTTTTTAAACATATCTTGATCTTCTACTAAACAATCATCAAACACAACAACACTATCAGTTATACAATCTTCAACAGGAATAATATTTTCACAATTATTAAAATGCGAATCCACTGTATCTATCTCACTAAAAATTCTTTCTAATGCTTTATATATTTTTTGATTTAATGTTGTTGTATAAATATATAGACCTTTGAATTCTATAAAAGGTTGTGTAAGAAAATTAAATAATAACCATGTTTTACCACAATTTGAAGGACCACATAATAAACATCTTAATGGTTTTGGAAATATTCTTTTTGTGTTTTTCTGTTCTTCAAATATATAATCTTTTATTTGGAAGGAGGAGAATCTGTTAGTCATTTATTAAACAACAAAACTGTAAGTATGTTATAATTTTACTAAATATTTGACACTCATTTCCTTCTAAGTCATAAATGTTTAAAATAATTTCTTGAAATTTATCAATTCGATCTGCTATATCAATATATATAATTTCATTAGGATTTATAAATGTTGAATGGGTATCTCCATTCGGAGCCTTAGTGTGCTCTAAAAGAGTATCTCCATTCGGAGCGTTGCTTTTAGCAATATCTAATTTAAATACAAAAAGTAAATTATCATCTTTATGTGAATGTGGATGATTATCATGATTTGAATGACTTGATTCTACAATATTACAATGTATTTCATATAAATTATTATTAATAACCCTTTTTTCTTTAGGTAATATAAGAGGACCTTCTATAATTTTATTTTGTGGAATAATTCCAACTCCAATTATATTATTATTTCCAAATCCTATTATATTATTAATTTCCTTTGAAAATATTAATTTAACTGGACTATTAATTTTCACTTTATTTTGATTAATAACATCCATTACAAATGAACCATGATCAAAAAATGTTTGAGTACTATGAAAACTTTTTCCTTTTGGTATTTCTCCTTCTGGTATAAAAGTTATATAATTTAAAAAATCATCAGCATTTTTATTAGAAAAATCAAATACATGTTGATTATTATTAATTTTAAATTCTTTAGTTTTTATTATAAAACTCATACGAGTTAAATATTGTATAATTTTTGTTTCTAAATCATTAATAGAATATATATTTGCATTTATATTACATGTTAATGAATAATATCCATATATAGTTTCCCAAATAATATCTATACTAAATTTTGGAAATTTGAACTTTGTAAAATTATTTATATCAATTAAATCATATTTAAAACCAGATACTCCAATTTTATATCTTTTCTGTGGATCAAGATTAATTGGATTTTCAAATCTCAATTTGTTTCCAATAATTTTAATAAATTTCCCCATTATTTATTTATAAAAAAAGAAAGCCTTCGCAGTCTTTAGCAAATCTTACATTTTTGAAGTTCTTTATTATAAAATCCACCAATGACTTCTTCACCATTTAAATCTTTTATTTTATGTTATTGGATTGGTATATAAAATTTTATGAATTTTAAATATTTCATTTGTCCAATTAGTTTCATATTTATTTGAAAATGTTGATTTGAATTTTGTTATTCTAACTTTATCACCAATTTTGAATTTTGAGATATTTTTATAAAATCTATCCCTATTGGGAGAGTATACAGTATTCAAAATATATTTTTCATTATCTTTATTAACTTCAAAGGGTTTCATTTTGATAGTTCGATGATAATCTTTATAATTATACTCTTTTATTAAAGTATCTAATATATTTATCCATTTAAAATTATTATTTGCTGTAAAATAGGGTTTCATCTTACGATTCAAAGTACCATTAAATCTTTCAATAATTGTAGATTTTTCTTCATTTTTAGTGTGATACATTTTTATATTATATTTATCCAAAATTTTTATAAAATCTTTATTAACAAATTCTAAGCCTTTATCAACATGTAATAATTTTGGTTTTCTATTATGTAATAATGATTCAAAAGCTTTAGCAACTGATTTCCCTGTTTTATATTTTAATGGTTTAGACCAAACAAATTTTGAAAAAGTATCAATAACGTTTAATATATATTTATAACCATTATTATCATCAGCATATTTTCTCATTATAACTAAATCTGCAGCCCATAAATCATCTATTCCAAGTGTTATAACTTTTCTTCGTCTAAATTTCTTAATAACTGGTTTATGTAATTCAATTGCTTCTTTTAAAAGAACTTCAGAGTTTTTTTTTTTGTAGGGCTCTGAAAGATATTCTGTTTTGCAGAGCTCCGAAGGAGATTCTTAATAAATTGACTTTTATTACTATTACAAATTTTACATTTTGCTGATAATCTGTATTTATTATTTTCTGTTTTAATTGTTTTAATATCAATATTATCTGTTTTCTTTTTGCATTTTACACAATATACTCGTTCTGAGATATCCATTTATTACAATAAATAAATGCTCTCCGAAGGAGATTCTCTCTGAAAGAGCGCTGCGAAGCAGATTCTCTCTGAAAGAGCGCTCTGAAGGATTCTATTTTGAAGATGGTATTCCATTTATATTTGCTTTCTTTAAATATTTATCCAATGGAAAAAATTTAAGATTTTCAATAAATTCTGCTTCTTTAATATAAACATCATTTTCATTTATTATATTTGCTTTTATTTGTGTTAACATTTGATTATAAAATTTATAGGCCACTTTATACTCAGACATTTTTTCCTTAATTTGAATTTTTTTATCTAAAATTTCAATTATTACTCCACCTAAACCTAATGCTGCTAATGGTATTAAAATTAAATCTGGTAATCCACTTGGTAGTGCTCCGAAGGAGAATCCAGATGCACTAAATAATACTTTACTAATTAATTGTTAAACCAATATCAATTTTTTGATAATAATTATAACTTTTTCTATATACATACATTCGTTTTTCAATATATGTTTTGGAGGAGATAATCTCCTTTGGAGAGCTCTGAAAGAGATTCATTTATTATAAAAAATTTTTTTTTTATTGACTAAAAGTAATGTTATGTTTTTCGTATTTATCATTCATAATAGTTTTACCTTTGTATATTATTTTCAATAATTTTAAATCATCTGGATTATCAATTATTTTATTATATTTTTCTGGTAAACTCAATTTCTTCTTATTTTCAAGAGTTAAAATTATTCTATCTCCATATTTTGATGTTATCATTTTTGCATTCATAATGAGATATGGTATATTTAATTCTAACTCTAACAAATTTATGAAATTATTATAAAGATTATTAATGTTATTCAATTTGTTTATTAATTCTTCTCTGGAGAGCTTTGAAAGAGATTCTATTTTGGAGAGCTTTGAAAGGGATTCTGTTTTACAAAGCTCTGAAAGAGTATCTACACTAGTAGTATCTCCTTCGGACGAATATGTATCTATTTTGGAGAGCTTTGAAAGAGAGACGTTCATTTATTATAGAAAAATTCATCAATATTTTTATGACCATATGATAGTCTATTAAATTTATCAATTAAATATTTTTTATCATCATAAGGACTTAATCCAATTTTTTCTTCTTGAATAGTATATAATTGTAGCTTAAATGATCTTATACTATAACTAGTTTCAATTGTTTTTTCTTGTTTAAATAAACAATCTTTATATTTATCAAATGTCATTTTCATAATATTAACTTTTTTAATTCCTTTACATATTTTCTTCTCATGATTATCAGTTCTAAACGCATACATTTTTGATCGTAATCCACAATATTCTCTAATTGGAATACCATTATATTCATCTTTAAATAATCCTGGAATTTTTTTATTTTTTTGAGGTATATTATTAGGATGATCATCTGGATAATCACTTGTATCAAAATATTCAATATTATTTTTTATATCTTCATAAAAATCGTCTGTTTCTACATGTATGATAAAGGAATCTGTGTGAGTGCTTAATAGTTTAACTTTATCACCATATTTAGGTTTTAAATAGTTATAATAAAATTTATACATTAATAATTTTGATAGTTCAAGTATAGTAAATCCACCAAATATAGGTTTATTTAATTTAACATAAACTTTTTTTCCATACATGAGGACAGTATCTTCATTTAATATACTTCTGTCTTGATAATGATTTGAATTTATCATTTTTTGCATAGCTTCTTCAGATTTAATTAATTTTACATTTAATCTATTTCTAACGTTTTCCATTTGTTTTCCATATACACTATTATTCATTAATTTAAAGAAATCTTTTTCAAAATCATTTTTAGCATTTTGTCGTAATTTAGTATTTTTATCAATATATGGTTTTAACCAAGCTTTTTGTATATATTTAATACCTTTATTAATATTAAATAATTTAGCACCTTGTCTTATATATTCTTTTAATATTCTATAATCTATAATATAATTTTTTTTATTGTATAATGTGCACATTAATTTTTTATTCTCTTTTGATGGTTTTGATCCTAATCCAATATCAATCATTTGTTTTTGATATTCTGATAATTCATCATATTTTGGAGAATAGTGTTCTGGAGCTAATGCATAATCATCAAATTTATCATGTAATTCTTTTGGAATTCCTAAATTAACATCTAATATATATCCTATGTCCCCCTCATCATCGATGCTCATTATATTTTTATTTTTTTTTAAATCTTGAATTTCTTCGTTTGACAGCCATTCATGATTAGATACTGGTAGTTTTTGAGACATTGCCCAACCATATAAATTATTAGCATCTAAATACATTATATAACTTAAATTTTTTTTTGAATTATATATACCCTTTTCTTCAGCTTTTTCTTTTGATAATTTGATAACTTTCTCATACTTTTCATCATAGAAATAACAATTATTTGATAAAGCATAATTATTTGATATCATACTAATTCCACCGCGAATACCTTTTTCAGTAAATTCATACATTTCTTGATCTTGATATAATTCTAATGTTTGTTTGGTATATTTTAATGAAGCTGAGTTAGCTAAATGTGGAGCACTCATAAAATAAACTGGATCTAATTGATATTCCTTATAACACATATCTCTAAAATTATTAAATACATCATATAATAATATACTATCTAATCTTAAATATCTATCATGATATTCACCAAAAGTATCAATATTAAAATGTTTCCAAAAGTCTTTGGCAAATTTATATTGTTTATCAGTTATTGTTTTACAATTTAAATTGGAATAAAATTCTTTAATATCTGGTAAATTTAATGCATCGAACTTTTTATAATCATCAACCCATTCATATGGATAAACTCCTTTTTGTAATAAGAAAGCTTTTCCTTCTAATGAATAATTTTTATATCTTTCATTAAAATATTTAAAAGAACTATAATCACATATTTTTTCAATTTTAGTATTACAATATTCACAATCATCATATGCTATTATACCCTCTGGAGTCTTGCAAAGCAGTATAGGATTTTTTAATTCTCGTTGTTTCTTACATTTATAACAATATCCAGAGTTAATATTTAATAAATTTTTAATTGCTTTATCTAATGAAACACCCATAAATGCTAATGTATCAATAAATCTTATTTCCATAAAACTTTGTATTATTGTTCCTTTTGGTGTTATTCTAAGTTTTTCCCATTTATATGTGCAACTATCATTTTTACATTCTATAGGAGATTCTCCTTCAAAGAGCTCTGTAAGAGATCTTCCTTCAAAGAGTTTTATAAAAGATTCTCCTTCGGAGAGATCTATAAGAGATTCTGTTTCTGATTCGCAGAGTTGCTTAGCAGTTTTATAGATATTTAGACATTTTAAACATTTAATTTTATTTTCTCCACACACTTCAAGTTTTGTTATACCTTCACATTTAGTACATTTTTCAAATAGGTTTTCACCTTTTCTTGATATTTTACAATTTGAGCAATATATTGAATCTTGTTTTGTTTCATATTCATTTACCAAAACTCGTTTTGATAAATATTTATAATTTTCAGTTGTATCAGCAAGTATTTTAATATTTTCAGCTTCTTTGCTCAATTTTAAAATCCATTCAATAAATATTTTTGAATCATATTTTATATTATGTATTCCAATGGGTACAAAATTGGGTAATTTTAAATTTAAATTACAAGATTTATGTGCGGCACCTCTAAATTTACCAGTTATGTGATCATGATCCCAAACTTTATTAGAAGGAAAACCTTCAAAATCTTTACCACAAATATGACAATTTGTTTGTGATTCAAATAATTTTATATCTTCTTCATTCCATTTCATAGGTTCATTTATTTTCTTTATTTTGTAATAATTTTTTGCCAAATCTGTTAAATCGTTATTAAATGTTTTCATTAATATATTAGAGTCTTTTTCTCTTCTCAAAATAGTTTTTTCATTTGTAGTAAAACAATAACTATTTGGAATGTGTTTAGAAATAATTTTTTTATTATTTATTTTATCTGAGGGAAAATCTTTAGATAATGTACATTCAAAATCTAATGTTGTAAAATAAGGGTGATATATTTCTGCTCCATTAGATTTATAAAATAATTTGTAGGTTTTTTCAGCTGGCATAATTATATTGCTAGTTGAGATTCCACAAATTTTTGTATGAGTATTATATTGTATAACAGTTTTAAATCTCTTACTACATTTATTACAAATATAAAAACGAATATTACAATGATGAATTTTACCTTTTATTAAACTACTTAAATTTTTTATACCAACAAAATGATAAGTTAAATCACCATCATCATTAATCAATTCACTAAGGACTAATAAATTAACATGTGTTTTATCATTAGAAATATTCTTACTTCTATAGCCTAATATTATTTGTTCTTCTTTTCTATTCCCATTTTTATTAATTCATATAAATTAATTGAAATATTTAAAAATTGTTCATATTTTTCAATAATGTCTTGAGATAAAGCAAGGGGATATTCCATTTCTAATTCCTCATATCTTGTTATATTATATTTTGATGGTCTATCATTATGTCTATCTACTGGATTTAGTATACTTTCTAAAGCATATTCAAAACATCTATTATCTTCCATTTCCTTACACTTAAATTGTCTAGTTCTAATATTTTTTACATTTATACAACATTTTTTATTTTTAATATATTGTGGTAAATCAATATATGATCCACCTTTTATTGGTTGAAATTTATCTCTATATAAAACAGAATATTTTACTTGTTTAAATCTATATTTAGAGTTCTTTTCAGTCCATTGATCAAATTTATTGTCAATTATATCTTCAATAACTTTAATTAATTTATGAATATCTTTTACATAACTTGAAATTTCTATAATGTCAGTACTAAATTTATTTGTATGTGTATTTACTTCTTCTCCATCTTGATTTAATTCTACATACTCAATAAAAGTAGAAAGTTTAAACTTTAAATATTTATATTTTTCAATTTGAAATTTTATATAATTCGTTAATGGTTTTCTAATTTCTTCAAAATGTATATTAATATCTTCATTATTTTTTGAAATAAAATATTTATCACTTATTATTCCATTAAACGCTCTATTTGGTTTTAATTCTAATTCTTTAATCAATCTCTTCCTTTCTAAATTCTTTTCAAAATCTGTTGGTTTGGGAAATATATCTTCATCATCCTCTTTGATACTTCGAAATGGGGGTAAATATGGTTTTTCTATTGTAAATGGGATATCAACATTTTGGAATGGTGGTATATACTCTTCTGTTCTAGTATTATTAATATATCTCATTATTGTATTAATTAATTGTGCTTTTCTTAACTGAGATACTCCTCGAATTTTATTATCTCTACAATATTGTTTTAATTGGATCATAGTTTGAGTTTGAAATTGGTTTCTTATATAATCCATTTAATAGAAAAAAAATTATTCAGTATTTTGTGAATATGGTAAAACATGATATATTATCACTTTTGGAGCACCATAATGCAGAATCTCTAGAAGTCTAAATATATGTCAATATTTTGATAAATATTATTAATTATTGTAATTTTTAAAAAATATTTAATATTTTTAAAATATTTGGTTATATATAACAATTTTTGCAATTTTTTATAAATATTTAATATTTTCAAAATATTTGGTTATATATAACAATTTGGTAAATTTTAGGTGTCAAATCAATCAAATCTGAGTTTGGGTTAGGTCCCCTCTTTTATATACTACTTATATATATATATGGTTGAGGAGTTTGGACCTTTTCTGAATCTGTAAGCTGGTTAGAGCGTATTTGTGATCTGTCGGCGGTATCCAAGTTCTCGAGCGGCTCGGGGGCGCTCCAGGGACCCATCCAGTGTCCTAGGACCTACACTATACCTTCTCTACACTTCCGATTTGCCAACTACAACAGAAACTACCGTTGCTACGTTTGCAGACGATACTGATATATTAGCATCACACACAGACCCAGTATCGGCATCACGGAATCTACAGACTACCCTTAATATGATTCAAGAATGGCGATTTCAAAACAAAGTACTACGACTCATTGTAGATGCACCATACTACGTCACTAACGAAGTCATCCAGAAAGACATCCCAATAGCATTTATCAAAGATGTAATATATCTATCCAGTACAAAATATAGTGATAGATTAATCAACCATCCCAATGCGTTGACGAATCAACTGAACGTGTGTGACAACAGTTCTAGTTTATTGTATATAAAAACAAGAGAGCATTCACTGGAATGTTTCTCTTACATGTCCTAACTAATTAATCATGTAAGAAGCTTATTGCCTATTTAGGCAGATTGCTGAAACCATAGGAGAAATAAAAAAAAATTAAAAAAATCTGATAATTCATCATATTTTGGTGAATAGTGTTCTGGAGCTAATGCACAATCATCAAATTTATCACATAATTCTTTCGGAATTTCTAAATTAACATCTAATATATATCCTATGTCCCCCTCATCATCAATACCCATTATATTTTTTTTAAATCTTGAATATCTTCCTTTGACAGCCATTCATAATTAGATATTGGTAGTTTTTGAGACATTGCCCAACCATATAAATTATTAGCATCTATATACATTATATAACTCAAATGTTTTTTTGAATTATATATTGTTATAACACACATTCCATACGACACAAACTAACAATGTCTCTTCAGTATCTTTGCTGACCATGCACTCTAGAGATAATAAAATAGTATATAAGTAATATGTTAATCTTAATCTAATTAGTTCAAGTTCATGTATAAACTGCATCGCGCAGTTAGTAATTGGCTCACCACTTTTTGAGTTCAAGTTCATGTATAATCTGCATCGCGCAGATAGTAATTGGCTGGCTCACCATTTGAGACTAGGCATAAGCTGCATCGCGCAGTGATTATTAGTCCAAATAAATATTATTTAAGTAAAATTAAAATAAATTGTTTTTTTTTATTAAAGTCTAAATTACTCAAACTTTAATTGGCGCAGTCGTACGGATATTAAGGAATTACAATCGATGTAAATTTTTCCATTTTTATGGTTAACTTAATATTTCGAAACGTACAAAAATAAAGTTAAAGAATAAAGTAAACTTAATAAATAGTGGAGTGAAATAGAAACAGAAGTTGAAGTGCTCCGAGACTCATCGACCCACTAGCAGCAGCATATGGACATGAAGATCTCGCAAGGCATCGCGGTGATAATCGTAATGTGAGTACTCATTCATATTTCCTTTCTATATTCACACTTCCCAAAAACAAAAATTATTATTATTTTTACAATAATATTTCCTGTTTAAAAAGGAGTATAAATCGCTTATACAGGCCTAAAACAGGTATTAAATTTAAAAAAGGAGTATAAATCGTTTATACAGGCCTACCAAATATTAAAAATAATATTAAAATAAAATATAAATTACGCAACGTAATACAATAATTAAATAATAATTTTCTAAAAAGGAATATAAATCGCTTATATAGGACTAATGAAAATTAAAAATATTAAAAGTAATATTAAAAATAATATTGAAATAAAATTTAATTACATAACGTAATCTACTATTTATAATGTTCGTAATGTTCCAATTTAACATGGAAAACTCATAAGAACTCATAGATATTTATATATATAGAGCGTTATATATATATCCGGTAACAAAATCGTATATGGTATCTTCTAAACGGCGCCTACAAAGTTTTTTAAATTTTAATATTATGTAAAGGACGAATTTCTAAGACTTTCAACGTCCCTGAATTTTTCCCTGAATTTCCTGGAAACCCGTAATTTTGGAAAAACTGGAAAATTTGAAAAAATACTTTTGCAAATATCTGACGAACTAGAAAAGATGAAAAACTGAAATTTAGTATGTGTATTGAGATCATAATTGTGCACATTTGCCTATAGTTGGAAATTTGAAATTTGAGTTCAGTAGCGGCGCAAATTTCCGGGGGCAATGTTAGAATAGAGTTAGGATGTTCAAATTTGATATGTAGGCTCGCTGTAGACAGTAATTAATGAAAAAAAATAAACAGTCCCAAATTTCCAGTGGCGGCGGGAGTTGAGACAGTAAAAGCTAGAAATATTGAAAAAGTAGTATTTAAACTTAGGGTATGTATTAAAACACTAATTGCGCATGTTTGCCAATAATTGGATTACCAAAACTTTAATTCAGTAGCGGCGTGATTTTTAGGGGGCAATGTCGCAACAGAGCTAAAACGTTGAAATTTGGAAAATGGGTCCTATATAGATAGTAATTAAAGGAAAATTTAACAAAATTGCAAATTTCCAGTGACGGCGGGCGCTGGGGGCCAAAAACCAGAAATATAAAATATATAGAGATGAAAGGCTATAGTTTAGAATATATGTTCTTAGATACAAACAAAATAGATCTCCGTGCTAAAATTTGACAAACTCGTTCAGTAGCGGAGGTTTACTAATGCGGGGGGTACTAATGCTAAAATATAAATAAAAAACTGAAATTAAGTATGCAGATACAGATTGACATATTTATTACGAAAATATAAAAAAAAATACATTTTCTTAAGTGCAACATTAGTGTGGGGGGTGATAAACCATGTATAAGAACAATATAGAGGTACAACGATGATATTTTGCATGTAGAATATTAAATAGAAGCTAAATAGTTCTCTATAAGTCAGATATTCAAATTACATTCAGTAGAAGAATTAGATTGATTTTTTGTGCGTTTGTTGTGCTGTGAAATCGAACAGGAGGGAGAGGTATAGGGCGGTAATAGTAAACAGCCCCAAATATCAAAAAATAAGAAAAGTGAAAAAATAGAAACTATGCATGTGCATATTTGTGAAAAAAAATTTAACCTTAGTAGCGGCGTTAAATTGGGGAAGTGGGGGCGAGAAAAAGCTTTGTCAAAGAACGCAATTTTGAAATTTCGATCATTTTTAAAAGTAGGGGTAGATAAAGGTTATAAAGGTAGAGAGAATTGTTACGAGCAAAATAGATTGTTATGCCTAAAATTTGACAATTTTATTTCAGGAGCGGGGATTAATGAGGAGACTAATATTATATCGTAAATATAAATGCGAAAATTAGAACGTAAGATTACAGTGCAGTTTTAATTATGTAAATGAGTGCCTGATTAGAGGGGAGGGTGGCGCTGGTGTTCAGGACACCAAGTAACGGTAATGTTAGAAGAAGTAGCGATAGATTATAATGGCTCTGGGAGGTAACTGGGTGGTGTTGTAGAATATGTGCTTTGGTGCTGTAAATGTGGGCGGCGGTTCAGGGGATTAAATTAAAAGTTTAATAACGGGAAGGATAAGGGCTAGAGATGAGATCATTAGGAGCGAACCGCTAAGCTTTCTTAAAAACATAAATTAATTGATGTAATTAGTAGGTTTACATTGAAATGAGTAAAAATTAATTTTATCAAGCATTCATCTTATCGAATAATTATTAAAAAATAATGTACTTCTAAGGATGAAATTTAGTGTGAATGAAAACTAATTGTTAGGAGATTAGTACGCAGGGGGTAAAAGCGCAAGATTTTTTAATGATTGCGGTAAAACAGGGGCGATAGGAAAGTGCCGTAATGAGCGATGATTCTCAGGTGGGCTGTGGTGTTGCAAGTGGGCGCATTGTGGCAGAGGTGCAGAGGCATACAATTGAAAGTGCGAGAACGATACAGAGCATGGAGCCAAGAGGTGATGATTGGTATTTAGGGGCGGAGCAGTGGACATTGTTCAATACTGTGCTTCATTAGGGTAAATAATAATTTTACACAGAGAGGAGGAAACGAAGGATTATTTAATTATAGTGCTAAAGCGGGGGCGCTGTGAAAGTACTCTAAGGACCGACGATGCTCAGGAAAGAAGCGATACAGAGTGCTAAAGGAAAAAGGCGCTTTATGGCGGAAGTTTAGAGGAATCAAATTAAAAGTTCGGAAATGTAAGAGAGCATGGAGCCAAAAAGTCATGATTGCGGCTTATGGGCGGGGACACTGGAGACTGGTCAATACAAAGCTTTATTACTGTAAATGAAAGAATTATAACAAAATAAGAAAACATAAGTTTAAAAAAGGATATATTATAACGAAAATTACTTAAAAATAATATTTTGCATTATTTTCAATTTAGCAAATAAATTTATTTATTCACAAATATTAAATACACGTCGCTTTGCGACGGGGCGAAGCGCTAGTCCTATATTATAATGTTCCAACTGTTTGTTTATATTCTTATATGTTTATATGTTTATATTCTTATATGTTTGGTACTGAATTTTGTATGGCAGCGCGAAAACGGCTCCCACGATCTTTTTGAAAATTTCCTATTTCGTAGAGAAAAACATTCTAAGACTTTTGGCGTCCCCGGATTTTCCCCTGAATTTCCTGGAAACCCGTAATTTTGGAAAAACTGGAAAAAAAGTGATCCCTTTTTTTGCTGTATTACTTTTAAGTCGTAAACGAAAGAAAGTTGAAATTTTGCATGTGTATTAAGCTATTTAAGGCTATGATTTCTCAAAACTTAGAAATTCAAAAATTGAAAAAGGGGGGGTTAAAGAAATTCGGGGGCCCGGTAGAAAACTTTGGAGAAAGTTCATATTCTGAATTCTAGAATAATTAAGTATATTATTAATAAAAAAAAAATTCAAAATTTCAAAATTTTATTGGGGGGCACGGGGGCAGTATTTGCCGAGAGTAAAAATTGTGCTAGAAAGTTGAATTTTTGTATATAGGCTAACCTTGGTAACTTATTTACGAATCGATAAAAAAATTCCCAAATTTAAAAAAAAAGTTGGTCAAATAACGCATAAATTGAAAATATTTTTTATTTTGATCAAAAAAATATATTTTTTTAGTAAATTTATATGTATCAATGTATATGTGCGAGTTTATTTATTATTTCAATTTAAAAATAGAACAGTTAAATATGAAATTTAATTACGAATTATTTTATTGGATTCAAATCATACACGCCAAAAAGACGTTACTTTACGACGGGGGTAAACTCTAGACTTTAAAGAGAAAAAAATTCTAAGACTTCTAGCGACCCCAGATTTTTCCCTGAATTTCTTGTAAACCTGTAATTTTGGAAAAACTGAAAAATAAGTGAGCCTTTTTTGCTGTATTACTTTTAATTCGTAAAAGATGGAAAGTTGAAATTTTGCATGTGTATTAAGGTATTCAATGCTGACATTTCTCAACAATTAGAAATTCAAAAATTAAAAAATTAAAAAAGGGGAGGTTGAAGAAATTTGGGGGCCCGGTAGAGAACTTTGGAGAAAGTTCATATTCTGGATTCTAGAATAATTAAGTATATTATTAATAAAAAAAAATTCAAAATTTCAAAATTTTATTTGGCGGCACGGGACATTATTTTTCGAGTGTAAAACTTGTGCTAGAAAGTTGAAATTTTGTATATAGGCTAACCTTGATAACTTATTTACTAATCGAAAGAAAAAATTCCAAATTTTTAAAACATTTGGTCAAATAACGCATAAATTAAAAATATTTTTTATTTTGATATAAAAAATATATTTTCTTAGTCAGTTTATATGAAAAATTAATTGTTATTATATGTAGAATTAATATAGGACGAGTTTATTTATTATTTCAATTTAAAAATAGAATTAAATTTTAACATGAAATTCAAGCCACTCACAAAAACAGACGTCGCTTGCGATGGGGGTAAAAGCTAGTAAATACTATAATGTAATATAATAAAATACTTGCAAATTAACTAAATAATAATAATAATTTTTTAAAATAAAATGTTTACAAAATAACTTTTCTTATAAAAGTTACACTATAAATCGAAATGGAGACATTCCATACTTATCTAAATTATGTAAAGGAATATAATGGAAACAATTCGCTAACGAATTTTATAGAAGATTGCGAAGTGATCATAGATAATTTTGCCATATTTCCCGGTAAAAATGAAGATAAAAAAGAAGCTATTAGGAATAACGGTCTATTGCTCTTAGCTATAAAAAGCAAGATTATTGGAGACGCAGCAAGTTTAATAAAGAATAAACATATTAATACATGGGAGAAATTAAAAACTATTTTAATAAATAGTTATACTAAAAACCGCAGCCATATCCCGCATACAACAACACTTAAACGAAAGCCTAATGAGAAAGTTATTACTTATTACTTTAGATGTTTAGAATCAGTTAACAACTTTAATGTTTTGAACACACTTCACAATAAAACATCTTTAAATATGAGAGCACTGGCAAAACATCACGATTCCCTGATGGTGAGAGATTTCATAGAGGAGCTAAACGATCCCCTTGGATGTAAATTAAGACGACAAAATCCTAACACAATGGATGAGCTTCTAGAAATAATAATAGGAGATATGACGAACCACGAAATCCATACTAACGAGGAATATAACCACCCTCATCAACAACAAGTGAAGAACACACAAGATTTTCAAACAGAGCCGTCAACACAAAAACCGTGTGAAACAATAATCGAACAAACCATTGAGAATAAAGAAATAGACAATGTACGGACGGAACTACAAGAAGTAATCATAAACAACGAGAGTACAGAAATCAAAGTACAAAACCAAAATTCAGAAGAAAAACGGGACACAGAAACAAATGAAAATAAAAACGATATCAAATTACATAAAGAAATGGCGATCAATGTGCCCACAAATATTAAAATACAAAGCCAGAATAATTCAGAAGAAGTTCTGAATACAGATGAAAAGGAAAAAGATCTTGAAGAGTTTACCAAAACAGAAGTAAAGAAAAAGACAATCGTTGAAGTAAAAATGAAGCAAAGAAAAGTAAGCGTCAAACAAAACACAGGAAATCAGCAAAATATGAAACAAGAATCAGAGAATCAAAATTCACAACATTTCAAAATACAAAATCAAGAAAATGTTAAGCAACAATCAAAAAATCCAAAGTTTCTAGATTTTAAAGTAAAAAATCTACAAAAAATAAAACAAGTAGCAGAAAAACAAAATATGCAATATTCTGAAGTAAAAAAATTACACAATATAAAGCAAGGAAAAGCAGGAAATAAAAATCAAAATTTTAAAATAAAAGAAAAAAAGAAACAAAGCTAAATGCATACCAGAAAAACAAGAAGATTCAGAAAACGAGGCACACACTTTGTGGATAAATGATCACAGAAAAGAAATAATTCGTGGACAGAAGATTAGAAATTCGGCACAACTAAAGCAACTATATGGGATTAAACGATATAAAAATAATATCTGGATAAATAAATATATGACGAAATATCATGACGAATGAAAATAATAAAACATATATTGACTTAACTTGACAAAAAGTCTTCAATACTTTCCGAAATATTAAAATTTCTACCCGAACCTTAACAATTCAAATACGCAACCGCAAGCAACCAAACCCACCAAACTATATAATATTTAACTCCGAAATTTAAAACTAAAAATAATAAAACCCTAAAACGGACAACCACCTTAATAAAGAAAATAGTATGAACTATTAAAAAAATTATACAGAACAACCATTTAAATAAATTATTACAAATATTACGATAAACAATACATTTACAAAACACAACAGACAAAAAGAAAAGAAAATGATAAAACGAATTGAGAATCAGAAACAACCAACTTAATGCAGAAAATCGCTTAAACACTGGTTATCACCAGCAGTAAAACCCTATAATCATACAACAAACATAAAAACATACAAATTAAGCGACATCAAGTAATAACTATTTCGATACAATCATCAACGCAGTTAAAATTATTAAACATAATAAAAAGAGCAAATTATTTAAATTAAAATAAAGAAACGCGACCTATTAATATATACATTAACAAAACTACATTTAAAAATAAAACGCATTAAACCCATTGTAATGATAACACATATTAAACGTACAATAATTTAAAAGATAAACACCATCAGCAAATATAAAAATGAGCATAAAATAAAAATGATATAAGTATTAGACATCAAGAAACAAATGCAACGCACAAGGTAATTTACGAAATATATACTCGTGTAATCTAATAAAATACGTGGAAACTCTCATTATCAATCGCGACACATGCAAGCAGTGCAAATACCATGATTTGAACGCCGCTAAATAACACAAAAACAACTGTGAGATCAAAATATAAGCGCATTCCACAAAACTAGAGTACACCGTATCATAAAACATAAACATAAACCTTACCAAGTCAAATGTGCTAGTAGATGTAATGAAACCTTATACTCCAGTACAAAAGATAATGCTACATTAACAAACTAAGTCGGCATTTCTAATTCAGCAACTATGATAATCCATGGACACACATTGAAAAACACAAAAATAAAATAGCAATGTTATGTGCATAAAGTTAAGGAAATAAATACAGACAGTACAAGTTATTATCATGATTAAAGCTACTGTTAAAAATCCAAATGTAGACACAGTATATATGAATACTAACAAAAAACATGGCAATAGCGGAATAAAAACATAGAACCTTTTTTTAAGTAAAGAACCACCAGAGTAATAATCAGAATCAGCAAGTAATGAAGTACTAGACGCCACATATAAATTAATTTGCGAAAGATATACGTAGTCTAGTCTACGAAAAGATGTCGAAAATTTCATCAATAACTGCAGCACATGTAAAAAGTGCAAATATAACAGAAAACCAATTAGAGCACCGCTAAATAATACCGAAACACCTGAGAGACCTTTTGAGAAATTACATATAGATACGTTTGGTATAGACAATACCCAATTCCTTACTATGTAGATGTATTTTCAAAATACACACAGGCATACAAAATCGCCAATAGGTCATCCACAGAAATTGCCGATAAACTAATAACGTATTTCTCACACCACGGCATACCCAATCATGGTACAAATAATATTAAAAAATATACAAATATAACTGAATTCTCAAATAATCTCATCAAAGAATTACAAGA
Source organism: Panorpa germanica (assembly GCA_963678705.1). Taxonomy (NCBI): domain Eukaryota; kingdom Metazoa; phylum Arthropoda; class Insecta; order Mecoptera; family Panorpidae; genus Panorpa; species Panorpa germanica. The sequence continues at coordinate 667,736 of OY783211.1, read as the reverse complement.
ATTATATAAAATTAAAATTCATATAACAACACCATACAGACATGAAAGTAATTCTCCAATAGAACGAGCACATTCCACGATATCAGAACTATATCGTATAGTGAAACATAAACATGATCTTACACCCGAAACAATCATGCAATATGCTATTATAGGATATAACGAAACCCCACATTTCAGTACAACATACAAACCTTTGAAATAATAAATGGACACTTACAAACCAAGTCAGTATTGGTTATGGATTATGACAAAAAACTCATAGACTTATACATCCAAAATCATAAAAATAAAATCACAACCCTTTACTCAAAAATTAAAGAAATAAATACAAATCGTAAAGAACAGGTTATTAAGAAGAGAAATGCTACCGTTAAAGACCCAAACGTAAAACAAGGAGATATCGTATACCTCAACACTAAATCAAAACAGGGCAAAAGCCGAATAAACAACACAGGACCCTTTAAAGTACTATAAGTATCCGATACTTATATAGCTAAAATAGAAGATCTAAAAAATAAAAAATTGAAACACATGTTGTAAGTACGCATATGTCGCACTTACCTTTTATTTTATTAATATTAAATGTTAATTATTACATAAGAATTATATTATGTCAACAGTTTTTGTATTAGTATTAATATTGTAATGAATAATTGTTTAAGTTTAGCGCTTATAAATATTGTCTCTGGTCTGTGGAGATTTATATTGTTTTAAAACTGGTAACCCAGTATTGGCGTGATGTGATGTGAAATAAATTATTATATATTAATCTGTACGCTAGTCAAAAAGCCAGTCTCAAACTGAGCCTCAGTGCAAGCATTACGATTTGTAACTTCGTTCGTGCAATTACTCTAATTGTAACATCAAAGTGTACTACAGTGAGCACATTTTAACTATTAATCAAATTATAACACTAGAATTACATTTTGTTTTATATCTGGCATCTTTATTAATCCAATAAAATACTATTGTAATTAAGTACGCAGATATAATATTACAACGAATAAATGATATATTTTAATAAAAGTGTTTGTATTAATAGTAATTAAAAGATACTAATTGTTCAACCGTCGTATGTTGCAACGAGGTATACTTTAGACCGCTCAAGTATTCTCAAATTGCAACAATACACCGTCTTAACAAGAATCCTGTTAATCATCTTAAGAAAGTTAATTCTTTCCTACTGTAATTGGTGTTGGGAGTCGTCAACTGAAGAATCTACTACCAGAACTAGCATCCCTGCAGAATGTACTAGTAAGCTGAGTAATCTCCTTCTAGAACGACAAATACGACCCCATTTTACAACATTGGTGTCAGATGTGAGGCTTGAAGAGATATTCCTACACATAAATATCCAAGAGGTACGCCCAAATTTTTTTCTATATATTCTACACCTGGATGCAGATCAATTATTCTGGATACCACTACACCGATCGATTATTTCCAAAATTGCCGAAAAGTACGAGCTAGAACGTCATTTCATCTGTATTTCACATAATTTTTCTACAAGTATCGGCGGGTGCAAAACTACAGCCTGCTGAACCTAAAAAAAAAGAAATCTTTTGCCGCCCTGCGAATGAATGGATGCTTCTAGAACACATGGAATAATCTAAACCGATGTTAATCGTTTCCAGAACCCTGCACACAGCGGTGTATAGATCAAAATCGAAAGAATTTTTTGTTAAGTATAATAGGACAGTATCTTTTTATCTTATATAATTATTACCATAAATTGATAATTGTATTTTTTTATTAGTAGCATCTTTGTAATTCATTGACGCTATCATTTTTTTAGTATTATATTCAATACTTTTGAATATTTGCTATAACCTAACTATTAGTAGCATCCTTGTAATTCATTGACGCTATCATTTTTTTAGTATTATATTCAATACTTTTGAATATTTGCTATAACCTAACTATTTGTGGCATCCATGTGATTCATTGACGCTATCATTTTTTTAGTATTATATTCAATACTTTTGAATATTTGCTATAACCTAACTATTTGTGGCATCCATGTGATTCATTGACGCTATCATTTTTTTAGTATTATATTCAATACTTTTGAATATTTGCTATAACCTAACTATTTTGTAGCATAATTGTTCAATATTTTTAGTATTATATCCAATACTTTTGAATATCTACTATAATATTTTTTATAATTGTTTCTACAATTATATTAATTCACGTTTAATATTTTTTAGAACAACATTTTTGAACGAGAGAGAATTTTGAAAAGGAGAAGTAAAGAGCTGAAGCAGTTAGATAGCAGTCTGTTCAATCAGAGAGACTACCTTCCTGTTACAACTGCAACGTCTGAGCCCCATCGGAAATTTCCTGTGAGTTACTGTTTTCGCTAACAATTTTTCCTTGTCAGAATCCTATTTTTCGGAGAGTCGTTTATTGGTACAAAATAATCTTTAGTCTGTATATTATATATAACTTTAATTAAGTACTATGGCACCGAACGTTCATTCCCTCACATTAGTTGAGAATACAATCAATCTAATTAATGAGTTTTCAAAAAATCTAGAAGTCCAATCAACATCCTTAACCATCGTTGAATTAAAAATCAAAAACTTAGACAAAGCTTGGGTTAAATATAGTAGTATCGTAGAAGCACTGCTTCCAACTCTAAAAAATGAAGAAGCTTCGGCTATCGTTAGTAAGTCTATGGAAGTTGAAAGTATTTATGACGACACTCTTATTTACTTGTTGAATTATAAGCAAACATTTGAGAATGATACACATATTGTGGATGACTCAAAAAGCATAGATTCAATAAAAAATCTAAACTTAAGTCCAATGCAACTAACCGTTTTTGATGGAGAATATATTAATTGGCAAAGTTTTATGGAATTATTTACAAATTTAATTCGTAATAATAGTAAATTATCAAGCATTGAAAAAATGCACTATTTAAAATTAAATTTGACAGGAGAACCACTCAAACTCATAAAGAATTATCCTTTAACAAACGATAATTACGAAATTGTTTGGAACATCCTTTGTAAACGTTATGATAACAAGGTAGCACTTATTGAAACCTGTTTAAACAATTTAATAAACTACAATGTTATACGTTTAGAGTCCGAAATCAATATAAAAAAATTACTAGATGAAATTAATGAATCGATTAGAGCATTAACCGAATTGGGGATATATTCTAATCATTCAGATTTTATGTTAATACATATTTTAAAGACCAAATTAGATTTTAATTCGTCAAAGGAATGGGAAAACAGAAATAATTCTGAATTACCAACCTTAAATGAATTTACGGAGTTTCTGGAGAGACGGTGGCGCAATCTAGAAAGAAGAAGGCATATTAAAATCAAAACATATTCAAGCGTTCCTAATTCTAGTAGTAAACCAGTTTCAAGCAAGCAAATTCCTAACAAGGTCGAAACAAAAACTAAAAATTTGTTCTGTAACCATTGTAAGAAAAGTGGTCATATAGAAAAGTATTGTTTTATAAAGAAGGAAAATCTAGATACGGTTAACCCTATTGCTCAAGTTAATACTTGTAGGGAGGCCACAATTTTATCAGAACCTTCTACTTGTTGTGAAAGATCGAAACATCTTATATCTGATGGTTCTCAAGCATCTTTTACTAACAAGACACAACACAATTCAAATAATGAATTATGTTCTTTTTATGATTTTGATGAGATTAATATGGGTAATATACAAAACACTAATGATATTATAAGTTTTGACAGTAAAAATAAAAATGTTAAGGCTAAGCAAACAGCTGACACTGTCCAATTCAAGATGGTCGCAGCCAAAGCTAAAACCGTATCATTTTTATTAGATACTGGTTCTCAAATCTCCTTGATTAAACAAAATATTTTAAATAACAATATCAGAATTAATAATAAATCTAAAATTCTATTGAAGGGTATTTCTGAAGGCACGCCTTATACTTAGGTTCACTGAAAACTTCTATAATTTTAGATAGTAATAAGTCGAAACAAACTCTACAGGTTGTGTCAGAAAATTTCCCCATTGAACACGATGGAATTATAGGGTTAGATATTTTACGGAAACTAAATGCAGTAATTAATCTAAAAATGAACAGTGTACAATTCTCAGAACGTGGCAAAGTAATTGAGCTCCCACTTATAAATATAAACAATATCGTTTTACCAGCACGTACGAGGAAGATAATTCCTAGGTCAGGTTCTACAGTAGGAGTTTGTGTAGCCAGGGAATTGCTACCTGAAGTTTTTTTAGCTAATGCATTAATCAAGCCCGTCAAAAATATTTTCTATATATCAATAATAAATTCTTCAATAAAAAATATAGTACTTAGTAATTTCAAACCGAATATCATACCGATAGATCAATTTAGTATTTACCATTTTTCAAAATCAAGTCCTAACAACCGTAAGGAACTTTTATTAAACAATTTAAATCTTTCACATGTCAATTCAGAATTAGTAACAGAATTAATTGAAATCTGTAACAGCTTTAATGACATATTTTTTTTACCGGGAGACAAGTTATCTTGTACGAGCGCATTAAGTCATAAGATAAAGATTAATTCTTCTAAACCCGTTAACGTTAAACCGTATCGATTGCCCCATGCGCAAAAAGAGATTGTAGAGAAGCATATTCAGGAACTGTTGGTCAACAACATCATTGAAGAAAGCGACTCACCCTATAACGCACCTCTATTAGTAGTACCTAAAAAACCAGATGCGTTAGGTAACAAACAATTCCGCGTAGTAGTCGATTTCCGTAAACTTAACGAGCAGACAACAAGTGACGCCTATCCTTTGCCTCTTATACATGATATACTGGACCAACTTAGTGGTGCAAAATTTTTCTCTACCCTTGACTTAGCAAGCGGTTTTCACCAGGTCCCTATGCTTCCCGAAGATAAAGAGAAAACAGCATTTAGTGCGAACTTTAAACACTATCAATTTGTAAGAATGCCATTCGGACTTAAAGGAGCACCCCCCATGTTTCAGAGACTTATGTCTCATGTTCTCACAGGTTTGCAAGGAATAGATTGTTTAATCTATTTGGACGATGTAGTCATTTTTGGAAAAAACATTTCTGAGCACAACCAAAGATTAAAAAACGTTTTTTCTAAATTACGGGAACATAATTTGAAGCTCCAACCATCCAAATGTAACTTTCTACATAAAGATTTGATTTATTTAGGTCACGTTATTAATGAAACGGGTATTCTACCAGATCCTTCTAAAGTAGAAGCAATAAAGAATTTCCCCATTCCAAACAATCCTAAACAAATTAAAACATTTTTGGGTATGTCTGGTTATTATCGCCGGCATATACCGCATTACGCAGAGATAGCCAAACCACTATATAATGCAGCAAACAGTAATGTTAAAGTATTAGAATGGTCACACCAGTGCGACGAATCATTTAAAACTTTAAAAAATAAATTAACCATATCACCTGTTTTGCAATACCCGGACTTTAGTAAAAATTTCGTTGTAACCACGGATGCAAGTAAATATGCTATAGGTGCAGTCCTTTCACAAGGTACTATTAAGGAAAGCCACCCAATAGCATATGCTTCAAGAACTCTAAATAGGGCACAACAAAATTACACAACTACTGAACGTGAGTTATTAGCAGTAGTATGGGCTGTTGCTCATTTTAGACCCTATCTCTATGGAAAGTTTTTTAGTATCGTAACAGACCATCAAGCCTTGACTTGGTTAATGAGTATTAAGGACCCCAGTTCTAGACTTATGCGTTGGCGGATAAAACTAGAAGAATATAATTACGAAGTAATATATAGACCAGGTAGTTCCATTCCACACGTAGATGCTCTAAGCCGCGTATACTCACTTCAGGCTAATACAATGGATGTCACATACGAAAATTATTTAGAAATAATTAAAAATAAAATTATCATAAACAATAAAGTAATTGAACATGATAAAAGTTTATATGACGCACCGACGTCATTTTCATTAGTAGATTTTGTATCAAAAGATTTTAAGAACTCAATTGGAAATTGTCCTGAATTAATCAATAAATTTAGTGATATCGATGCATTTCTAATACAAAAAAAAGAAGTATCAGAAATTGCATATGTTGAAATTGATACTAGATTTATTATCTGTTTAATAATTAAGGAATTTCATTTTAATCTACCAAATTATAAAGAAATATTTTTGGCATTAGTGAATCTGAAAAACTTTTGTACTTTACACAAAATTACTAATATTGCCATGAACAGGTTCGAATCTGAACTAAGTAAATTAGATTTTGCTCAGATACGAACTATGCTCAGACATATCTTTGATAAAACAAATATAATAGTACACATTTATAATGACACTATACTTGAAATTAGTGACCCTGAGTTAATAAACAATGTAATTTCGGAATTTCATGTTAATCCCACAGCAGGCCACTTAGGAGTTTCTAAAACAATTAAACGATTAAAATCACACTTTAAATTTCCAAGTATGATTAGAAAAGTTAAAAAATTTATTAGACAATGTGTATCATGTCAAAAGAATAAAGTGTGCAAATTAAATAAATGCCCATTAACAATTACATCGACTTCGAAACATAGTTTCGAAAGGTTGGCTTTGGACATAGTATATCTTCCCAAAAAAGACGACAACGACAAATATAAATACTTACTAACAATACAGGATGACCTTACTAAGTTTACGGAAGCTATTCCTATTATAAACCAGGAGGCAAATACTGTCGCGAAAGCATTAGTAACTAACGTTATTTGTAGATACGGAGTTCCTAATATGATCTTAACAGACCAAGGAACAAATTTCATGTCGAAAATTTTTAAAGATATATGCAAGTTGTTAAAAATTAAACAATTAAAAACAACGGCATTTAGACCAGCAACCAACGGTGCCTTAGAAAGAGTTCATAGAACCCTTGCCGAATACCTAAGGAATTTTTGTAATAAACATGATGATTGGATAAATTGGGTTCCCTATGCAATGTTCGTGTATAACACAACTCCGCATACAGCGATCGGTTTTACTTCTTTCGAACTAATTTATGGACATAAGGCAAATCTGCCTTCAATTTTTTATAAAGAACCAATCGAGGTAAATACTTATAATAATTTTATAGTAGAACTCAAACACAGGTTACAAGTAGCGAGAGAATTTGCTATGAATAACTTGGTTAAAAACAAAGAAAAAACAAAATTATATTTTGATAGAAGGGTCAATTCTCTTTTCACACTTGAAATAAACGAACTAGTTTTATTAAGAAATGAACAATTACCAACCAAAGGACAGTCCAAAAAACTTCTACCCTTATACGTAGGGCCGTATAAAATTACTAATATTATATCCCCTGTCAATACAGAAATACTAATTGGTAAAAAACATACGGTAGTTCATAATAATAGGTTGAAGAGATTTTGTACCAATGAATAAAAACTTGACGAATGAAATGGATTTTGTCAGGGATGATTGTTTCGTGGAGCAGTGTCAACTCTATACGATGGGATCAGAATCGTTGTCGACACTTTGCTTCTCTTTTTGTTTTTTTCTAGAATTGTAACTCGTATATTTTGTTTTTATACGTGTCCCTTTTTTTTTGAAAGGAGGTGTTGTGAGATGTACGACATCTCCCCTATCTCAATTTTTCCTTTTTCTTTTCCTTAGAGCAGAAACGCATATGTTTTGTTTTATATGCGTTCCTTTTCTTTGGTTGAGGAGTGTTGTAAGTACGCATATGTCGCACTTACCTTTTATTTTAATAATATTAAATGTTAATTATTACATAAAAATTATATTATGTCAACAGTTTTTGTATTAGTATTAATATTGTAATGAATAATTGTTTAAGTTTAGCGCTTATAAATATTGTCTCTGGTCTGTGGAGATTTATATTGTTTTAAAACTGGTAACCCAGTATTAGCGTGATGTGATGTGAAATAAATTATTATATATTAATCTGTACGCTAGTCAAAAAGCTAGTCTCAAACTGAGCCTCAGTGCAAGCATTACGATTTGTAACTTCGTTCGTGCAATTACTCTAATTGTAACATCAAAGTGTACTACAGTGCGCAAATTTTAACTATTAATCAAATTATAACACTAGAATTACATTTTGTTTTATATCTGGCATCTTTATTAATCCAATAAAATACTATTGTAATTAAGTACGCAGATATAATATTACAACGAATAAATGATATATTTTAATAAAAGTGTTTGTATTAATAGTAATTAAAAGATACTAATTGTTCAACCGTCGTATGTTGCAACGAGGTATACTTTAGACCGCTCAAGTATTCTCAAATTGCAACAATACACCGTCTTAACAAGAATCCTGTTAATCATCTTAAGAAAGTTAATTCTTTCCTACTGTAATTGGTGTTGGGAGTCGTCAACTGAAGAATCTACTACCAGAACTAGCATCCCTGCAGAATGTACTAGTAAGCTGAGTAATCTCCTTCTAGAACGACAAATACGACCCCATTTTACAACACACATGTAGATAACCTAGTGAAAACCAAAATGAAAAATCCAACTTTAAACGAATTTAATGAGAAAAGAACTAACGTCCTATTCGAACGCACTACACTACCTGTCGATAAATCTAAGACAGATTATATTCTACACCTAGTTCACGACAAATTCAACCCCAGAGACGAAAAACCAAGATACTACAACGGATTCGCATAGTTAATAGCAAAAAAAAAAACACACTCAATTTCGAATACATATTAAATAAAGCTAAAAGAACTAATAACCTCGTAGAGGGCCCATATAAACTCACGCGAGGAAGAACATTTGGACACACAATAAATCCAGTCTGCAATCAACAAAAGTGCCTGGACAAACTTTCCGAATTTCTAAAAAAATTTGAAAATTCACCAACCGAATTAATAATACGAATGCCCCTATAGCACAAGGACTTTTTAATAGAACAAAAGAAGAGGTCCTAGAAGTATTTAAACGGCATGGGCCCACAAAGCACAAATACATCATGCACTCAAATCCCGAAATACAAATGAATTATTTATTTATTAATTAATTATAAATAAATATATTAAAAACACAATCAAGTACTATGAAATCCTGATCAGCGATATTAATGAATGCCGAATTATTAAAATCACTGATAACCCAGGATTATATCCTGTGCATTTAGGAACAGCCCAAAACATCAAGGAATATTGGACTTTAGTCAAGAAAATAGATTTGGACCCCTTAATAAAATATTATAACCACGTACACCTGACTAGAGAAGATATTAAAACGAAATTAGAAAAAAAGAAATTTACAACCTATGGGCACAGCATTGCTGTAACGGACATCCTGGATATGGAAATAAGTAGAAAATTTAACCAAATTCTCCCAACTCGAAGAGAAAAAAGAGGCTTCATAGATGGTTTAGGTACTGTTTGGAAAGCAATCGGTGGAAACCTAAACGCTAACGACGGCGAGCGTATAAATTTAGCCCTGGAGACATTTGATAATAAACAAGAAACTCTAAATAAAGCTATATCTAAACAAATAAAATTAACAAACGATATACTCGATCAATTTAAATCGGCCCTACACACCATTGATTCTAATCAAGAAGAACTAGATAAACGTACCAAATTCCTAATGAACGATATCGATAAACTCCAACACCAAGTATTTAACATCTTTATAACAGAATCGATCGGACTTGTCAGTCAATCAATGCAATTACTTTTGCACCTACTAAGAACCATTGAAACTGACATAACATTCGCTAAACTGAACACGCTTAGTGGTTCAATCCTGGAACCTGATCACCTATTAGCAGAATTACAAGCAATAAAGGAACATGTTGATACAACCAAACATATCAAACTGCCTTACGATATTACATCAGAGACCATTCAACAATATGAAACTATTAGCAAAGTCAAAGCATACACCAATAAAAACTTAATCGTTTTTGTAATAAATATACCACTAGTTAACCTATATTCCACTCAACATCGAGGAAACCACCTACGAGATAGAACTAATTTAAAACCAGCCAACCAGCAAATGTCAACCCTTAGTGATTTCTCTAACCGGCATCAAGATCCAGAACATCGAATTCAACACCTGGATGTTAATCACAAATGACGAAACCAGTGGCACCTTAACATGCAACAGCCAGCGTGACATACGTCTACAAGGAACATATATAATACACCTTGCACGAGATTGTCAATTTTCTGTTTCAGATAATACTCTTCAATACATAGATATAGAAGAGAAAGTCGAAGCTTGGAACACCATTTCCCTGCCAAAAATACCAGCGATCCAAAACAAACACCTAAACATCTCTACCGTGACCAACCTAAAACACCTGGACCTAAGCAACGTAGACAAGCTACAGACCACCCTAGCCCTACTACCTGAAGACTTCTATGACAGAAAAATCTCAGACCATGTTCACATAATTAATTATACATTATTACCTATATTATTCATAATAATTACTATTGTAGTATATAAGTTAATCAAATATTTTAGAAAAATAAAAATAATAAAAAATGAAAATGCACAAGAAATAAATAGCAAAAATATTGAAGAGTTGCAAAAACCTTTTGCTACATTTGAAGCATAAGATTTTATCTTAGAGGGGAGGTGTTATAACACACATTCCATACGACACAAACTAACAATGTCTCTTTAGTATCTTTGCTGACCAAGCACTCTAGAGATAATAAAATAGTATATACGTAATATGTTAATCTTAATCTAATTAGTTCAAGTTCATGTATAAACTGCATCGCGCAGTTAGTAATTGGCTCACCACTTTTTGAGTTCAAGTTCATGTATAAACTGCATCGCGCAGTTAGTAATTGGCTCACCACTTTTTGAGTTCAAGTTCATGTATAATCTGCATCGCGCAGATAGTAATTGGCTGGCTCACTATTTGAGACTAGGCATAAGCTGCATTGCGCAGTGATTATTAGTCCAAATAAATATTATTTAAGTAAAATTAAAATAAATTGTTTTTTTTTATTAAAGTCTAAATTACTCAAACTTTAATTATATACCCTTTTCTTTAGCTTTTTCTTTTGATAATTTTATAATTTTCTCATGCTTTTCATCGTAGATATAACAATTATTTGATAAAGCATAATAATTTGATATCATACTAATTCCACCACGAATACCTTTTTCAGTAAATTCATACATTTCTTGATCTTGATTTAATTCTAATGTTTGTTTGGTATATTTTAATGAAGCTGAATTAGCTAAATGTGGAGCGCTCATAAAAAAAACTGGATCTTATTTATATTCTTTATAACACATTTCTCTAAAATTATTAAATACGTCATATAGTAATATACTATCTAATCTTAAATATCCATCGTGATATTCACCAAAATTATCAATATTAAAATGTTTCCAAAAGTCTTTAGCAAATTTATATTGTTTCTCAGTTATTGTTTTACAATTTAAATTGGAATAAAATTGTTTAATATCTGGTAAATTTAATGCATAGAATTTTTTTGTAATCATCAACCCATTCATATGGATAAACTCCTTTTTGTAATAAGATATCTTTTCCTTTTAATCAATAATTTTTATATCTTTTATTAAAATATTTAAAAGTACTTAAATCACATATTTTTTCAATTTTAGTATTACAATATTCACAATCATCATATGCTATTATATTCCCCTATTATAGTCTCTGGAGCCTCTGGATCATTTGAAGCATTGCAAAGCAATATAGGATTTTTTAATTCACGTTATTTCTCACATTTATAACAATATCCAGAGTTAATATTTAATAAATTTTTAATTGCTTTATCTAATGAAACACCCATAAATGCTAATGTATCAATAAATCTTATTTCCATCAAATTTTGTATAATTGTTCCTTTTGGTGACAATATAAGTTTTTCCCATTAACATGTGCAATGGGCTTGTGTCCTATGTCTTAATTTCTATAAAAGTGTACTATATATTGATAAGGTTGGTTACTAGAATCTCAAATGTTCAATTATTTTTTAATAACTCCTTATATGTTAAGAGGTATTAACAATTAAAAAGTCATTTTGTCTCTTTAATTATTAAAGGGATTCAACGTTATACACATTCCAAATGCATGTGATATCACAATCCTTGTGTAAGGTTACCAACCTTACAGCTCATAAATCTCTGCTATATGTATTTATATATCAAAATATCAAATATTATTTACAGCTATTTCAAGGAACAATAAAATTCCAATATTATGTCTGCCTTAGCAGGGTTAAATAAAATAAAAACTTATTATTTTTTGATTTGACTTGATTATTTGACTACCAACAGCTGCAAAGCATTACCACAGCACTGACCTACTCAACAAATTACTGACGTTAAAATGCATTTCACGTCATATAAATATGGCCGACCATTTCTAGCGCTAAAAATACAATTCAAACTTTTAATTGCTATATCTCCGTCAATATTTTGATATTTAATAAAACAGACAGGCCATTACACATTTGTTAACATCAATTTTAATCAACAATTGAAAAATCGACCACTAAGAAATGAGGACACAAGCCCATTATCATTTTTACAATCTATAGGAGATTCTTTACATTTTTCAAAAAGGTTTTCACCTTTTCTTGATATTTTACATTTTGATCAATATATTGAATCTTGTTTTGTTTCATATTCATTTACCAAAGCTTTTTTTGATAAATATTTATAGTTTTCAGTTGTATCAGCAAGTATTTTAATATATTCAGCTTCTTTACTCAATTTTAAAATCCATTCAATAAATATTTTTGAATCATATTTTATATTATGTATTCCAATTGGTACAAAATTGGGTAATTTTAAATTTAAATTACAAGACTTATATGGGGCACCTCTAAATTTACCAGTTAAATGATCATGATCCCAATCTTTATTAGAAGGAGGACCTTCAAAATCCTTGCCACAAATATGACAATTTTCTTGTGATTCAAATAATTTTATATCTTCTTCATTCCATTTCATAGGTTCATTTATTTTCTTTATTTTATAATAATTTTTTGCCAAATCTGTTAAATCAATATTAAATGTTTTCATTAATATATTAGAGCCTTTTTCTCTTCTCAAAATTGTTTTTTTCATTTGTAGTAAAACAATAACTATTTGGAATGTGTTTAGAAATAATTTTTTTATTATTTATTTTATCAGAGACGAAATCTTTAGATAATGTACATTCAAATTCTAATGTTGTAAAATAAGGGTGATATATTTCTGCTCCATTAGATAATATTGTATAAAAGTTTTAAAACTCTAAAACTAAAATGTAGTAATTTATTACAAATGTAAAGATGAATATTGGTATGATGAATTTTACCTTTTATTAAACTACTTAAATTTTTTATACCAACAAAATGATAAATTATTATCCATTCTTCGTCATTCAATTGTTCAATACGACTAAGGACTAATAAATGAACATGTGTTTTATCATGAGAAATATATTTACTTCTATAGCTTAATATTATTTTTTCCTCCCTTTGTGCATTTTCTATTTTTATTAATTCATATAAATTAATTGAAATATTTAAAAAATGTTCATATTTTTCAATAATGTCTTGAGATATAGCAGTGGGATAGGATAATCCATTTTTAATTCCTCATACCTTGTTATATTATATTTTGAAATAACGCCATTAATTTGGAAACAAGAATTACCAGACGGAATAAATAGAAGGCTAGAAGTAGTAATATGTAGACTCATGATAGGCCATACAAATTATACTCATACCTACTTATTTCAAAAAGAACCACAACCAATATGTGAACAATGCAATAACCTACTAACGGTAAAGCATATTATTTTCCATTGCTCAAAATACTCGTCGCTCAGACAAGAATATAATATACCTCAAGAATATAGGCTGATATATAAAAACAAAGAAAATTTGAAAAACCTTATTGAGTTTATAAACAAAACAAACTTAATTTCTTAATTTTAAATATATTTATAAATTGTAAATTATAAATTACGAATTATGTATTATAAATAATCTAAAATTATATTCTGAAGCACATATTTCCGTACATTTACGGATGTTCGATAATAAATGATACACTTGACTAAATTTATAAATACGTTATATTAACAATACAATGACGGCATTATCAATGTAGTATAAGCCTCACAGGCGTGACAACATAAATTAGTTACAATACCGAAAGTAACAACCATGAATCAAATTACAAATAGCGAAACTCCTGGGGTAATGCAATACACCAAAACTTAACCAAAACTCCAAAAACAATTCTAAATTAATTGTTAACCCACATATTTATAACAAAAACTATTCCACCATTTTTACACTCTGCGCCGTACACTCTCACTTGTTTGTTTAACGCTGCTTCACCTAGCCAAGCCGCCGAGTCACTTCCCCCATCAGCTTGTTACCGACGCTACCCCGCAAACATAGAGATGTCATTCCACAAGACCAGTCCCGAAACTGGAGACGTTTCGTTACCAAATCAAACCGTAACATAACCAAACGTATTTAAGAAATAATGTGAAACAACAATAGATGACGCAGCTGTGACGCGTATGCAACAGCTACGTCACAGTTTTATTATTGTTTTAATTAGTTGTCTTCAGTTGCACATGTATTTCAGTTCGCCTTTTTCATTTTAACTTTTAGTATAACGAATAAAAAAAGTTATAACCACAGGTATTACTGAACTGAAATTAATGATGAAAAGCTTTCTAGATTAGATGAATACAATGCTCAACGGAGAGAACCAAAACTCCTGCTTTAATTGACTTTTGCGTAATTCAGGGAAGCTCAACTAATTACCTGAAAGCTGAATCAATTTTAGAACTCTCATCTGATCAGTCACTAGTCATAGTCACATACTCCACCAAGTGATGAAACAAGAAACGCTATTCACAATAACCAATCAGGATACAGACTGGAAATTAATAAATTATAAGTTAAACTGCAATTTAAGAGGAGTTAAGGTTTTATATTGTTTATATTAAGTTTATTCTGTGAAAATTTGAAATCGATTTGAGTAAAACTGCCGGGGTTATAGAGTTTTAAGTCTTCACGTCTCTGGTCTGGTTTCGTCTTTCTTTAAAACTTTTAAATGCGTTTTTCTCACACTTAGCTTTTTCAGATTCAGGTGTCCTCTCTAGCTCAAAATCACCTGCACCGATCCTTTTGCACACTCTTTTTTTACATAAATGCCGAGATAACGATATCGAGTTTTATATTTTTTAAATTATAAAGTATTTTAAATTAACAAAGTTTCTGATTTTTTTTAATGAAAAATCAGTATTTTGTCTTTTAAAATTGAAACATTAGTATATTTATTTATAAATTTTCAATAGTTTATTTATTAGTATATTAGTAAAAAAAACTCGACAGAGTTACCTGCAGAAACTTATCGTATGAATGAAATCATTTTGATTTTTTAATTTCAAATAATCCAGTCATGAATTATGAGTGACACCGCAATGAAACTTTTCTTTGTTTTGAATTTCTTTTTCAATCATCATATATTATAATGTCCGAGGTGTATGTTTGTTTTCTTATATTCTTATATGTTTATATTCTTATATGTTTATATTCTTATATGTTTACGCGATTCGTATGGTAGCTCGAAAACGGCTCCATGGAAGTTTTTAAAAATTTCCTATTTCGTAGAGAAAAAAATTCTAAGACTTTTGGCGTCCCCGGATTTTTCCCTGAATTTCCTGGAAACCCGTAATTTTGGAAAAACTGGAAAAAAAGTGAGTCCTCTTTTGCTGTATTACTTTTAATTCGTAAAAGATAAAAAGTTGAAATTTTGCATGTGTATTAAGGTATTCAATGCTGACATTTCTCAAAAATTAGAATTTCAAAAATAGAAAAAGGGGGGGTTGAAGAAATTCGGGGGCCCGGTAGGGAACTTTGGAGAAAGTTCATATTCTGGATTGTAGAATAATTAAGTATATTATTAATAAAAAAAAATTCAAAATTTCCAAATTTTATTTGGGGGCACGGGGGCAGTATTTTCCGAGAGTAAAAATTGTGCTAGAAAGTTGAAATTTTGTATATAGGCTAACCTTGGTAACTTATTTACGAATCGAAAAAAAAAATCCCAAATTTTGAAAAAAAGTTGGTCAAATAACGCATAAATTGAAAATATTTTTTATTTTGATAAAAAAATAATATTTTTTTAGTCAATTTATATGTGTGTATATGTGCGCGAGTTTATTAATTATTTCAATTTAAAAATAGAACAGTTAAATATGAAATTTAATTACGAATTATTTTATTGGATTTAAATGATACACGCCAAAAAGACGTCGCATTGCGACGGGGGTAAACTCAAGTATATTATAATGTCCCAGGTGTATATTTATATTCTTATATGTTTATGTGTTTATATGTTTGGTTCGAATTTTGTATGGCATCTCGAAAACGGCTCCAGGGAAGTTTTTAAAAATTTCCTATTTCGTAGAGAAAAAAATTCTAAGACTTTTGGCGTCCCCGGATTTTTCCCTGAATTTCCTGGAAACCCGTAATTTTGGAAAAACTGGAAAAAAAGTGATCCCTTTTTTGCTGTATTACTTTTAATTCGTATAAGATAGAAAGTTGAAATTTTGCATGTGTATTAAGGTATTCAATGCTGACATTTCTCAAAAATTAGAAATTCAAAAATTGAAAAAGGGGGGGTTAAAGAAATTCGGGGGCCCGGTAGGGAACTTTGGAAAAAATTCATTTTCTGGATTCTAGAATAATTAAGTATATTATTTATAAAAAAAAATTCAAAATTTTAAAATTTTATTGGGGGGCACGGGGGCAGTATTTGCCGAGAGTAAAAATTGTGCTAGAAAGTTGAAATTTTGTATATAGGCTAACCTTGGCAACTTATTTACGAATCGAAAAAAAAATCCCAAATTTTGAAAAAAAGTTGTTCAAATATCGCATAAATTCAAAATATTTTTTATTTTGATATAAAAAATGTATTTTCTTAGTCAGTTTGTATGAAAAATTAATTGTTATTAAATGTTAAATCAATATAGGACGAGTTTATTTGTTATTTCAATTTAAAAATTTAATTTTGACTTAAAATTCAAGCCACTCACAAAAAACAAACGTCGCTTGCGACGGGGGTAAAAGCTAGTATATTATAATGTCCCAAGTGTATATTTGTTTTCTTATATTCTTATATGTTTGGTTCAAATTTTGTATGGCATCTCGAAAACGGCTCCAGGGAAGTTTTTAAAAATTTCCTATTTCGTAGTGAAAAAAATTCTAAGACTTTTGGCGTCCCTGGATTTTTCCCTAAATTTCCTGGAAACCCGTAATTTTGGAAAAACTGGAAAAAAGTGATCCCTTTTTTGCTGTATTACTTTTAAGTTGTAAAAGATAGAAAGTTGAAATTTTGCATGTGTATTAAGCTATTTAATGCTGATATTTCTCAAAAATTAGAAATTCAAAAATTGATAAAGGGGGGGTTGAAGAAATTCGGGGGCCCGGTAGGAAACTTTGGAGAAAGTTCATATTCTGAATTCTAGAATAATTAAGTATATTATTAATGAAAAAAAATTCAAAATTTCAAAATTTTATTTGGGGGCACGGGGGCAATATTTTCCGAGAGTAAAAATTGTGCTAGAAAGTTGAAATTTTGTATATAGGCTAACCTTGGTAACTTATTTACGAATCGAAAAAAAAAATTCCAAATTTTGAAAAAAAGTTGGTCAAATAACGCATAAATTGAAAATATTTTTTATTTTGATAAAAAAAATATATTTTTTTAGTCAATTTATATGTGTCAATGTATATGTGCGAGTTTATTTATTATTGCAATTTAAAAATAGAACAGTGAAATATGAAATTTAATTACGAATTATTTTATTGGATTCAAATGATACACGCCAAAAAGACGTCGCATTGCGACGGGGGTAAACTCAAGTATATTATAATGTCCCAGGTGTATATTTATATTTTTATATGTTTATGTGTTTATATGTTTGGTTCGAATTTTGTATGGCATTTTGAAAACGGCTCCAGGGAAGTTTTTAAAAATTTCCTATTTCGTAGAGAAAAAAATTCTAAGACTTTTGGCGTCCCCGGATTTTTCCCTGAATTTCCTGGAAACCCGTAATTTTGGAAAACTGTAAAAAAAGTGATCCCTTTTTTGCTGTATTACTTTTAATTCGTATAAGATAGAAAGTTAAAATTTTGCATGTGTATTAAGGTATTCAATGCTGACGTTTCTCAAAAATTAGAAATTCAAAAATTGAAAAAGGGGGGGTTACAGAAATTCGGGGGCCCGGTAGGGAACTTTGGAGAAAATTCATTTTCTGGTTTCTAGAATAATTAAGTATATTATTAATAAAAAAAAAATTCAAAATCTTAAAATTTTATGGGGGGGCACGGGGGCAGTATTTGCCGAGAGTAAAAATTGTGCAAGAAAGTTGAAATTTTGTATATAGGCTAACCTTGGCAACTTATTTACGAATCGAAAAAAAAATCCCAAATTTTGAAAAAAAAGTTAATCAAATATCGCATAAATTCAAAATATTTTTTATTTTGTTATAAAAAATGTATTTTCTTAGTCAGTTTGTATGAAAAATTAATTGTTATTAAATGTTAAATCAATATAGGACGAGTTTATTTATTATTTTAATTTAAAAATGGAATTAAATTTTGACTTGAAATTTAAGCCACTCACAAAAAACAAACGTCGCTTGCGACGGGGGTAAAAGCTAGTATAATTAAAGTTTGAGTAATTTAGACTTTAATAAAAAAAACAATTTATTTTAGTTTTACTTAAATAATATTTATTTGGACTAATATACACTGTGCGATACAGCTTATGCCTAGTCTCAAATGTTGAGTCAGCCAATTACTATCTGCGCGATGCAGATTATACATGAACTTGACCTCAAAAAGTGGTGAGCCAATTACTAACTGCGCTATGCAGTTTATACATGAACTAACTAGATTAAGATTAACATATTACTTATATACTATTTTATTATCTCTAGAGTGCTTGGTCAGCAAAGATACTGAAGAGACATTGTTGGTTTGTGTCGTATGGAATGTGTGTTATAACACCTCCCCTGTAAGATAAAATCTTATGCTTCAAATGTAGCAAAAGGTTTTTGCAACTCTTTAATATTTTTGCTACTTATTTCTTGTAAATTTTCATTTTTTATTATTTTTATTTTTCTAAAATATTTGATTAACTTATATACTACAATAGTAATTATTATGAATAATATAGGTAATAATGTATAATTAATTATGTGAACATGGTCTGAGATTCTTCTGTCATCGAAGTCTTCAGGTAGTAGGGCTAGAGTGGTCTGTAGCTTGTCTACGTTGCCTAGGTCCAGGTGTTTTAGGTTGGTCACGGTAGAGATGTTTAGGTGTTTGTTTTGGATCTCTGGTATTTTTGGCAGGGAAATGGTGTTCCAAGCTTCGACTTTCTCTTCTATATCTATGTACTGAAGAGTATTATCTGAAACAGAAAATTGACAATCTCGTGCAAGGTGTATTATATATGTTCCTTGTAGACGTATGTCACGTTGGCTGCTGCATATTAAGGTGCCACTGGTTTCGTCATTTGTGATTAACATCCAGGTGTTGAATTCGATGTTCTGGATCTTGATACCGGTTAGAGAAATCACTAAGGGTTGACATTTGCTGGTTGGCTGGTTTTGAATTAGTTCTATCTCGCAGGTGGTTTCCTCGATGTTGAGTGGTTCGCTAAGCTTGCATAGGAATTGATTGTTATATATTTCTTTGCAGGGTGCATTAAAATCTACATGTTTATACTCATTCACAATGGTGTATTGGGTTCTGGGAATAATCATTTGGAATTTATTGTTATAAGGTATGGGGATTGGATATAGTTTATAATACGTAAATATATTAGGGTTTACTAGTGGTATATTTATTACAAAAACGATTAGGTTTTTATTGGTGTATGCTTTGACTTTGCTAATAGTTTCATATTGTTGAATGTTCTCTGATGTAATATCGTAAGGCAGTTTGATATGTTTGGTTGTATCAACATGTTCCTTTATTGCTTGTAATTCTGCTAATAGGTGATCAGGTTCCAGGATTGAACCACTAAGCGTGTTCAGTTTAGCGAATGTTATGTCAGTTTCAATGGTTCTTAGTAGGTGCAAAAGTAATTGCATTGATTGACTGACAAGTCCAATCGATCATCATTCTTATTATAATGTCCGAGGTGTATGTTTGTTTTCTTATATTCTTATATGTTTATATTCTTATATGTTTATATTCTTATATGTTTACGCGATTCGTATGGTAGCTCCTAAAACGGCTCCGTCAATGTTTCTGAAAATTTCCTATTTCGTAGAGAAACTGATTCTAAGACTTTTGGCGTCCCCGGATTTTTCCCTGAATTTCCTGGAAACCCGTAATTTTGAAAAAACTGGAAAAAAAGTGAACCCTTTTTTGCTGTATTACTTTTAATTCGTAAAAGATAGAAAGTTGAAATTTTGCATGTGTATTAAGGTATTTATTGCTGACATTGCTCAAAAATTAGCAATTCAAAAATTGAAAAAGGGGGGGTTGAAGAAATTCGGGGGCCCGGTAGGGAATTTTGGAGAAAGTTCATATTCTGGATTCTAAAATAATTAAGTATATTATTTAAAAAAAAAAATTCAAAAATTTTATTGGCGGGCACGGGGGCAGTATTTGCCGAGAGTAAAAATTGTGCTAAAAAGTTGAAATTTTGTATATAGGCTAACCTTGGTAACTTATTTACGAATCGAAAAAAAAAATCCCAAATTTTGAAAAAAAGTTGGTCAAATAACGCATAAATTGAAAATATTTTTTATTTTGATAAAAAAGAAATATTTTTTTAGTCAATTTATATGTTTCAATGTATGTGCGCGAGTTTGTTATTTCAATCTAAAAATAAAGAATTAAATATGAAATGTAATTACGAATTATCCTATATTATAATGTCCCAGGTGTATATTTGTATTCTTATATTCTTATATTCTTATATATTTGGTTCAAATTTTGTATGGCATCTCGAAAACGGCTCCAGGGAAGTTTTTAAAAATTTCCTATTTCGTAGAGAAAAAAATTCTAAGACTTTTGGCGTCCCCGAATTTTGCCCTGAATTTCCAGGAAACCCGTAATTTTGGAAAAACGAAAAAAAAAATTTTTACTTTTTGCTCTATAACTTTTAATTCGTAAAAGATAGAAAGTTGAAATTTTGCATATGTATTAAGGTATTCAATGCTGACACTTCTCAAAAATTAGAAATTCAAAAATTGAAAAAGGGGGTGTTGAAGAAATTCGGGGGCCCGGTAGAGAACTTTGGAGAAACTTCATATTCTGGATTCTAGAATAATTAAGTTTATTATTAATAAAAAAAAATTCAAAATTTCAAAATTTTATTTGGGGGCAGTATTTGCCGAGAGTAAAAATTGTGCTAGAAAGTTGAAATTTTGTAAATAGGCTAACCTTGGTAACTTATTTACGAATCAAAAAAGAAAATCCCAAATTTTAAAAAAAAGTTGGTTAAATAACGCATAAATTGAAAATATTTTTTATTTTGATAAAAAAAAATATATATTTTTAGTCAATTTATATGTGTCTATGTATTGTGCGCGAGTTTATTTATTATTTCAATTTAAAAATAGAATTAAATATGCAATGTAATTACGAATTATTTTATTGGATTCAAATCATACACGCCAAAAAGACGGGGGTATACTCTGGGCTTTAAAAGAGATTTTAAAGACTTTAAAGAGAAAAAAATTCTAAAACTTTTGGCGTCTCCGGATTTTTTCATGAATTTCCTGGAAACCCGTAATTTTGGAAAAACTGGAAAAAAGTGAGCCCTTTTTTGCAGTATTCCTTTTAATTCGTAAAAGATAGAAAGTTTAAATTTTGCATGTGTATTAAGGTATTCATTCAATGCTGACATTTCTCAAAAATTAAAAATTAAAAAAGGGGGGTTGAAGAAATTCGGGGGCCCGGTATGGAACTTTGGAGAAAGTTCATATTCTGGATTCTAGAATAATTAAGTATATTATTAATAAAAAAAAATTCAAAATTTCAATATTTTATTTGGCGGCACGGATGACATTATTTTTCGAGTGTAAAAATTGTGTTAGAAAGTTGAAATTTTGTATATAGGCTAATCTTGGTAACTTATTTACGAATCGAAAAAAAAAATATTTTTTTTTAGTCAATTTATATGTCATGTATATGTGCGCGTGTTTATTTATTATTTCAATTTAAACATAGAATTAAATATAAAATGTTATTACGAATTATTTTATTGGTTTCAAATCATACACGCCAAAAAGACTTCGCTTTGCGACGGGGTAAACGTTACTAAATTTAAATTTTTACATGAAGTTCAAGCCACACACAAAAGACACGTCGCTTGCGACGGGGGTAAAAGCTAGTATGTTTATATTCTTATATTCTTATATGTTTATATGTTTGGTACTGAATTTTGTATGGCAGCGCGAAAACGGCTCCCACGATCTTTTTAAAAATTTCCTATTTCGTAGAGAAAAAAATTCTAAGACTTTTGGCGTCCCCGGATTTTTCCCTGAATTTCCTGGAAATCCGTAATTTTGGAAAAACTGGAAAAAAGTGATCCCTTTTTTGCTGTATTACTTTTAAGTCGTGAACGATAGAAAGTTTAAATTTTGCATGTGTATTAAGGTATTCATTCAATGCTGACATTTCTCAAAAATTAAAAATTAAAAAAGGGGGGTTGAAGAAATTCGGGGGCCCGGTATGGAACTTTGGAGAAAGTTCATATTCTGGATTCTAGAATAATTAAGTATATTATTAATAAAATAAAATTCAAAATTTCAAAATTTTATTTGGGGACACGGGACACATTATTTTCTAAGTGTAGAAATTGTGGTAGAAAGTTTAAATTTTCTATATAGGCTAACCTTGATAACTTATTTACTGATCGAAAAAACACTCCGAAATTTTGAAAAAAAGTTGGTCAAATAACGCATAAATTAAAAATATTTTTTGTTTTGATATAAAAAATATATTTTCTTAGTCAGTTAGTATGAAAAATTAATTGTTATTATATGTAAAATTAATATAGGACGAGTTTATTTATTATATCAATTTAAAAATGAAATTAAATTTCGACATGAAATTCATGCCACACACAACAGACGTCGCTTGCGACGGGGGTAAAAGCTAGTTTTATTATATTCAAATCATACACGCCAAAAAGATGTCGCATTGCGACAAGGGTAAACCCTATGGAATTTAAATTTGACATGAAATTAAAGCCACACACAAAAGACAGACGTCGCTTGCGACGGGGGCAAAAGCTAGTGTATTATAATGTCCCAGGTGTATATTTATATTCTTATTTTTTTATATGTTTATATGTTTGGTTCAAATTTCGTATGGCATCTCGAAAACGGCTCCAGGGAAGTTTTTGAAAATTGCCTATTTCGTAAAGAAAAAAATTCTAAGACCTTTGGCGTCCCCGGATTTTTCCCTGAATTTTCTGGAAACCCGTAATTTTGGAAAAACTGGAAAAAAAGTGATCCCTTTTTGGCTGTATTACTTTCAAGTCGTAAAAGATAGAAAGTTGAAATTTTGCATGTGTATTAAGCTTATTAATGCTGACATTTCTCAAAAATTAGAATTTCAAAAATAGAAAAAGGGGGGGTTGAAGAAATTCGGGGGCCCGTTAGGGAACTTTGGAGAAAGTTCATATTCTGGATTGTAGAATAATTAAGTATATTATTAATAAAAAAAAATTCAAAATTTCAAAATTTTATTTGGGGCACGGGGGCAGTATTTTCCGAGAGTAAAAATTGTGCTAGAAAGTTGAAATTTTGTATATAGGCTAACCTTGGTAACTTATTTACGAATCGAAAAAAAAAATCCCAAATTTTGAAAAAAAGTTGGTCAAATAACGCATAAATTGAAAATATTTTTTATTTTGATAAAAAAATAATATTTTTTTAGTCAATTTATATGTGTGTATATGTGTGCGAGTTTATTTATTATTTCAATTTAAAAATAGAACAGTGAAATATGAAATTTAATTACGAATTATTTTATTGGATTCAAATGATACACGCCAAAAAGACGTCGCATTGCGACGGGGGTAAACTAAAGTATATTATAATGTCCCAAGTGTATATTTATATTCTCATCATCATCATCCTATATTATAATGTTCCAACTGTATGTTTATATTCTTATATTCTTATATGTTTATCCTTCCTATATTATAATGTTCCAAGTGTTTATTTATATTCTTATCATATATTATAATGTCCCAGGTGTATATTTATATTCTTATAGTCTTATATTCTTATATTCTTATATTCTTATATGTTTGGTTCGAATTTTGTATGGCATCTCGAAAACGGCTCCAGGGAAGTTTTTAAAAATTTCCTATTTCGTAGAGAAAAAAATTCTAAGACTTTTGGCGTCCCTGGATTTTTCCCTGAATTTCTTGGAAACCCGTAATTTTGGAAAAACTGGAAAAAAAGTGATCCCTTTTTTGCTGCATTACTTTTAAGTCGTAAAAGATAGAAAGTTGAAATTGTGCATGTGTATTAAGGTACTTAATGCTGACATTTCTCAAAAAGTAGAAATTCAAAAATTGCAAAAGGGGGGGTTGAAGAAATTCGGGGGCCCGTTAGGGAACTTTGGAGAAAGTTCATATTCTGGATTCTAGAATAATTAAGTATATTATTATTAAAAAAAAATTCAAAATTTTATTGGGGGGCAGTATTTGCCGAGAGTAAAAATTGTGCTAGAAAATTGAAATTTTGTATGTAGGCTAAGCTTGGTAACTTATTTACGAATCGAAAAAAAAAATCCCAAATTTTGAAAAAAAGTTGGTCAAATAACGCATAAATTGAAAATATTTTTTATTTTGAAACAAAAAATTATATTTTTTTAGTCAATTTATATGTACACGTGTATATATGCGCGAGTTTATTTATTATTTCAATTTAAAAATAGAACAGTTAAATATGAAATTTAATTACGAATTATTTTATTGGATTCAAGTGATACACGCCAAAAAGACGTCGCATTGCGACGGGGGTAAACTCAAGTATATTATAATGGCCCAAGCGTATATTTATATTCTTATATGTTTATGTGTTTATATGTTTGGTTCGAATTTTGTATGGCATCTCGAAAACGGCTCCAGGGAAGTTTTTAAAAATTTCCTATTTCGTAGAGAAAAAAATTCTAAGACTTTTGGCGTCCGCAGATTTTTCCCTGAATTTTCTGGAAACCCGTAATTTTGGAAAAACTGGAAAAAAAAGTGATCCTTTTTTGCTGTATTACTTTTAATTCGTAAAAGATAGAAAGTTGAAATTTTGCATGTGTATTAAGGTATTCAATACTGACAATTCTCAAAAATTAAAAATTCAAAAATTAAAGAAGGGGGGGTTATAGAAATTCGGGGGCCCGGTAGGGAACTTTGGAGAAAATTCATTTTCTAGATTCTAGAATAATTAAGTATATTATAATTAAAAAAGAAATTCAAAATTTCAAAATTTTATTGGGGGGCACGGGGGCAGTATTTGCCGAGAGTAAAAATTGTGGTAGAAAGTTGAAATTTTGTATATAGGCTAACCTTGGTAAATTATTTACGAATCGAAAAAAAAAACCCAAATTTTAAAAAAAAGTTGTTCAAATAACGCATAAATTCAAAATATTTTTTATTTTGATATAAAAAATGTATTTTCTTAGTCAGTTTGTATGAAAAATTAATTGTTATTAAATGTAAAATCAATATAGGACGAGCTTATTTATTATTTCAATTTAAAAATGGAATTAAATTTTGACATGAAATTCAAGCCATTCACAAAAAACAGACGTCGCTTGCGACACGGGTAAAAGCTAGTATGTTTATATGTTTATGTGTTTATATGTTTGGTTCGAATTTTGTATGGCATCTCGAAAACGGCTCCAGGGAAGTTTTTCAAAATTTCCTATTTCGTAGAGAAAAAAATTCTAAGACTTTTAGCGTCCCCGGATTTTTCCCTGAATTTCCTAGAAACTCGTAATTTTGGAAAAACTGGAAAAAAAGTGAACCCTTTTTTGCTGTATTACTTTTAATTCGTAAAAGATAGAAAGTTGAAATTTAGCATGTGTATTAAGGTATTCAATGCTGACATTTCTCAAAAATTAAAAATTCAAAAATTGAAAAAGGGGGGGTTCACGAAATTCGGAGGCCCGGTAGGGAACTTTTGAGAAAGTTCATATTCTGGATTCTAGAATAATTAAGTATATTATTAATAAAAAAAATTTCAAAATTTTGCTTGGGGGCACGGGGGGCAGTATTTGCCGAGAGTAAAAATTGTGCTAGAAAGTTGAAATTTTGTATATGAGCTAACCTTGGTAACTTATTTACGAATCGAAAATAAAAATCCCAAATTTTGAAAAAAAGTTGGTCAAACAACGCATAAATTGAAAATATTTTTTATTTTGATAAAAAAAAAATATTTTTTTAGTCAATTTACATGTGTCAATGTGTTGTGCGCGAGTTTATTTATTATTTCAATTTAAAAATAGAATTAAATATGAAATGTAATTACGAATTATTTTATTGGATTCAAATCATACACGCAAAAAAGATGACGCATTGCGATGGGGGTAAACTCTATGGAGTTTAAATTTGACATGAAATTAAAGCCACACACAAAAGACAGACGTCGCTTGCGACGGGGGTAAAAGCTAGTATATTATAATGTCCCAGGTGTATATTTGTTTTCTTATATATTTTGTTCAAATTTTGTATGGCATCTCAAGAACGGCTCCAGGGAAGTTTTTAAAAATTTCCTATTTCGTAGAGAAAAAAATTCTAAGACTTTTGGCGTCCCCGAATTTTTCCCTGAATTTTCTGGAAACCCGTAATTTTGGAAAAACGAAAAAAAAAAATTTTACTTTTTCCTCTGTAACTTTTAATTCGTAAAAGATAGAAAGTTGAAATTTTGCATGTGTATTAAGGTATTCAATGCTGACATTTCTCAAAAATTAGAAAATCAAAAATTGAAAAAGAAGGGGTTGAAGAAATTCGGGGGCCCGGTATGGAACTTTGGAGAAAGTTCATATTCTGGATTCTACAATAATTAAGTATATTATTAATAAAAAAAAATTCAAAATTTCAAAATTTTATTTGGGGGCACGGGGGGCAGTATTTACCGAGAGTAAAAATTGTGCTAGAAAGTTGAAATTTTGTGTATAGGCTAACCTTGGTAACTTATTTACGAATCGAAAAAAAAAATCCCAAATTTTGAAAAAAAGTTGGTCAAATAACGCATAAATTGAAAATATTTTTTATTTTGAAACAAAAAATTATATTTTTTTAGTCAATTTATATGTACACGTGTATATATGCGCGAGTTTATTTATTATTTCAATTTAAAAATAGAACAGTTAAATATGAAATTTAATTACGAATTATTTTATTGGATTCAAGTGATACACGCCAAAAAGACGTCGCATTGCGACGGGGGTAAACTCAAGTATATTATAATGTCCCAAGCGTATATTTATATTCTTATATGTTTATGTGTTTATATGTTTGGTTCGAATTTTGTATGGCATCTCGAAAACGGCTCCAGGGAAGTTTTTAAAAATTTCCTATTTCGTAGAGGAAAAAATTCTAAGACTTTTTGCGTCCGCAGATTTTTCCCTGAATTTTCTGGAAACCCGTAATTTTGGAAAAACTGGAAAAAAAGTGATCCTTTTTTGCTGTATTACTTTTAATTCGTAAAAGATAGAAAGTTGAAATTTTGCATGTGTATTAAGGTATTCAATACTGACAATTCTCAAAAATTAAAAATTCAAAAATTAAAGAAGGGGGGGTTATAGAAATTCGGGGGCCCGGTAGGGAACTTTGGAGAAAATTCATTTTCTAGATTCTAGAATAATTAAGTATATTATAATTAAAAAAGAAATTCAAAATTTCAAAATTTTATTGGGGGGCACGGGGGCAGTATTTGCCGAGAGTAAAAATTGTGGTAGAAAGTTGAAATTTTGTATATAGGCTAACCTTGGTAAATTATTTACGAATCGAAAAAAAAAACCCAAATTTTGAAAAAAAGTTGTTCAAATAACGCATAAATTCAAAATATTTTTTATTTTGATATAAAAAATGTATTTTCTTAGTCAGTTTGTATGAAAAATTAATTGTTATTAAATGTAAAATCAATATAGGACGAGCTTATTTATTATTTCAATTTAAAAATGGAATTAAATTTTGACATGAAATTCAAGCCATTCACAAAAAACAGACGTCGCTTGCGACGGGGGTAAAAGCTTGTATGTTTATATGTTTATGTGTTTATATGTTTGGTTCGAATTTTGTATGGCATCTCGAAAACGGCTCCAGGGAAGTTTTTCAAAATTTCCTATTTCGTAGAGAAAAAAATTCTAAGACTTTTAGCGTCCCCGGATTTTTCCCTGAATTTCCTAGAAACTCGTAATTTTGGAAAAACTGGAAAAAAAGTGAACCCTTTTTTGCTGTATTACTTTTAATTCGTAAAAGATAGAAAGTTGAAATTTAGCATGTGTATTAAGGTATTCAATGCTGACATTTCTCAAAAATTAAAAATTCAAAAATTGAAAAAGGGGGGGTTCACGAAATTCGGAGGCCCGGTAGGGAACTTTTGAGAAAGTTCATATTCTGGATTCTAGAATAATTAAGTATATTATTAATAAAAAAAATTTCAAAATTTTGCTTGGGGGCACGGGGGGCAGTATTTGCCGAGAGTAAAAATTGTGCTAGAAAGTTGAAATTTTGTATATGAGCTAACCTTGGTAACTTATTTACGAATCGAAAATAAAAATCCCAAATTTTGAAAAAAAGTTGGTCAAACAACGCATAAATTGAAAATATTTTTTATTTTGATAAAAAAAAAATATTTTTTTAGTCAATTTACATGTGTCAATGTGTTGTGCGCGAGTTTATTTATTATTTCAATTTAAAAATAGAATTAAATATGAAATGTAATTACGAATTATTTTATTGGATTCAAATCATACACGCAAAAAAGATGACGCATTGCGATGGGGGTAAACTCTATGGAATTTAAATTTGACATGAAATTAAAGCCACACACAAAAGACAGACGTCGCTTGCGACGGGGGTAAAAGCTAGTATATTATAATGTCCCAGGTGTATATTTGTTTTCTTATATATTTTGTTCAAATTTTGTATGGCATCTCAAGAACGGCTCCAGGGAAGTTTTTAAAAATTTCCTATTTCGTAGAGAAAAAAATTCTAAGACTTTTGGCGTCCCCGAATTTTTCCCTGAATTTTCTGGAAACCCGTAATTTTGGAAAAACGAAAAAAAAAAATTTTACTTTTTCCTCTGTAACTTTTAATTCGTAAAAGATAGAAAGTTGAAATTTTGCATGTGTATTAAGGTATTCAATGCTGACATTTCTCAAAAATTAGAAAATCAAAAATTGAAAAAGAAGGGGTTGAAGAAATTTGGGGGCCCGGTATGGAACTTTGGAGAAAGTTCATATTCTGGATTCTACAATAATTAAGTATATTATTAATAAAAAATTATTCAAAATTTCAAAATTTTATTTGGGGGCACGGGGGGCAGTATTTACCGAGAGTAAAAATTGTGCTAGAAAGTTGAAATTTTGTGTATAGGCTAACCTTGGTAACTTATTTACGAATCGAAAAAAAAAATTCCAAATTTTGAAAAAAAGTTGGTCAAATAACGCATAAATTGAAAATATTTTTTATTTAGAAACAAAAAATTATATTTTTTAAGTCAATTTATATGTACACGTGTATATATGCGCGAGTTTATTTATTATTTCAATTTAAAAATAGAACAGTTAAATATGAAATTTAATTACGAATTATTTTATTGGATTCAAGTGATACACGCCAAAAAGACGTCGCATTGCGACGGGGGTAAACTCAAGTATATTATAATGTCCCAAGCGTATATTTATATTCTTATATGTTTATGTGTTTATATGTTTGGTTCGAATTTTGTATGGCATCTCGAAAACGGCTCCAGGGAAGTTTTTAAAAATTTTCTATTTCGTAGAGAAAAAAATTCTAAGACTTTTGGCGTCCGCAGATTTTTCCCTGAATTTTCTGGAAACCCGTAATTTTGGAAAAACTGGAAAAAAAGTGATCCTTTTTTGCTGTATTACTTTTAATTCGTAAAAGATAGAAAGTTGAAATTTTGCATGTGTATTAAGGTATTCAATACTGACAATTCTCAAAAATTAAAAATTCAAAAATTAAAGAAGGGGGGGTTATAGAAATTCGGGGGCCCGGTAGGGAACTTTGGAGAAAATTCATTTTCTAGATTCTAGAATAATTAAGTATATTATAATTAAAAAAGAAATTCAAAATTTCAAAATTTTATTGGGGGGCACGGGGGCAGTATTTGCCGAGAGTAAAAATTGTGGTAGAAAGTTGAAATTTTGTATATAGGCTAACCTTGGTAAATTATTTACGAATCGAAAAAAAAAACCCAAATTTTGAAAAAAAGTTGTTCAAATAACGCATAAATTCAAAATATTTTTTATTTTGATATAAAAAATGTATTTTCTTAGTCAGTTTGTATGAAAAATTAATTGTTATTAAATGTAAAATCAATATAGGACGAGCTTATTTATTATTTCAATTTAAAAATGGAATTAAATTTTGACATGAAATTCAAGCCATTCACAAAAAACAGACGTCGCTTGCGACACGGGTAAAAGCTAGTATGTTTATATGTTTATGTGTTTATATGTTTGGTTCGAATTTTGTATGGCATCTCGAAAACGGCTCCAGGGAAGTTTTTCAAAATTTCCTATTTCGTAGAGAAAAAAATTCTAAGACTTTTAGCGTCCCCGGATTTTTCCCTGAATTTCCTAGAAACTCGTAATTTTGGAAAAACTGGAAAAAAAGTGAACCCTTTTTTGCTGTATTACTTTTAATTCGTAAAAGATAGAAAGTTGAAATTTAGCATGTGTATTAAGGTATTCAATGCTGACATTTTTTAAAAATTAAAAATTCAAAAATTGAAAAAGGGGGGGTTCACGAAATTCGGAGGCCCGGTAGGGAACTTTTGAGAAAGTTCATATTCTGGATTCTAGAATAATTAAGTATATTATTAATAAAAAAAATTTCAAAATTTTGCTTGGGGGCACGGGGGGCAGTATTTGCCGAGAGTAAAAATTGTGCTAGAAAGTTGAAATTTTGTATATGAGCTAACCTTGGTAACTTATTTACGAATCGAAAATAAAAATCCCAAATTTTGAAAAAAAGTTGGTCAAACAACGCATAAATTGAAAATATTTTTTATTTTGATAAAAAAAAAATATTTTTTTAGTCAATTTACATGTGTCAATGTGTTGTGCGCGAGTTTATTTATTATTTCAATTTAAAAATAGAATTAAATATGAAATGTAATTACGAATTATTTTATTGGATTCAAATCATACACGCAAAAAAGATGACGCATTGCGATGGGGGTAAACTCTATGGAATTTAAATTTGACATGAAATTAAAGCCACACACAAAAGACAGACGTCGCTTGCGACGGGGGTAAAAGCTAGTATATTATAATGTCCCAGGTGTATATTTGTTTTCTTATATATTTTGTTCAAATTTTGTATGGCATCTCAAGAACGGCTCCAGGGAAGTTTTTAAAAATTTCCTATTTCGTAGAGAAAAAAATTCTAAGACTTTTGGCGTCCCCGAATTTTTCCCTGAATTTTCTGGAAACCCGTAATTTTGGAAAAACGAAAAAAAAAAATTTTACTTTTTCCTCTGTAACTTTTAATTCGTAAAAGATAGAAAGTTGAAATTTTGCATGTGTATTAAGGTATTCAATGCTGACATTTCTCAAAAATTAGAAAATCAAAAATTGAAAAAGAAGGGGTTGAAGAAATTCGGGGGCCCGGTATGGAACTTTGGAGAAAGTTCATATTCTGGATTCTACAATAATTAAGTATATTATTAATAAAAAAAAATTCAAAATTTCAAAATTTTATTTGGGGGCACGGGGGGCAGTATTTACCGAGAGTAAAAATTGTGCTAGAAAGTTGAAATTTTGTGTATAGGCTAACCTTGGTAACTTATTTACGAATCGAAAAAAAAAATCCCAAATTTTGAAAAAAAGTTGGTCAAATAACGCATAAATTGAAAATATTTTTTATTTTGATAAAAAAAATATATTTTTTTAGTTAATTTATATGTGTCAGTATACGTGCGCGAGTTTATTTATTATTTCTATTTAAAAATAGAATTAAATATGAAATGTAATTACGAATTATTTATTGGATTCAAATCATACACGACAAAAGGACGTCGCATTGCGACGGGGGTAAACTCTAGGGATCTTATAATATAGGGATCTTATACATATAAGACTTATATGTTTGGTAGTAAATTTTGTATGGCAGCGCGAAAACAGATCTGTCAATGTTTCGGAAAACTGCCTATTTCGTAGATAATAAAATCTAAGACTTTTGGCGTCCCCGGATTTTTCCCTGAAATCCTGGAAACCCGTAATTTTTTAAAAACTGGAAAAAAATTGGGCCCTTTTTTGCTATATAACTTTGTATTTGTAAAAGATAGCAATGTGAAAATTTGCGTGTGTATTACGCTATTGAATGCGAACATGTTTCAAAACATCGAAATTCAAAATTTAATAAAAGGGGCCCTGAAAAAATTAGGGTTCCCGTTAGGAAACTTTGGAGAAAGCCCAAATTTTGAATTGTGTAATAATTGAATATAATATTTAAAAAAAAAGTCCAAAATTTCAATTGGGGGCTAATTCAATTTTATTTGGGGGCACGGGGCGGTTTTTGCCGAGAGTAAAAATTGTGCAAGAAAGTTGAAATTTGCTATATGGGCTAACTTTGATGCCTAATTTTCGAATCGAAAAAAAAATCCCAAATTTTTAAAAAAAAGTTGGTCAAATAACGAATAAATTGAAAATATTTTTTATTTTGTTGAAAAAAATATATTTTTTTAGTCAATTTATATGAAAAATTATTTGTTATTATATGTAAAATAACATAGAAGGAGTTAAATATTTCAATTTAAAAATGAAACGAAAATTTGAAATAAATTTAAATTAAATATGGAAAAAGAGAGTTACGCTCTCTTTAATAATTAAAGAGGTAAAAATTTAAAAAAAATGACAGATCACTTGACGTCATTCCTTCCTCACCTTCTTCCCCACTATTATTTGACAACTTTTCTCATCGCGATAAAACAAGAGAAGTGCAAAAGAGAAACAGAATTAAACGTCACAGCAATAGCAACTGTTGTAGCAATTCATCAAGTTTTCATAAAATGTCGTGATATAAAACTAAAGTTATTGCCATTATCAACTACTAGGTAAACAACCAAATATTACGCACTAAAATAAAATTCAAACGTTAAATGGATTATATTGGTCATTTTTTGGATATTCAATAAAATAAAAACGTAAATATAATAATCAATATTTCAATAAAAACTTAAAAAATTGACCCCTAAATTGCCCTAAAATCTCCTAATATATATTTCATATATATATATAGCTCATATATTTTTTATATAAATAAGAAATAATATTGGTTCTGATTGCAATATACAATTTTTGCATTACCATAGATATCTTTTATGAAACAAATATTATTATGTATTACAGGCTAACATTTAGAACCAGTCTGAAATGCTATTATATCGTAACGATTTTAACATTTATATTTATTTTTTTTGAGTTGGTATATATATATTTAATTTCTTCCGAAGCGAAGAATGCCGCTTTGAAATTCTGATGCCGGGTTTACACATGCGTGATAGTGTATGAATGGGTAAAGTGAATATAAGTATATGAACCATGAAAGTTTTTGCTACTATGACGAAAATATTTAATTTCGTTTACGAATACAGAACGTTATCCCTGTGAGCACGAATATTTTCACTGTGAGCAATATATACGTAAGCAGTATATTCTCTTTACCCATTAGTATTTGAACATGTGTGTGTGAACTCGGCACGAAGAATGTTCTAGAATAAATATTACAGTTTCTTTTTTCATTTTTATATTGGCTGCTTTGAAAAATTTAAAAGAACTGTTACAACCAAACGATTCATCGACTGTATTCATGATCGCTTTAGGCGCCAATTTTGGAATAGTGAACTAAAATGCTCGGCGTCTCAACATTTGAAGGGAATGAAGGGTGAAGGGAGTGCACTGAGCTAAAGTTCAGTGCAGTTCAGTGATACCACATATTAAAACGTAATATTTTTTACTATTATTAAAATTTAAAAAAAACATTTATATTGAATGAAAATAATTACATATATCTACTGATATTAAAAATGTAACAAATAGTATTGAAAAAGAAATAATAAACTCAAATATATTTCTACCAACAGAAATTGTAAAAGTAAAGAATATTATGTTTTAATATTTGGTATCACTGAACTGCACTGAACTTTAGATCAGATAGTACCCCCTGCTGAGTGTTTACTATAACATGAGTTCTTAACGTCTGCAAAGTCAATATATTGATTGTTGTTTGATTTATATCAAATTATAAATATAAGAATTTCTGTTGTTAAGTGTTGAATAATAATTTATTTGGTGCATTAAAACTACTTTTGATATATAAGGTAAGCTTTTTACTAATTTAATCTAATACATTTATTTATTTATATTTATATGTTGTTACATTTATAGGTATGTTGTATACAAAAATACTATTATGTATTCTGCAAAATGTTGAAGTTTTTCGATGAAGTAGCTACATATGAGTATTATAAATTATCTGTTTACTATATCTAAAAAATTGTGAAATATATGAAAATATCAGTGTATTAACTGTTACTTTGTTTTGGTTATGTCTTGACAACAATGTATTTAGCAAGATTTTTTGCTTTAGTACTGTCATTACATAATTAAAACGATTTGTATACTTTTGTTATAGTAGCAGAAGAAAAATAATTTATTTTACATTGTGTCCCGTACTTAAAGTTTTTGAATATGTTTTAAAGTTTATATTTCGAACAAAACTTTTAAGTATTTTCCATCATCGGCCATCCGCGGAATCAGCACGTAAAAAAAATGACTACCAAAACTGTTTTTATGCAATATCTTCTGAATCTTATTATCAATCTGAAAGACGAGTAAATGATGTTTATCAAATAGGTAATTACTATTTGCTGTATTAAAACCGTTTTTAGCGCCTGCGGATGTCTGATTCTGCTAAAAACTTGGAATCTTTATTACGAATTAATATTATTTGTAGTAATTTACCGATATTTATAACTTATGTGATATCCTATTTAATCTTACGTTCGGCCAAATTTGTGTTTTTGTATATTATACTTTATTTGTTTTCAGATTACCGAATTATTAGTGTTGTACTTAGTATAATACTTATGTTCTAATTGAGAAAGACGACATCGATTGTCAATACTGGTTTGTTCTTTTCATTTATTAATACATATTTTAAAAATTTCTTTATGTAACCTTAAATTTCTGCCATAAGTACTCTTAGTTATTTAGTATATAGTATAAGTAGTATTAGTTATTTATCTTTGTTATACATTATCGTATTGATTTTTTCATTTTAGAGGTCTGCAAATCTCTGCATTGGTTACATATTTATATAATATACAGCTATATATTACAATATACTGGAGTATTCCTCTGTGGCATATGTTACATCACAGAGATCTTCTAAGGAGCTAAGTATATTTATCTATACAAATATTTATATTAATATGAATTATTAATCAAAATTGCAATTTCTTTTTTATGCTTTACACCTATTTATAATAATAGTTTAGGTAATACTTTCATTTTTATTTTATAATATATATAGCTTATTTATTTAATTCTACTACAACATGTCTAAATCATTATTTGGCTGTGGTAGGAAAAAACGGATTTCGTCTGATCATATTAAGATTTTAAGGTCCAATTCAAATAAATTAAAAAAGCCAATATCAATTGTTAGAGGTACTTTTAATCAATTTGACAAAAGATTTAGTAAAACGACACGTGGTCTACAATGTAGTAGTTGCAGTGTTGCTGCAATATGTGTTAACGAAACTACGCCGTTAAATACATGGAATTCAGATACATTGGATTCTATTTTAATACTTGGAGATCAGTGTTACTTAGACAATTCTTTAGGAAACGAACACCGTTTCTTATTACCTGATAAAGTCAAGAAAAACATCTCCTTAAAAGAAAACACATACGTCGTATATTATGATAACACAAAAACCCACTGGGGCGACATTAGAAATGTAAATACAGAAATAAGAGAGCTAACAATTTCCTTTTTAAAGTCATTTTTTGATACATATAAAAATGAATTATTTACAGTTAGTGATCAGACCTTTGTCATTTTTAAAGAATCTGATTTATTTTGGGTATTTGATTCACATCCAAGAGGTATTAAGGGACAAATTGTTTGTGAGAGAGATGGAAAGTCCGTTCTTTTATGCTTTAAAGATCTTCTAGATGTCATAAATTTAATTAAATTTAATTTTAGTAGCTGTAAAAGCACAGAATTTTCTATTGCTCCTATTACTATATTAAGCACTATAGATAATAGTACATTAAAAGAAATAAATAATTCTTCTACTTCTGTAAACATTGACGAAATTGTAACAAGTTCCATTTATAATTATCCAAATGTTAATGTCTCTGAAAAAGGTATAACTGTATTAAAACTGCCGGAACCTTTTAAAATTTTACAAGCAAATTTTAATCAGCCAAGTGACGTTTTTCTAAATTTTCCTAAAAATTCTCAATGTACGGCAATAGCTACATTTAGTATATGTATGCAAGAATTAATTACATTAAATAGCTGGACCACGTCAGTATTGGATTATATTTTAATACTAGGAGACAATTGTTATCGAAAAAGTTTAAAACCCGGTTGTCACCCTTTCCTATTAATTGAGGAGATTATTCCAAATATATCTATTGGTAATGGTGGTACATGTAAAATTAATTATGATCTTATGGACACTGCTCAAGGTCATCTTAATATACTAACAGGAGATTTTTTAGAAAAATACTTTAAAAAATATAAAAATGGACTATTCACTACTTGCAGTCAAACATTTTCATTATTCAAACACGACAGCCTTTTCTGGGTCTTTGATTCCCATTCCAGGGGTATAAAGGGACAATCTATTTCGAACTCTAATGGCAAAGCAGTACTTTTATGATATAAATACATAAATGATTTAGTCGATCTAATTCAATATAATTTTCGAGATTCTGGAGGTTCTTTACTTTTTACAATTCTTCCAATTACTGTAAAAAGTATTTCAGGAAATATTAACATTTCAGAAATATATGAATATTCATACTTAAGCTTCACAAATGAAGTTAGTACAATAAGTGACAGTGTTGGTGTAATATGTGATAATAAAACAAGTGATACAAGATATTTAGTAAGTGATAATGTGCAATTAAATGAATTACAGAATGTAAGTGATACAGTATTATCAAAGGAAAAATGCCATGAACGTAGTACTACATTGAAAGTAAGAGAAAGTGAAAGGCTACTAAAAAAGGCGAAAAATTTCAAAAAGGAAACTACAGGTAGAAGGCAAAAAGGTTAAACAAACTAAAGATATGTTTGGAAAAGAAG
The DNA here is from genome assembly GCA_963678705.1 of Panorpa germanica. Classification (NCBI taxonomy): domain Eukaryota; kingdom Metazoa; phylum Arthropoda; class Insecta; order Mecoptera; family Panorpidae; genus Panorpa; species Panorpa germanica. Next base: position 630,141 of record OY783211.1, on the reverse strand, counting down.
TTAGAAAACGAAACAAGTGAATTAAAGCAAATTCGCTTAAACAAACAGGCAGTGAGAGATAGCAAGAGATTTAAAGAGGAAACACCGGATCAAAGGCGAAGAAGAATAGAGAAAATCAAAGCTGATAAAAAGAAAAAATTAAGTTTGGAAACAAATGTTGCGAGACAAGTTCGCCTAAAAAAGCAGAATTTAATAAACAAAAAGCGATTACTACAAGAAAATATAAATGAAAAAGACAGAAGGAAAAAAATATTGTTATTTCGAAAAAGAATTAGGTTAGCCAATGAAAAGGAAGAAGCCAAACGAATCAGATTACAGAAAATAGCACTACAAAAGCAAAGAAAATTAGCTAAAGCATCAGAACTTGAATCAGATAGGGAAACACAGAATAAAACACCCAACATACCGCAACAAATATTAAGTACAGCAATTCAAGAAATAGACGATGAAACATTTGTAATACAACATTACTGTGGATCTATGAATGTCATATGTCAATTTTGCAACGCAAATCATTTCAAAAATGAAAAACCGACTGATGGAAAATTTTCATTATGCTGTTCAAAAGGCAAAGTTTCAATTTCGAATCCTTCTAATCCTTTTCCAGAGCTGTTAATGGAACTAATGACTAATATGCAACCCCTTTCTGCCAATTTTATGGATAACATCAGAAATTACAATAGTTCGCTTGCATTTGCTTCATTGGGAGCACATATTGATCACCGTCCAGGCACACGTGGGCCCTACTGTTTCAGAATATGTGGTCAGGTTTACCATAGCATATCATCGGCACACCCTACAGAAGGAAAACAGCCACAATATGGTCAGCTGTATATTCTAGATCCTGATGATGCCACATGTAAAAGAATGCAAGGCGATGTTAACAGTAAATGCAAGAGACAACTATTTGAGCAATTGGATTATTTAATAAGAAAAGTAAATCCATACGCCGCTGCATATAAAATGATGGCTGAAGTAGAAAGAGAGGAGATTGCAAAAGCTAATTTAGAAGGTAGAAACCCTTTTGATGTGCAGATGAATATTGTTCAGCAGCTCACAAAAGATCCACGGCGATACAACGTGCCGTCTACTAATGAAGTAGCTTTAATTTTTACTAGCAAAGATGGATTACCACCTTCTGATAGAGACATTTGTGTCTATCAAAAAGATGGTAATCTCCGTAACATTAATATTCTAAACGAAAATTGCGATCCAATGACTTATCCGTTGTTATGTCCAACCGGTGAACTCGGTCATTCGGAACATTTACTAAATGTTTCATTAGGAAGAAGAATTTCTCATCGGCAATTTTATTCTTATAAACTTAGATGCACGGGCTCTTTTAATCCATTTCTTAGTGCCGGAAAACTTACTCAACAGTATATTGTTGATGCATATTCTAAAATCGAAGGTAATAGACTTAATTTCATACGCAACGCAAATACGCAAAAGAAATTGCGGTCAGAAATGTATTTTGGGTTAATGGATTATGTCAAAAATAAATCCAATAATGAAGGTATTATACCTGGCAGAATGGTTATTTTACCAAGTACATTTGTCGGAAGTCCACGTAGCATGTCACAACATTATCTTGATGCTATGGGAATTATTTGTAAATATGGTTCACCGGATTTGTTTATTACAATGACATGTAATCCCGAGTGGCCAGAAATTAAAAGTAATTTACTAAATAATCAACGAACCGAAAATCGTCCCGATTTAGTTGTTAGAGTATTTCAATTAAAAGTGAAAGAACTCTTTGACGATCTATTGAAAAGACATATTTTCGGTAAGGTACCAGCTCTAATGTCTGTTATTGAATTTCAGAAACGCGGTTTACCTCACATTCACATTCTAATCATTTTAAATAATCAAAATAAAATTCGAAACACGGAACTTATTGATAAAGTTGTAACTGCAGAAATTCCAGATAGTAAAACTCATCCCATTTTATTTGATGTGGTCAAGAAATGTATGATTCACGGTCCATGTGGACCATATAATTTAAACGCTCCATGCATGAAAGAAAATAAATGCAGTAAAGATTTTCCGAAATCATTTCAAGCTTCAACTGTAAATAACATTAACGGGTACCCTTTGTACAGACGTCGGGATAATAATTCCAAAATTGATTTTTACACGGCAAAAGGCACTATAAAACATACAGTGGATAATAGATGGGTTGTACCATACAATAGATTCCTTTCCTTGAAATATAGATGCCACATTAATGTTGAAATTTGCGCTTCGGTTAAAAGCGTACAATATTTATATAAATATATATATAAGGGCCATGATTGTGCCAGTGTTAAAATAACATCTGAAGGACAAGCACAATTAGACTGGGATGATGTTTCATTTTATTTAGACGCGCGATATGTATCACCACCAGAAGCCATGTGGAGAATATTTGCATTCGATCTGCAATATAAAACACACACTATATATAGGTTAGCAGTTCATTTGGAAAACCAGCAAAATATTTTATTTACTGAAGGAAATGAAGAATCTGCATTAGCACGGTCTTCAGAAACTACATTAACGGCTTGGTTTAAATTAAATTCAACATCGGTAGAGGCTAAAACTTATTTGTATACGGAAATACCCGAACATTACATTTTTGATCGCAAAAAGACATGGACTTTAAGACAGCGCATAAGTCATTTGATAATTCCGAGAATGTATAGTGTTAGTCCTAAAGAAGGTGAAAGGTTTTATTTAAGGTTATTGTTGCTTCATGTACGTGGCGCTACATGTTTCAAAGACTTGCGAACTCTCAATGGAATCGAATATTCCACTTTCCACGAAACAGCAAAAGAATTAGGTTTATTGAGTGATGTTACTCAATGGGATCGTTGTTTAGATGATGCTTCGATTTGTAAAATGCCCAAACAGCTACGACAGCTATTTGCTTTTATTTGTATTTTTTGCGAACCCTGCGATCATAATTTATTATGGGAAAATCATAAAGTAACTTTATGCGAGGATTATAGTTTAACTTATAACCTAGAAACTGCTCAACAGTTAGCTATCAATGATATCATTGATATTTTTAAATTACATAATTTCAATTATACTGATTTTGGATTTCTGGAATATCGTAATGTAAATTTAGTTTTAGTTAGGGAAACATTTAACCAAGTGGAAGAATTTGAACAAGGTGTTAATTTTAGTAGTCAATTAAATCCAGATCAGAAAAACGTATTTGATGAAATAATGCTTTGCATAAACAACGATAATGAAGAGCAAAGATATTTCTTTATTCATGGGTCGGGTGGTTCTGGGAAAACATTTCTTTATACTACTTTATTACACGTCGTACGTGGAATGGGATTAACTGCTATACCTGTAGCTTGGACAGGAATAGCAGCTACGTTACTAAAATCAGGTAGAACGATCCATTCGCAGTTTAAATTGCCGGTTCCCCTAGATGGAAATTCAACTTCATCCATAAGGCACAACTCTATTGATGGGAAATTATTAAAGTCAGCTAAGTTAATTATATGGGACGAGGTTACAATGGCGCCTTACTTTGCTTTAGATGTAGTAGATATGTGCCTTCGCGATTTAATGAAAAATAATAAGCCATTTGGAAATAAAATCATTTTATTAGGAGGAGATTTTCGACAATGTCTTCCTGTTGTTAAACGGGGAACGGTTGCAGATATAGTTTCAACATGCATACAAAATAGCAGGTTATGGCCACTTTTCAAAATTAAGCATCTGACAATTAATATGAGAGTTGCGCAAGAAGAAATCGATTTCAAAACGTGGTTATTACAACTTGGAGATGGACTAATTAATGATAGTCCAGATAGTGTAGTAAACATGGTTAAAATTCCAAGTAAATTCATTTCTGACAAACCGTTAGTAGATGAAATATACGGCGATATTAATTTAGTTACTCTTGATGAATTAAAATCTCGCGTAATTTTATGTCCCTTAAATGAAGACACATTACAGATTAATGAAAAAATTTTAAATTTATTGGATGGGGAACAATTTTGCTGTCTCAGTCATGACACTGTTTCAACTGATTCTGATACAGAACAAAATCATTTCCCAGTAGAATTCTTAAATAGTTTGACACCATCGGGTATGCCTCCACATAAATTAAATTTAAAAATAGGTGCAATCATAATGCTCCTAAGAAATATGAATCCTAATAGCGGACTTTGTAATGGAACCCGTTTAATTGTAAAACATATCTATACATCTGTAATAAATGCAGAAATAATTACTGGAAGTCACACTGGTGATCGCGCTCTTATTCCTAAAATAGTGTTAGCTCCTTCTGATATAAATCTTCCATTTATACTTAAAAGAGTTCAGTTTCCTGTTCGATTAGCATTTGCTATGACAATAAATAAATCACAAGGTCAAACTTTTGAAAAAGTAGGTGTTTTATTACGGGAACCCGTTTTTACTCATGGCCAATTATATGTCGCGTTTTCAAGGGTTAAATCATCCAATAATTTAAAAATTGAAACATTAACTTTTGTTACTAAATCAAAGAAAGATATATTTACTTCCAATGTGGTTTATAAAAATGTACTTCTATTAGAATAGATACCTCCAAATTATTCGAAATTATTTAGTTTTTGCTATTTCATCTGCTATTCGTGTCTTATAAGTAATAATATAATCTTTCATCATGTTCAAGTCAAATAATCGTGTCCTTAAATTTTAGATTCTCTTTACGTATTTTTCTTTTAGCAGTCATTTGTTAAACAAATACTCTAATCGGGAGAGTGAGATTATCATTTAATTGCTTCTAGATAGATATAATTGAGATTTATTTTTTAAGTTCTCATTATTTTTTTATTATACAGTTCACATTAATTTTTACTTAATTAAACTATTAACCTTAAAAACCTTCTATCGTCTTTACGGTTCGAAATTATTTAATCTTTGCGATTTCACCTGTTTTCCGTGTTTTATAAGTAATGATGTTTTATTTTATCAGTTTTAACTCAAATAGTGCTTTAAATTTTAGATTCTCTTTAAGTATTTTTCTATTGGCTTTCATTTGTTAAACAAATACTCTGGTCGGGAGAGTGAGATTATCATTTAATTGCTTTTAGATAGGTATAATTGAGATTTATTATTTAAGTTCTTATTATTATTTTATTATTTACTCTTAAATTTTAGATTCTCTTTACGTATTTTTCTATTGGCTTTCATTTGTTAAACAAATACTCTGGTCGGGAGAGTGAGATTATCATTTAATTGCTTTTAGATAGGTATAATTGAGATTTATTATTTAAGTTCTTATTATTATATTATTATTTACTCTTAAATTTGAGATTCTCTTTACGTATTTTTCTATTGGCTTTCATTTGGTAAACAAATACTCTGGTCGGGAGAGTGAGATTATCATTTAATTGCTTTTAGATAGGTATAATTGAGATTTATTATTTAAGTTCTTATTATTATTTTATTGTTTACTCTTAAATTTTAGATTCTCTTTACGTATTTTTCTATTGGCTTTCATTTGTTAAACAAATACTCTGGTCGGGAGAGTGAGAATATCATTTGATTGCTTTTAGATAGGTATAATTGAGATTTATTATTTAAGTTCTTATTATTATTTTATTATTTACTCTTAAATTTTAGATTCTCTTTACGTATTTTACTTTTAACTTTCATTTGGTAAACAAATACTCTGGTCGGGAGAGTGAGATTATCATTTAATTGCTTTTAGATAGGTATAATTGAGATTTATTATTTAAGTTCTTATTATTATTTTATTGTTTACTCTTAAATTTTAGATTCTCTTTACGTATTTTTCTATTGGCTTTCATTTGTTAAACAAATACTCTGGTCGGGAGAGTGAGATTATCATTTGATTGCTTTTAGATAGGTATAATTGAGATTTATTATTTAAGTTCTTATTATTATTTTATTATTTACTCTTAAATTTTAGATTCTCTTTACGTATTTTTCTTTTGGCTTTCATTTGGTAAACAAATACTCTGGTCGGGAGAGTGAGATTATCATTTAATTGCTTTTAGATAGGTATAATTGAGATTTATTATTTAAGTTCTTATTATTATTTTATTGTTTACTCTTAAATTTTAGATTCTCCTTACGTATTTTTCTATTGGCTTTCATTTGTTAAACAAATACTCTGGTCGGGAGAGTGAGATTATCATTTAATTGCTTTTAGATAGATATAATTGAGATTTATTATTTGATCATTTTTATTTTATTATTTACCTTTAGATGAAAGTGTTATATATATTATATCGTGCGTACGTAGTGATGTACTCTTTGCCATTTTACCTGTTTTTCGTGTTTTAAATATAATAGTGTTATATTTCATTGTTTTCAAGCCAAATAGTAGTGTTCTTAAATTTTAAATTCTCTTTCCATATTCTTCTTTTAGCAGTCATTTGTTAAACAAATACTTTGATCGGGAGAGTGAGATTATCATTTAATTGCTTTTAGATAGGTATAATTGAGATTTATTATTTAAGTACTCATTATTACTTTATTATTAACTTTTAGATGTAAGTGTTATATATATTATATTGTATGTTATTGGCATTTTAATTGTTTTCAGATTACCACATATCCTTTTATGAATTCTTTCCTTTTTATAATCTTATGTTGGTCCTCTCCTCTCCCGACAACGAAGTTTCAAATTTATAAAATTCAGTCATATTCATATTGAAATAACTTCTACATAACTACATGCATGCTACATTATCATATGAATAATATATTTTAAAAATTTGTTTCATATTCTTTACCTGCTCGCTGGTGTTGTCGCATGATTTATTTGATAACGTTTAGAAAAATACTCTTATTTACAAATCATTAATCGTAATACATTTTTAAGTTTAGTCTAATGTGTAATAATTGTTACCAGATCAGTATTTTTATTACAACGTTTGCAGATAAATTAACTAAAAAGAATATTTCCTTTTTAAATTATAAATTATGCTTTCATATTATTAATTATTAATACGAATATTGCTATTACAAATAATTAACATTAAATATTAATATTAATATAGTACATATTAAGTTTTAGGTCTTTGCAACTAAGAAGTGTATAAAGTGTGTAAAGAATCATTTGTCTGAAATACGTTAAAAAGTAACCTAAAATACTTTTATGACACAATTATATATATATCATCATGATGATACAATCATATCATTATGCTGAGATTCTTTAAAATGCTAACATAACATTCTCAGGTATTATGCTTTTTAAATAGATTTTTAAACAAATGAATTAATACGTTTGATGTTGCAAAACATTATTTTTGTGTTTAATTTTTGTGAAATAACTACTACAAACATTATTACTACTCTATATTATCCTTTTATTAAAAATAAATACAATATATTCTTCATGTTGTTTAAGACGATCATGCAAGTACGATGTAAATTAATGTTATTGTAATTTACAGAGCGAAAAAAGGGCCGTGGCAATAAGAAGTTCACCAAATTAGAATAAAATAAATTTAATTATTTTAGTTGATCGCTTTATTTAGAGTTTCTTGTTTATTATCAAGTGTCTCCAGGGCTAAATTTATACGCTCGCCGTCGTTAGCGTCTAGGTTTCCACCGATTGCTTTCCAAACAGTACCTAAGCCATCTATGAAGCCTCTTTTTCCTCTTCGAGTTGGGAGAATTTGTTTAAATTTTCTACTTATTTCCATATCCAGGATGTCCATTACAGCAGTGCTGTGCCCATAGGTTGTAAATTTCTTTTTTTCTAATTTTGTTTTAATATCTTCTCTAGTCAGGTGTACGTGGTTATAATATTTTATTAAAGGGTCCAAATCTATTTTCTTGACTAAAGTCCAATATTCCTTGATGTTTTGGGCTGTTCCTAGTTGCACAGGATATAATCCTGGGTTATCAGTGATTTTAATAATTCGGCATTCATTAATATCGCTGGTGTTGATTGCGGTGATGATCCTGCAACAATCAGGATTTCTTAGTACTTGATCGTGTTTTAATATATTTATTTATAATTAATTAATAAATAAATAATTCATTTGTATTTCGGGATTTGAGTGCATGATGTATTTGTGCTTTGTAGGCCCGTGTCGTTTAAATACTTCTAGGACCTCTTCTTTTATTCTATTAAAAAGTCCTTGTGCTATAGAGGGCATCCGTATTATTCATTCGGTTGGTGAATTTTCAAGTTTTTTTTTTTTTTTTTTTAGAAATTCGGAAAGTTTGTCCAGGCAGTTTTGTTGATTGCAGACTGGATTTATTGTGTGTCCAAATGTTCTTCCTCGCGTGAGTTTATATGGGCCCTCTACGAGGTTATTAGTTCTTTTAGCTTTATTTAATATGTATTCGAAATTGAGTGTGTTTTTTTTTTGCTATTACCTTTGCGAATCCGTTGTAGTATCTTGGTTTTTCGTCTCTGGGTATATACCCCTATATGGCCCCTATATGGGTATCGGATACTTCTAGTACTTTAAAGGGTCCTGTGTTCATTATTCGGCTTTTACCCTGTTTTGATTTAGTGTTGAGGTATACGATATCTAATTGTTTTACGTTTGGGTCTTTAACAGTAGCATTTCTCTTATTATTGACCTGTTCTTTTCGATTTGCATTTATTTCTTTAATTTTTGAGTATAGGGTTGAGATTTTATTTTTATGATTTTGGATGTATAAGTCTATGAGTTTTTTTTGTCATAATCCATAACCAATACTGACTTGGTTTGTAAGTGTCCATTTATTATTTCAAAGGTTTGTATGTTGTACTGAAATGTGGGGTTTCGTTATATCCTATAATAGCATATTTCATGATTGATTCGGGTGTAAGATCATGTTTATGTTTCACTATACGATATAGTTCTAGTATCGTGGAATGTGCTCGTTCTATTGGAGAATTACTTTCATGTCTGTATGGTGTTGTTATATGAATTTTAATTTTATATAATTCTTGTAATTCTTTGATGAGATTATTTGAGAATTCGGTTATATTTGTATATTTTTTAATATTATTTGTAATATGATTGGGTGCCGTGGTGTGAGAAATACGTTATTAGTTTATCGGCAATTTCTGTGGATGACCTATTGGCGATTTTGTATGCCTGTGGTTATTTTGAAAATACTTCTATTATAGTATTGTCTATACCAAACGTATCTATATGTAATTTCTCAAGTGGTCTCTCAGGTGTTTCGGTGTTATTTAGCGGTCTAATTGGTTTTCTTTTATATTTGCACTATTTGCATGTGCTGCAGTTATTGATGAAATTTTCGACATCTTTTCGTAGACTAGACCACGTATATCTTTCGCAAATTAATTTGTATGTGACGTCTATTACTTCATTACTTGCTGATTCTGATTATTACTCTGGTGGTTCATTTACTTAAAAAAGGTTTCATGTTTTTATTCCGCTATTGCTATGTTTTTTGTTAGTGTTCATGTATACTGTGTCTACATTTGGATTTTTAACAGTAGCTTTAATCATGATAATAAATTGTACTGTCTGTATTTATTTCCTTAACTTTATGCACATAACATTGCTATTTTATTTTTGTGTTTTTCAATGTGTTAGTCTATGGGTTATCATAGTAGCTAAATTAGAAATGCTTAGTTTGTTAATGTAGCATTATCTTTTGTACTGGAGTATGGGGATTCATTACATTTTATAATAACACATCTCATGAGTGACTTGGCAGGGGCATGTTTATGCTTTATGATACGGTGGACTCTGGTTTTGTGGAATGCGCTTATATTATGATCTCACAGTTGTTTTTGTGTTATTTAGCGTTTTCAAATCATAGTATTTGCATTGCTTGCATGTGTCGTAATTGATAATGATAGTTTCCACGTATTTTATTAGTTTACACAAGTATATCTTTCGTAAATTACCTTGTGCATTGCGTTTGTTTCTTTGATGTCTAATACTTATATCATTTTTATTTTATGCTCATTTTTATATTTGCTGATGGTGTTTATTTTTTAAATTATTGTACGTTTAATATGTGTTATCATTACAATGGGTTTATTGAGTTTTATTTTTAAATGTAGTTTGTTAATGTAGATATTAATAGGTCGCGTTTCTTTATTTTAATTTAAATACTCGTAATTTGCTCTTTTTATTAATTTTAATAATTTTAACTGCGTTGATGATTGTATCGAAATAGTTATTTTATTATTATTTGATGTCGCTTAATTTGTATGTTTTTATGTTTGTTGTATATTTATAGGTTTTACTGCTGGTGATAACCAGTGTTTATGCGATTTTCTGCATTAAGGTGGTTGTTTATGATTCTCAATTCGTTTCATCATTTCCTTTTTCTTTTTGTCTGTTGTGTTTTGTAAATGTATTGTTTATCGTAATATTTGTAGTAATTTATTTAAATGGTTGTTTTGTATAATTCTTTTAATAGTTCATACAATTTTCTTTATTAAGGTGGTTGTCCGTTTTAGGGTTTTATTATTTTTAGTTTTAAATTTCGGAGTTAAATATTATATACTCAGGTGGGTTTGGTTGCTTGCGGTTGCGTATTTGAATTGTTAAGGTTCGGGTAGAAATTTTAATTTTTCGGAAAGTATTGAAGACTTTTTGTCAAGTTAAGTCAATATATGTTTTATTATTTTCATTCGTCATGATATTTCGTCATATATTTATGTATCCAGATATTATTTTTATTTCGTTTAATCCCATATAGTTGCTTTAGTTGTGCCGAATTTCTAATCTTCTGTCCACGAATTATTTCTTTTCTGTGATCATTTATCCACAAAGTGTGTGCCTCGTTTTCTGAATCTTCTTGTTTTTCTGGTATGCATTTAGCTTTGTTTCTTTTTTTCTTTTCAATTTTTTCTTTTATTTTAAAATTTTGATTTTTATTATTTCCTGCTTTTCTTTGCTTTATATTGTGTAATTTTTTTACTTCCGAATATTGCATATTTAGTTTTTCTGGTTTTTCTTGGTTGATATTTTGTTGCTTCACTATTTCAAGTTCTTTTATAGTTTGCTTTTCTGCTACTTGTCTGATTTTTTGTTGATTTTGTACTTTAAAATCTAGAAGGTTTGGATTTTTTGATTGTTGCTTAACATTTTGTTGATTTTGTATTTCGAAATGTTGTGAATTTTGATTCTCTGATTCTTGTTTCATATTTTGCTGATTTTCTACTTTGAAATCTTGCATGTTCTGATCTTCTGTGTTTTGTTTGACGCTTACTTTTTCTTGCTTCATTTTTACTTCAACAATTGTCTTTTTCTTTACTTCTGTTTTGTTAAACTCTTCAAGTTCTTTTTCCTTTTCATCTGATTTCAGAACTTCTTCTGAATTATTCTGGCTTTGTATTTTAATATTTGTGGGCACATTGTTTGCAATTTCTTTTTGTAATTTAATATCGTTTTTATTTTCATTTATTTCTGTGTCCCGTTTTTCTTCTGAATTTTGGTTTTGTATTTTGATTTCTGTACTCTCGTTGTTTATGATTACTTCTTGTAGTTCTGTCTGTACATTGCCTATTTTTTTATTCTCAATGGTTTGTTCGATTATTGTTTCACACGGTTTTTGTGTTGACGGCTCTGTTTGAAAATCTTGTGTGTTCTTCACTTGTTGTTGATGAGGGTGGTTATATTCCTCGTTAGTATGGATTTCGTGGTTCGTCATATCTTCTATTATTAATTCTAGAAGTTCATCCATTGTGTTAGGATTTTGGCGTCTTAATTTACATCCAAGGGGATCGTTTAGCTCCTTTATGAAATTTCTCACCATCAGAGAATCATGATGTTTTGCCAGTGTTCTCATATTTAAAGATGTTTTGTTGTGAAGTGTGTTCAAAACATTAAAGTTGTTAACTGATTCTAAACATCTAAAGTAATAAGTAATAACTTTCTCATTAGGCTTTCGTTTGAGTGTTGTTGTATGCGGGATATGGCTGCGGTTTTTAGTATAACTATTTATTAAAATAGTTTTTAATTTCTCCCATGTATTAATATGTTTACTCTTTATTAAACTTGCTGCGTCTCCAATAATCTTGCTTTTTATAGCTGAGAGCAATAGACCGTTATTCCTAATAGCTTCTTTTTTATCTTCATTTTTACCGGGGAATATGGCAAAATTATCTATGATCACTTCGCAATCTTCTATAAAATTCGTCAGCGAATTGTTTCCATTATATTCCTTTACATAATTTAGATAAGTATGGAATGTCTCCATTTCGATTTATAGTGTAACTTTTATTTAAGAAAAGTTATTTTGTAAACATTTTATTTTTAAAAATTATTATTATTATATAGTTAATTTGCAAGTATTTTATTATATTACATTATAGTATTTATTACGTTATGTAATTAATATTTTATTTTAATATTACTTTTAGTATTATTATAATTTTCGTTAGGCCTATATAAGCGATTTATATTTCTTTTTAGAAAATTATTATTTAATTATTGTATTTCGTTGCGTAATTTATATTTTATTTTAATATTATTTTTAATATTTGGTAGGCCTGTATAAACGATTTATACTCCTTTTTTAAATTTAATACCTGTTTTAGGCCTGTATAAGCGATTTATACTCCTTTTTAAACAGGAAATATTATTGTAAAAATAATAATAATTTTTGTTTTTGGGAAGTGTGAATATAGAAAGGAAATATGAATGAGTACTCACATTACGATTATCACCGCGATGCCTTGCGAGATCTTCATGTCCATATGCTGCTGCTAGTGGGTCGATGAGTCTCGGAGCACTTCAACTTCTGTTTCTATTTCACTCCACTATTTATTAAGTTTACTTTATTCTTTAACTTTATTTTTGTAGGTTTCGAAATATTAAGTTAACCATAAAAATGGAAAAAATTTACAGCGATTGTAATTCCTTAATATCCTACAGACTGCGCCAATTAAAGTTTGAGTAATTTAGACTTTAATAAAAAAAACAATTTATTTTAGTTTTACTTAAATAATATTTATTTGGACTAATAATCACTGTGCGATACAGCTTATGCCTAGTCTCAAATGTTGAGTCAGCCAATTACTATCTGCGCGATGCAGATTATACATGAACTTGAACTCAAAAAGTGGTGAGCCAATTACTAACTGCGCTATGCAGTTTATACATGAACTAACTAGATTAAGATTAACATATTACTTATATACTATTTTATTATCTCTAGAGTGCTTGGTCAGCAAAGATACTGAAGAGACATTGTTGGTTTGTGTCGTATGGAATGTGTGTTATAACAATATGTACTGTTTACAACGAGCATAGATAGTGTTACGGATTTGCGGACGTCTGAGTATATAGAAATTATGGTTATAAAATAATAACTGGAATTAGCAGAAAAGGTTGCGCATCCCTGTAGAAATATCTAGACATTTTCATAACGAAGCTGTTTACTGGTTGGCGCATAACTAATACGCGTGTTCCTGGAAATAACGTAAACAACTGCATACCATGCACTTCTGTTATTGTTTACAAGTGAACTTTCTAGAACCAAATACTACGCGTGGAGTGGACCGTCATTGAAATAGTCGGAAGGTCAAACAGCGTATTTGGATAATTATAGGAATATTCTGGAAAGTCAGAAGTGTCGTGATCAGGGGTAGTCTGCTGCGTAGACCTCGAATATAAAAGGAGCAAAGCATCGCGTCGCGAGTGAGCCTGCAAACAAGAGTTAGTCAGTCAGTCAGTCAGTGGGAATAAATCGGTCAGTCAGTCAACAACAGTCAGTCAAGAATAATTAAGTGAAATAATAAAGAGTAATTGTAAACAGTTGTTGTAATAATTATAAGTAGTTGTAATTGTTTTTGTGTGAATAAATAAAGTTTGTAAAAGTGTAAATCCTTCTTATTATTTTAATTGTGGCTATTTCTAAATTTAATAAGTTACAACGCGACTAAATAGTGTAAACAATTGCATCCGCTCGGCAATCAACTAAAAAGAACCCCAGTCGCAGGCGTATTACGGCGTATATTTAGAAGGTTCGAGAATCCTAGTCTCCCTTCCCTTAATCCTCGCTCGCACATACAAATTTGTACCTTTGGCGTCCTAGAAGGTTCCCGAGCCAGACTCCCTTCATTCCCCTTTTACGCCCTTACAAGTTTGTATCATTTAGTGTTAGAAGCTGAAGAGGATAGTTGCTACGTGCACACAAGCCGTCCCCCCGTTACGCCACCAGGAAAATTGTAACAATACTAAATTTCAACGTTGTAACTTAATTCTAACATTGCTTTCTCGAAATTCACGCCGCTACTGAAGGTAAGCAATGGATTTCAAATTATTGGCAAATATGCATAATACACACTCGAAATTTCAGTTTTCTGGCTTTTCCATTTTATGTCGTCAAAAGAAAAGGCAATTCTATTTAAATAATCTGCCCCAAAATCAATTAACGAATCAAAAGTAATACAATATTGTGTCAGGTATTAGATGTAGCCTAAAAAAACTTACAGAATATACTGCATTACTAACATATAAAATCCATTCAAATCAGCAATTGAATAAAATATGACAATATTGGAAATTGAGAATATGTACAAGTAGTATCGGGAACGATGTTTCATCTATCGATGCATCCAGAATCCAGTTACAAGAAAAATAATTAATTACCAAACTACAATTACTAATAAAACGAATTTCAAAATTTTCTAATCGATTAACATAAAAAAAAGAAGATTATATTAATTAAATATATGACAGCTAGGCTGGATCAGCCCGAATAAACTCGTATATTCAAATCCATTTCCAATCTGGTAAAAGAAAACATAAATAAATTAAATAACTACACCACTATAGGATCAAGCAAAAATATAATAAAGCCTATTACAAATATTCACAAAAACAAAAATCCGTGTTCCAGTTATTTTCCATAAATATATTAAACCATAAAATACTTCTGATTGTAAAAATAAGATTCCCATCCAGTGTTTATTTCTCAATAAAACTACCATCAATAACAAAATTAAGATTCCCATCCAGTGCTTTTTTCTCAATAAAATTATCATCAATAAAAAAAATTATACCAATGCAACGAAACGAAGTTAAAACTCTGAATCAATGCAACGTCAGTGAACATCAAAGAAAACAGAACGAATTGCCCCTGCTTTAGAGTAAGATGCTCTAAGCAACAACTCGTACTATTACAAAAAATCAAGCAGAGTATTTATAAAAAATTAATAATACCATAAATACGGTTTCATGGATTATTATCCAGTCAATAAAATCGGCTTTTTATAAGTAAATCAATTTCGTGGTGTCGTCACCGGTTTCAATATAGTTATCGTTCACAAAAGGTTATATTGGATTCCTGGGATGATTAGAATTTTATCAGCAGGTCAGGCAATCTGCCTTATAAAACAGAAATAATACGATCTCAATACTGGTAGACCCTGTGCCCCACGTTAGATATCACTTTTTTCACAATCTAAGTTAACACAGAAACTCCCGTACCGTTGACAAAAAAAAAATCAAAATGGACGTCACTATAATTTCACCAGATCTAAAAATACAATCGAATCAAATACTATTATCACCATCACGAGTATTACCCCAATTAAATTCCAATTTAAATATTTAAATTGATCTTAAATAATCACAAGATCAAAACTAAATAAAACGTCTTCACTTTTAGAAGTTGCCGATCTAGGCATCTAAACCGTAAAAACGACCGACCGCCATTGCACACCGTCCCTTCTGACCACTTCTGACACTGCTTAATAGCAGCTCGTGTCTTGCCCGAGAGCAGTGTTGTCATAATCACAGACACCCAATACAGTAATCCACTAGTAAAAGTAATCACTGCACCATAGGGACCGTCCTTCCAGACTTTTACGCTAACTAGCGGCAAGTATCCAAAGCAGTTGGGATCATGTATTTAACGTAAACATACGTGATTTACTTTTTTATAATTATAAATAAAATATATTAAAGTTTTTTTTATCAATGTCAGCTTAGAGAAATTTTTTTTGTATTTTCGGATGTAATAATACATCACGGCGAGAACGTGGATTCGGTGTGGAAGTGAAATTTTATAAATTTCCAGAGAGCGTGTTAGGAGCCTCATGGAAAATAGTAAAACGTAAACAGTGGATAAATGCAGTGAAAAATTACGTGTAAGTATAATATTAATTAAAATTTAAAAAAATCTACTGTAACATTCAGTAATATTATTACATTTAAATGCGACGTATATGAAAATCGATCATTTTGTTGATGAAATATCAAATATTTGTGACATTTATCTCATAATTATGGCTTAACCTCTTAATTCTTTTCTTTGATTTCAAGGAAAATCCAAAAGACTGGGTACCAAATAAATATTCGAGAATTTGTAGTACCCATTTTGTAAATAATGAAAAATCAGAGCATCCGTTACATCCATCTTATGTTCCTTCGATTTTTCCTGGACGTGAAAATATAAAAAGAAACATTCAATCCTTAGAACGTTTCCAACGAGTCAGAAATCGTAAAACAAACACAGTCCACATCAATAAATGTATTGTCAGTGAAAAAAATAGAAATAATATAAGCATTGAAAATACGATGGATACAGTAATGGAGCCAGGTGATGAAGAACATGCAAGTAGTGTTAAAGAACATCAGATTGAAATTCATGTTGAAACTGTTACGATGAAGCCTGTGCAACGGAGCATCAGTTGTCAAACAGAGATAGTCACAGACGAAGTTTATGAAGATTTGACATATTTTTTTTGTAATCTCAACTATAATAACGATTTAAGCACGGCATCAGTACAGGTAAATATTCCAATAAAAAAAACACAAAATAAAATGTGTGATGCTAACATACCAATTATAAAAAGTGTTCAAGATTCGAGTTGTGATCCAATAAATATAGATCTTTGTAAATCTTGTCAAGGTTTTCATGGACTCCCTTCAATTAATACCGACGAGGCAATGAGCAGCTTAACGGGTGTGACATTAGCAATTTTTTCATGGCTTTTAACTATGTTGCCAGACTGTAAAGCCTTAAAAGTAGACAAAAAAACAAGTTTCCTGATAACATTAGTTAAATTGAAGACGGGTTTATCATTTACTGCATTGGCAGTACTTTTCAATATTCATCGAACTTCTGCTCATAGGATATTTGTGAAACACATACAGCAGTTAAATATTTTGCTGCAAAGTTTTATTGTTTGGCCATCAAAATCAACAATACGTGCATCTCTACCAGAATCTTTCAAGCGGCATTACCCAGACACGCGTGTGATAATTGATTGTACTGAAGTTTACACTGAAGTACCACTAGAAGTTAGACAAAAAGTATTAATGTATTCTGAATATAAACATCATCATACTGTCAAGTTTATGGTGGGTTGTGCGCCAGATGGATTTATAAGTTGGCCGTGCTGGTGATTGCTTCATTACAAACGATTGTGGTTTGATTGATTTAATTGAGCCCGGTGACGTTGTTCTTGCCGACTAAGGATTTCCCCAGATTAAAACTCAAGTCGAAAATAAAAATGCTATTTGTATCATGCCTCCTTTTGGCCACAAAGATCAATTCACTCCTGAAGAAGTTGACGAAACATACAACATTGCTTCTGTGAGGATACATATAGAACGAGTAAATCAACGAATTAAGGACTTTAGAATTCTATCAAAAGTACCTAATTCATTATTTCCTCACATTGATGAAATTGTTTTTGTTATTTGTGCTTTGGTAAATGTGCAGAAGCCATTGTTTAAAGATAAAGAAGTTGACAAATGAAACTTTTTCGAACAACTGTAAAAACCGAATTAAATTTCTAATTGTAATAAATAAAAATGATTTAATTGTTTCCAAAAAACAAAGGTTTTATTTCCTTAATTAATTTCACATTTAATATTTATAATTTCTTTGTTTTATAATAACTCTGACAAGGTAATTCGTAATTAATTCGTACAAAAAATAATTTCTTAAGATAATAAAAATAATTTTAGGTAATTTGAAAATGTCAACAGTCTTAGAAATAACAACTACTATATAATTTAATGCTGTCCTAGCATCAAAACATATCTTTTTTTGATAGAATGTGTACATTTCCTCGGTAACCATAACTTCCTGACTAAATATTACATTCAAAGTTTGCAATGTAAATATATCATTTACTACTTTTTTTGCTTTCTTCTCGAGGTCTTCTTTAGCTTTAATTTGTATCATTTCTAACATTGATCCTGCTGGTGTTATTACAATATCTTCTTTCTCTTCAAGCTCCAAGATTTTTCGAAGCGGTGTATTTTTCAAAGATTCAGGTATACTTGCTACTGTAAGTTTGATAGGTTTTAACTGAGTCATTCTAGCAGACAAAACTGGGGGAGGAAAGAGTTTAGACATCCTTTCACCTTTGTCGTACCCTAGTAATTGCTTTTGAGTAGGCTTACCCCATTGCTGAGAATGACTCGTTTCTATGACTATGTTTCGGGAGAATTAACGTACTGAATTAACGCACATATATGCTTACACTTGTCCCCAAGATCAGCTTTACAGGTGCAA
This sequence comes from Panorpa germanica, assembly GCA_963678705.1. Lineage (NCBI taxonomy): Eukaryota > Metazoa > Arthropoda > Insecta > Mecoptera > Panorpidae > Panorpa > Panorpa germanica. The sequence goes on along the minus strand of OY783211.1, from coordinate 611,703 downwards.
ACAGCATGACTAACGTGTCGGTTTGTATCAACCTGAAAATAATGATTATATAATTATTCTTATAAATAAATAAACAAATTTCCGAGCTTTCTAATTTTAATGTTATAAATATTTTTTTATCTTATTTTTATACGTACAGAAATTGTCACATCATAAAGATTTGATACACTTGTCTGTGGCACAACTTTACCGGTTATGACAGTTCTAATGTTATTCGTTTTTTCAACAACACCGTACACATGCTTTGCTTTGAATAATTTTTTGCCTTTTTCATCGTTCTGGCCATGGGTATTATATTATTAACTACAGGTTGAAATCCATATTTTATTATTTTCCCCATAGTTATAATTTTTTTTTAATGTTATTAAATGTTTGTTTTGATCCCACTATGTTCACCAATAAGCACCTGAGAGCGCTCGCTCCGACTGCAGTGCTGCCTCTATATTTCACGCACGATCCCTATAGACAACTGTCACAATAAATGTGGCGCTAATTTGAATCGGTAAACAAATTCAACGTCACACTACTAATAAACGTTATAAAACATTTATAATATATCAGTTGATAAGGTCACATATTGCATTCTATACCGTTACTGTGTACTTGCTATTATCTGTTATGCTGCATATTTCTTATTTAACGAGGTATATTAGACCTGGAATAATCTGCGAACACCATGAATAATCGAAAACGCGCATGTGGTCACATCATAGAGATGGCAAATCATCGAATGTGTCATTACATAAAGACTTGCACATTTGACGTTATTTCCTTCGATACCTTCTTCCACACTACTATTTGCCTACCTCTAACATAGCTGTTAAACATGCGAATTTTAAAAGAGATGTTAAATTTAATCTAACAGCGCTAGCAGCTGTTATGGTAACCATAAAGGTTTCATATAATGACGTAATACACAACACGGACTATAACTCAACATCCATATATTTATGTTACCCTATTCGGGTACTATCCAATGGGCTTGTGAACCATGTCTTAATTTCTATAAAATTGTGCAGTATATTGAAAGTTTTCTACCAGGACCTTAAATGTCCAATTATTTTTTAATAACTCATTGTATTTTAGTAACTTATCATTTTTTTACTTTCAATACTTAACAACTTCAATAAATGTTAAGCGGTAAAACGAAATCAAACTTAAGAAATTACTTCACAACACAATTCCTAGTTTTTAAAAATACTGCATTTCTTTTATTCTTCTGAATGGGCTTGTAAACCATGTTCTACTATTCATAAAACTGTGCAAAATATTGATAAAGTTGGTTACCAGGACCTCAAACGTCAAATTATTTTTTATTACCACCTTATATTTTAGTTAAATTTTTTCACTAAAGTCACTTTCATTATTACGTGAGAACGTTATAGAAAATTATATAGAAATCTCTTTTATATATCAGAGAGTAAAACAGATAACATACCTAATATAGAACTCTTATCCATTTAAAAAATAACTGACCTTACCCCTTAATAGTAGGACCTGTTCTGTAATATTTATAGCCGACCTCTGTAACGCTAAAACAGCAATTCGAATTAGCAATTAATTGCTATATCTCCGTCAACATTAAGATATTTAATAAAACAAAATTAATAATATACATTTATTAACATCAATTTCAATCAACAATTATAATGTCGACCACTAAATAATGAGTACTTAAACTCATTCTTTAGCGCAATTTTACCGAACCATCTTTGTTTTTAGAGCTTACTAGCAATTTATTTTACCACTTTTTATTAAGAAATAGATATTGGGGGTTAAAGTTGAAATGTCAAACTTGAGGTTATGTCACTACTTTTATGTGTATCAATTAACATATTTTTTGCATAATACTGGCTTATTTGGATTCAAACCAAATCATTTTATTAGGATTTGTATCATATGGTATAAAAATGTAATAATGGGCTTGCGTCCTCATTTTTTATTGGTCGATTTTTCAATTGTTGATTGAAATTGATATTAATAAATGTATATTGGCGTGTCTTTTTTATTAAATATCTAAATGTTGATGGAGAAATAGCAATTAAAAATTTGAATTGTAGTTTTAGCGCTAGAAATGGTCGACTATATTTTTATGACGTGAAATGCATTTTAACGTCAGTTATTTGTTGAAATATCAAATCAAGTCAAAGAATAAGTTATTATTTTATTTAAGGCAGACATAATATTGGAATTTTATTGTTCCTTCAAATAGCTGTAAATAATATTTGATATATAAATACATATAGCAGAGATTTATGAGCTGTAAGGTTGGCAGCGGTTGTGATGGCACATGCATTTGGAATGTGTACAACGTTGAATCCCTTTAATAATTATAGAGACAAAATGACTTTTTGAATTGTTAATATCTCTTAACTTATAAGGAGTTATTAATTATTAATAATTGTTATTAATAATTGAACATTTGAGGTTCTATTAACCTACTTTATCAATATATAGAACACTTTTATATAAATTAAGACAAAGAGCACAAGCCCATTTATATATTGGCTGCATATTTTATGAAAAAAGACAATTTTAAGAGAAAATATGATACTTTGACGTATATATGTTTTTATTTATTTTAATTTATCTTAATATTATCTTTCATTTAACTTATATATAATTACTAAATTAGAAACATGTAAAATTAAGTATTTAGAGAGAGAAAAAAAATTTTTGTTATAAGAAAAGGCGGGTTTGGTATAAAAAAAGTGCAGCGGTTTTATCTTTCCTTTATTACAAAAATATGTAGCATATTTTAAATGGGACTTAAAACAAAATCTACGCTATTTATGACAACTTTAAGTCACTCAACTTTTTGTACAGTTTGTACATCTTGCACTATATGGTGTTCCTTTGCGCACTGTACAGATATTCTAAGTCTATTTAAATTTTTAACAAGAATATTCCGTAATGAGTCAGGACTTAATAATTTCTTTGATAATATTTTCATTTTAGATAAATCGCAAAGCCTTTTTTTATAAATTCGGAGCAGATGGCTTTTGCATTTTGGTTTGATGACCAACTTTGTTTCATAAGGACGTTTCTCGTTCAGTTTCTTATAAACGCTACTCTCTGCATCACCAACTAATCGTCTACACATAATACCATGCATTTCCATAGTTCTGCAAAATCCTTCCCGAATGATATCCGCCTCCATATTTGTTGATGTTACGTTCCAATTTTTTAAGCATTTATATTCACCATATTCCCACATGTACTGCAATACTTATTATAAATACCATAACATAATAATATATGACTTAGTAATAATGCCATAACATAACATAATATACTTACAACCTCAGATGACGCATTGTAGTTAGCCTTGTAGGAATGCTTACACCATGAACCATCTGTATCTACAGTTATCTGCGGAATATCATTTTTGTCAACATCACCAATTCCTCTCGCAAACGTTGACTCTTCCTTACCTGCATCTTCCATTGACTGCCATAATGTTTTAGCTATAACAGTTGAAACATATTCGTCATTATTCTGAAATGTTTGTTGTGACATGCATGGTATATGCAGAACAGCAGTGATTTCCTTCGGATGTGATAAACCGTTCCCAGTTGTTATCATCGCTAAAGTTCCCGATGCGTTGACGGGTATTTTATCTATTCCAGATAAATATTCTAAACAATTTTCGACTTTTATATTACACATCTTACTTATTATTATTTCATCGCCCTTTTTCCACTACAAAAATATTCAGTAATAAATTACCCTTAATACATGAATAATATTGATGTACTGAGTTACTATCCATCTCCCATGCCATTATTGCGTCCTAAAACAATTAAATAGTATTTTAAAATATAATCTAAAACTGTTTAATTTCCAACGGACATCTGATTTCTAATGGCTTAAAGAACTAGAACTTCACAATGTTACTTTTACTTATATTTTATAAATAGTACAATAAAGAATTTTAAAAGTAATAATTATTACCCTATGAAACCACGTTATGCAAACTTGACTATTCAGAATTAAATAATAATAAATTAATTGCAGAAAATATTTCTATTCAAATATTGTCTAAAATGACACAAAATTTAATGAGTAAAAGTAAGAACCTAATTTCTCATTAGTCATGTAATAAGTTATAGAAAGGCTTAATATTCTCTTTAATTTAATGGTTAACAAATGTTACAAGTATGAAATTTATCACTTAATTTATTTTTTGACAATATCTATACAAAAAGCGCTAGAATCTATTAGCAATTAAAATAAAATTTAATATGAAGAAAATAATGGTAATAATTATTATTAAATTCATGATTTTGTATCATTCTTGTTACATACATACATACATCAGTTTTAGAAAATCACACCTAAAAGAAGTTATTCGAATAAATACATCGAATGAATATTGACATTGCATGTAGCGTATTTTCTTGATAAGTCCATACCTTGAGCAGATGCAAAATTCAAGTTGGAAAACCATTGTTCAACGCTAATAAATATTGTTGTCAAATTTGCTGTTTATATTAATATCTGGGTTCTAAAACGTAAAGTAAAGCCTCCTAAAACAGAAAAACATATGTATTAAATCATTTTCTAAAGAAATGTACTATAATATTTATAGTAGTTTAAATAATGATTTTCTAATAGTAAAGTGGTACTTGAACATACTCTTACATTACATGTCTATTTGAAAAATACAATCTAATCTATGTTACTTCAAATTAATTAAGTAATATTAATTATTAATTATTATGTACAAGAAAAGTATGTATTAAATGAGAAAGTAACTATATGCCATGAACCTGAATGTTACTCGAAAGTTCTTGTAAAACCTTGATAGTTTACAATGCGTTACAAAACAAACACAATACAAAATACAAATATAAATGACATACTTTAATTGGAGAAGAGTAGCAAATAGCTAGAAATCAATTGATACAAAATAATAGCAAAAGTATTACACTGGATTAAAACAATGAACAAAGTATAACATAACTACACTACAATACAGAGTTCCTGAGCTACAGAAGTATACATACAAACTAACCTCAAATATAATAAAATTGTCTTATCTGATTTAAACTTACACAAAATAAATTTTAAAGCGAACAAAGGTAGCCTAATGTTCTCGGGCAGCCTTAATAAGTAACAAAATAGGAATTTAGTCTGTTTGTTCTATTAATATTTAGTTCTTACGATCGTCAAAAATCAAATGATGTAATTTTATATTAATGTAAATAAAACATACCTTTAATGAAATTTTTTTTAAAGAAACCGATTGTATACATTTGTAATTTTCATTATCATATATTACACTTAGGGCCGGTTTTATGGTTTTTTATTTACTTTGGGGTTACGACACCCCGAGTTAGCTTAGTTCGGTACTTATTTTTGTATCGGGTTTTATCATCCAAATTTAATCCCGGGTTAGTTAGTAGAGACGTAAACCATATTTTAAGAAATTCGAATATTTGTTTACAGTTGTAAACCCATGGGAATGCAAGATTCAGTTTAATTATTGTTTTAAAACATTTTAAAAATGACGGATTTCTCAACTTAGTACTATATTTGTATAATAGATGATCTTCCTCATCATCTGTTATTGATAATTGATTATGGTCACTCACAAAATTCATAATAAACAATAATTTAATATTATAACCTAAAATATTATAATAATGATAGCTAAACTGGCTGAGATAGCATGATATTTTATCTCTGTTGCACACTTACTCCGGGTTAAATATTTACACCTTGATTTATGACGGGATATCTTACTCCGCGATTTTAGTTCCGAGTTAGCGTTAACCCTTGATGATAAAACCCATTTTTCGTTTAATTCGGGAGTTAGCTATTTAGTTCGGTAGTAAGACGAACCATAAAACCGGGCCTTATTGTATTAACGTTTTATTCCGTTTTATTCTTTTTAATATATTTGGAAACTGTCAGAACCTATATTGTATGCACAAACAACACAACATTTTATTATATTATGTGGTTTGTGATTGTATGTTAAAAATGACATTAAAAAACAGATATTTAGTGTTACCAAATCAAATAGAATAGAAATAGCGGTAACCATAGACTGCGGTAGCATATAAAGTTAGAAATAAAGCGCCAATGATAAATTGTAACAAAAGTTAAAAGGATAAAATAAGGGGTATCAAAGTGCAAGGAAAGATATTATCTATAAGAGTTAAAGAGCCATGTACAGGATCAGATTTATATTCAGATTCAAACTAACCGTCCATTTATCCCATGTGTAAAAACGAAGTTCTGAACAGTGGCGAAATTTATATCTGATCTGAAAGTGTGAGATAATCATGTTGTCAGAATTATTTTTGCAATAAGGTAGTAGAAATTGAATAGATAAAGAAAGTATCTGTCATGTAAACAAGGACGCCGATGCGACCATTAAATTCTTTTAAAAGCCTTTTTTAGGCCGTCTGCACACGGGTCGACTGATTCAAACTAGCCGCGCAACGGAGTTTCCAACGAAAACGAGAAACGAGCCATATCGAGCCGTGTTTCATAACTCTATAAAATTTTTAAGAATAGCATAATAAGGGATTTTATTGTGTCGTATTCTGAGGTATTTGCAAGTATGTATGTCTTTAAATACTTGTGAAAAGTATTTGTGTACATCTCCGCTCATGATGTCAACATCAATACCATGCAACGTAATTGCCCTGAGACTAAGAAACAAAGTCACTCAAAACCAATTTCAAATAACTCTTTTTTCTTTATTCGAGCTTGCGAATTACATTCTTCCGCCTTAAATCATTAAATTTCATATCATTCTATGTTGCTACTCTTACCTCGCTCCTTCTTTCCATCTCCGCTATCCACCGCTTTCCTTACCTGCCACCCTTTAATGACTGCATAATATTCTTTTCAGTTTTTACTCTTTTCTCACATAAATACTTACTGTGCTACAGTATGTCTATCTCCCTCTAACACACCTTGCACATCCTTTCCTTTGTATTTTCACAGCATCTCCTGCTGTTCATTTTGGCTTACGATTCTTCTTATGTTCCTTGTCTCCTTTACTCGTATGTATTCCGGTATCTCTCTCATCCAAATCTTCTTGCATCTTTTTCTATAATTACTATGACGAATTTTTTTAAACCTTTCCTGCTGCTGTATCTCTCAGTCTCTGTCTCTGCTCCTTAGTTGCTCTTCAACACTTGTGCCTTTTTCTCTTTTCTCTCTTTCTCTACTGTCGCTATTCCGTTCCTTTCAAAGTGCTCTTTTTCGTTCCTCCTCTTTCACCCTCCTGAAAAACAGAAGCCGCAGTGTCATCATTTTTGACGTGTGTAACAAAAAATCTGACGCTGAAATATAAACAGAGCTGTATGAGAAGAACCTCAAAGAAGGTGAAATAAATTATTCCATACTGGAATAATGTGTAGCATTGTTGCTATCTAGAATGATTTAAAAACTGTTACAAATACTCTGTGTCCCTGTGAACCGCGTAGTTCTTTAGTCAGAAGCAGTTGTTATGGCTTAAAAGCATTCTCAGAATATCTCAGAAATACAGACTGACATGAAGTCCATCACTCATTGGCGTTATGTATGTACTGAATCAAATCCTGCTGCTTTGATTTCGCGAGGCACTATCGCAAATAACTTAATCAATTATAACTTTTGGTGGTAAGGTATAGATTAGTTATTAAAACCAGAACATTTATGGCCTCAAAGCAACTGTACAGTAAACTGTTTATCAGAAAGTAAATCAACTATCTTAGCAAATTTAGCTATACATAAGTCAAATCCTATATTTGTCAAATTTTCAAATTTAAGAACTCTTATTAGGGTTAAAGCAATTGTTTACGGTTTATCCACAATTGAAAAAATAAACAAAATAAAGCATATGGCATTTTAACAGTTGCGTAGCTACAAGAATCAATGCAACTTCTTGTAAATGTAGGTCAAGAAGAATGTTTTGCCTCTGAATTAAATGCTTTAAAATCTTGTAAACCTTTGTCCAATAAAAGCACGCTGCTTTGTCTGAATCATTTTCTCGACGGTAATGACTTCATTAGAGTAGGTGGCAGACTAAAATATTCAAACTTTGAAAATCATAAACGACATCCTATTATATTATCTTATAAACATAAACTAACCAAACTAATAATGGAAAAAGAACATTTGAGACTGTTTCATCCAGAACCACAAAAGCTATTATTTAGCATGCAGGACCAATATTATCCGCCCATTAAAGGCATTTCATTGGCTAAAAACATCTTTTATCGTTTGGTTGGTAAAATAGGTGCTCTTCTATTTGAAATAGTTTTTTTTTTATTTTCCATTCAAAGACAACGGCGTAGACTTTGCTGGTGCCATTATTGTTAAAAACAAATATGGTAGAGGCGGTAAACTTTTAAAATCTTATATTTGTTTGTATATTTGCTTTGCAACAAAAGCTATCCATTTAAAATTAGTTACTGAGCTTACAATTTAGTGCTTCATAGTTGCACTCAATCAGACTGTTCAGTACTTCATGGCAGCACTATTCAGATAATGAAGCAAATGAAATTTGTTGGTGTCAGCCATGCATTGGGTAAATTTTCACCTGACGAAGGTAATACAACAACAATCCAGGACGTATCGTCCGACTTATCCATTTGTTGGAAATTTATTTCTCCATATTCACCTAATTGTGGTGCAGTCTATGGGAGAGTAACAAGGGTCATACATAACAATCATTTCACATTTGAAGATACTTATACTTTATTAACACAAATTGAAGCTATTTTGAATTATCGTCCTTTGTATCATGCTTCCAATGATCCTAGTGACCTAGCTCCTTTCAAGCCTGGTCACCTGATCATTCGATGTCCACTGACAAGCATCGCTCCTCAAGAAAATTCACCAAACAACCTTAGTCGAATGCAACGAATCTTAAATCTACAGAACTGCATCCAGAGCTACTGGAAACGTTGGTCAAGCGATTATTTGAAACACTGCAACCAAGTTTCCAAGTGGTAAACTACAACTGACACATGTCCTCAACCAGGAATCTTATTGTTAACAAAAGAACCTAATATGCCTCGTTCACAGTGAATTTTAGGTCGTGTGCTAAAAGTAAGTGAAAGTGAAGACATTACGGCTCGTTTAACCACTATAAAAACAAATAAAGGTCAACTGAAACGCTTCATTAGACATTTTGCTCCACTTTCCTCCTCCACTTTTAGTTGAAACTTAATTTGTGCATACTAAATTTCAACCGTAGGGAGCATGTTTATAAACGTACAAATATCAACACTTTATAATATTAACATTTTACGAATTCATAACCTTACCACGAACTTGATTTCAATCAGTCAACTCATAAATTGTGGCAAGAGTGTCGAGTTTAAAGATAATAGTTGCTGCGTTTATAACAAAACGAAGGATTTGGCGGCGGTTGCTATACAAATAGATGGTATTTACCAGTTGAGGTTAGATAATAAATCGTGTTTGTTTACATCCACTGCAGCAATGAGTGATGGTATTTGGCACGGAAGAATGGGGCATTTGAACACGAATGATCTGAACAAACTGCGAGACAGAGCAGTCATGGGTGTATTATACACAGATAACTCAAATGAGTGATGGTATTTGGCACGGAAGAATGGGGCATTTAAAGACGAATGATCTAAACAAACTGCGAGACAGAGCAGCCATGGGTGTATTATACACAGATAACTCAAATGAGTGATGGTATTTGGCACGGAAGAATGGGGCATTTGAACACGAATGATCTGAACAAACTGCGAGACAGAGCAGTCATGGGTGTATTATACACAGATAACTCAAATGAGTGATGGTATTTGGCACGGAAGAATGGGGCATTTGAAGACGAATGATCTAAACAAACTGCGAGACAGAGCAGCCATGGGTGTATTATACACAGATAACTCAAATGAGTGATGGTATTTGGCACGGAAGAATGGGGCATTTGAACACGAATGATCTGAACAAACTGCGAGACAGAGCAGTCATGGGTGTATTATACACAGATAACTCAAATGAGTAAAGGTATTTGGCACGGAAGAATGGGGCATTTGAAGACGAATTATCTAAACAAACTGCGAGACAGAGCAGCCATGGGTGTATTATACACAGATAACTCAAATGAGTGATGGTATTTGGCACGGAAGAATGGGGCATTTGAACACGAATGATCTGAACAAACTGCGAGACAGAGCAGTCATGGGTGTATTATACACAGATAACTCAAATGAGTGATGGTATTTGGCACGGAAGAATGAGGCATTTGAAGACGAATGATCTAAACAAACTGCGAGACAGAGCAGCCATGGGTGTATTATACACAGATAACTCAAATGAGTGATGGTATTTGGCACGGAAGAATGGGGCATTTGAAGACGAATGATCTAAACAAACTGCGAGACAGAGCAGCCATGGGTGTATTATACACAGATAACTCAAATGAGTGATGGTATTTGGCACGGAAGAATGGGGCATTTGAACACGAATGATCTGAACAAACTGCGAGACAGAGCAGTCATGGGTGTATTATACACAGATAACTCAAATGAGTGATGGTATTTGGCACGGAAGAATGGGGCATTTGAAGACGAATGATCTAAACAAATTGCGAGACAGAGCAGCCATGGGTGTATTATACACAGATAACTCAAATGAGTGATGGTATTTGGCACGGAAGAATGGGGCATTTGAACACGAATGATTTGAACAAACTGCGAGACAGAGCAGTCATGGGTGTATTATACACAGAAAACTCAAATGAGTGATGGTATTTGGCACGGAAGAATGAGGCATTTGAAGACGAATGATCTAAACAAACTGCGAGACAGAGCAGCCATGGGTGTATTATACACAGATAACTCAAATGAGTGATGGTATTTGGCACGGAAGAATGGGGCATTTGAACACGAATGATCTGAACAAACTGCGAGACAGAGCAGTCATGGGTGTATTATACACAGATAACTCAAATGAGTGATGGTATTTGGCACGGAAGAATGGGGCATTTGAACACGAATGATCTGAACAAACTGCGAGACAGAGCAGTCATGGGTGTATTATACACAGATAACTCAAATGAGTGATGGTATTTGGCACGGATGAATGGGGCATTTGAAGACGAATGATCTAAACAAACTGCGAGACAGAGCAGCCATGGGTGTATTATACACAGATAACTCAAATGAGTGATGGTATTTGGCACGGAAGAATGGGGCATTTGAACACGAATGATCTGAACAAACTGCGAGACAGAGCAGTCATGGGTGTATTATACACAGATAACTTAAATATTGACAAGAATACTTATAAAACTCGTTGGTTTACAGTCAAGAAGTAATCTTTTATTGTCGATAGACAAAGGTGCAATAACAATAGGATATAAACAATAGGTATACAAATTATTTAATAGATGTCAGTAGTGATCTAATTTTGATATCTATATTCAATACCCCCACTATATCAAAATATTAAACAAATCAGTATTTCTTAATAATTCATACTATATAACAATAAATATTATTTTTAACAAAAACAAGACTTTTCATATATTTGTAATGTTTCATCTCTGGTAATCCTTTGGTTAATAAATCAGCGGCCATGTTAGCAGTTGCCAAATGTTCGTCTCAATCATGCTATCATTAATTGCATTCCTGATAATGTTATATCTTACATTAATATGTTTTGAACGTTTATGAGACTGATGAGTATTTGCCAACTTCAATGCACTCTGACTATTATTATGCTGTATAATCTTTTTACTACAACCAGTAATTTCAAACTCTAAATAAATCGCTTCATGACAAGCTTCCGATTGAGCCATATATTCAGCCTCAACTCAGACTCACAACTGCTCCAGGCAACAGTTCTCTGTTTCTTGTTTTCACAAGAAACTGCAGAGCCAGATTTCGTAAAACAAAATTTAGTGTATGACCGTCTGTATAAATAGCATTGCTTGCCCAATCAGCATCAACAAATCGTTCTAGCTCTGTTTTGCTTTTGGAAAATCTTAAACAATAATCTTTTGTTTTCGATAAATGTTTTAGAACCATTTTTGCATAATTCTAATGAACAGTGGAATAAGAATTGTTAAAACGACTAATATAAATAATTGAATAAGCGATATCTGGTCTGGTCAATACAGCCAAATACATCAAACTACCTATTAATTTTTGATAAGGTAATCATTAGGTTTTGGTAAGGTTTACAAAAATACTACAATTTTCAATATTTAATTTGCACTCTGTAGGAGTTTCAGCAATATTACAATCAGGCATATCAAACTTCTTTAATAGTCGCTCAATATAATGCTCTTGATCTATTGTAATTGAATTTTTCTCAATATTAAACCTCATACCCAAATATTGTTTGACTTGACCTAGATTTTTAATTTTAAATTTCTTACTCAATGCTTCTATAAGACAAACAGTTTCTGACTTTTTATTTGAAGATATAATAAAATCACCAACATAAACCCCTATTATAGGTTTCTTATTGTGACGTTGATTTTAGCGGTATTTCGCTAGATTCAGCGTCACAGTCAAACAAAAAACGTTTTTCATATTTTTATTGTATTTTTGTACCGTGTCTCACTGCAGTTACCAGAATATGCCTCGGTAACAATCGGGGTTACCGAGAGTTACCGAGTGGTTGCCACGTTGAGCACGGGCTGCAGTGAGAACGTAGAGTATAGTTCAAAGGCGGTGTAACAGCAAACACAAGCAAGGTTTTGATTAACAGTTGAGAATTAGATTCATACATATTTAGTGATATCATTTTTTTATCAGTTTTGGTTTCTTTATTGAAATTTCTTTTTTTTTTGTTTAATTAGTTTACTTAAGGCCCTTAAATTAGGTTATATGAGGGCCGATGGAATTTTAGTTTATGTTGAATTTTGTAGTTAAAATTTTTTGTTGCATCGATGATATTGCTGCTAGTGGAGTGGAGTATGTGTTTTTTTGGGTTTTTGTCAATACACCTCAACTTTTTTTCGGGTATAGTCTTACCTTTTTTGCCCTGCAGTATTTCTATTTTTCTTATGCTAGGTCATTCCACTGTTTTCTTTTATGGTTTGTCATCGATGCAAATGGATCTATTTTAGATTTTTCCAGTAATTTGGATTGCATAAAAAATATTTGATCAAGTTGCCAGAGTGTATTATTTAACTGAAAAGTTACACCCATCATTTGTAATATCTGATGCATTGTACATTTGTTTTACTATTTTCATTAAATATTTTATCTTTAAATAGATTTATTGTGTTTATTTTTTCTATATGATTTATTATTATTATTCAAATTTAATGAAGGATTGTATCCCCATAATGTCTTCGTTACACCGTTATTACTATGATTTTTTATAAAAAGACAAGACTCTAGGTTATTCTTACTAAATCCTAAATCTAACAATGTTTCCTGTACTCTTTGGTACCAAGCAAGTGATGATTGTTTAAGGCCATAAACAGCCTTTCTTAATTTCAAGACTTTATTTGAATCATTGATATAAAAACCTTCTGGTAAAAACATAAAAATGTTTTCTGTTAGCTGACCATTAAGAAATTCTGTTGTCTAGATGAGTAATGTCCATGTTTACTACACATTCAAAGCAAATAATATACGCAAAGTATAATGTATGATTAACGGTGAGAAAGTTTCTTGATAATCAACACCAGCTCTCTGCGTAAAGCCTCTTGCCACCAACCTAGAACGATAACGTACTTTATTGTCACAATCAAATTTTTTTCTTAACACCCATTTACACTGCAATACGTTTGCAATATATGGAGTATCGACAATTTCCCAAACTTGGTAGACTTCAAATGACTGCAGCTCCTCTGCCATCGCCTGCAACCACTGTTGTTTCTCAGGCCCGCTGATACGTAGATATACAGAGACTGCATATATCATCTCATTTTCTTCTATCAATGTGGTACACATGTTAACATAGCGATATCTTTCTGGTTTCCTTCTCTGTCTTTTCTTATTTTCTTCAATAACCATAAGTGGTAAATTAGTAACTACAGCCTCTGTGTAGTCTGTGGTTTCCTCTGATGTCTGGAAAGCATCGTCAAATCTCAGTCGGCTTTCACTACCAGCTTCTGTCTGTGTGCTTTTATTCTCAACATCGAAATATTCTGACTCACTTGAACTCACTACAGATTCCTTTATTGACTCTCCCACTCAATCTGCGCTCTCTAAAATAATATCAACTGTGTCTCGTTTCTTCTGCTTTTCTAGAACCACAATGTCTCTACTAGGAGTAACTATGTTATTTATCGGATCATAGATTCTATATCATTTAACATTTTCACAGCAACCCACAAGTATATGTTTCTTTAATTTTTGTCCTTTTTTCTTTCGGTACATACAATCATAGGAGTTCCAAAAATGCGTATATGTTGTAAATTTCATATGGAGTTTTTTCGATAATTGAAGTTGTGAATTTATTCTTTAGGTATACTGCTGTATTGGCAGCTTCCGCCTAAAGTTTCTTTTCCAAGTCTGCTTCAAAAAGTAAGCATCTTGCTGTCTCCACAATGGTTCGGTTTGACCTTTCACTTAGTCCGTTCTGTTCTGGTGTATAGTTGTTGGTCTTTTGATGTACTATGCCTTCACTTTTCAAGAAGTCTTCAAAATCATTACTGCAATACTCGTCACGGTTGTTAGTTCTCAAGATTTTGACTATTTTACTCTGGTGATTTTTTACGATTGACTTAAACTCTTTGAAATAACTTAGTGCTTTACTTTTTGGCTTTTAAAAAATATATGAAAACCATTCTACTAAAGTCGTCAATGAACAATAGAAATTATCGCGTCTTACCAATTGATTTAACTTCCATTGGGCCACAAATGTCTGAATAAACAATTTGAAGCGTCTCTGTGGCTCGTGTGCCTGTGTAGAAAGGAAATCGTGATTGTTTACCTTTACAACATATCTCACAGTTTAATTTACTTGTACCTAGGCCATGTTTCATTTTGTTCATGCCATTGCAGTTTAGATGTCCAAGCCGCCTGTGCCATTTATCTCCATCTACCACGGAAGAAGTCAGAAAACATTTCTGTGTGTGTAGTTTTAATTTGTAAACACCATCAACAAGTTCAGCCTGCGCAACAAAACGCATTGTTTTTTGCGTATAAGGCACTGGTTGAGTTGAAATACTACAGTGTTTCTATTCCCTATTAATTCACTAACTGATAAGAGGTTCTAAATTCTTCTATGTTATTTCATACTTGTGACTTGTAGTAGATTGTAACTTGAGTACTAAGTAGTATTAAGTAACTTGAACATAAAACAGGAACTTTCGTCTTTTAACGAAAAATAAACGATTGTTTAACCAATATTCATTCGCGGTCATGTGCATATTGGCTCCGGAATCTACGTACCAATCACTATTACTGAGAAAAACAACGCAAAAAGCGCTAAAGTGTTACATATTCTCCGTTTTCTCGTTTAAAAGTGGACATTGATTACGATATTGACATGTTTTCTTGCATCCGTAACATGTTATTACTTTCGTGTTTTTTTATATTTAAGTTTGAAATATTCGATATCTGTCCACCATGTTTACTAGTGCTGCCACCTTTATCGATTCTCTTTTTTTGCCAACTTTTAGAAACTAATGCTGTATTACCGTTCAATTTCGTTTTAATAACGTTGACGGATTCCATATAGAATAATTTGGATTTAATCGCATCGGCAGTTATAGCGATTCCGGAATGTTCTATGGCCATAATCATGGCATAAAACGCCCAGGTAATCCGGCCAGCAACAGTGAACCTATCCATTCATTGTTAATCAAAAAACCACTTAATCGCTGCAAAGTTTTTACTATTTGCGTCACGTAATTCTTCGTATTCTAAACGATTTCTAATCTGACGGAAATCAAATGACGAAGCAAAGTGATCCTCCTTGAAAATCCTGAATCGTCAAATAAACTCTTACTTTTTTTAACAATTCCTTCGTGGTTTTTGTTTCCTTTATGTGCACAAATAATGATGGTGCGATCGTCAAGATCAGCTTAGCTCGTGCTTTAGCATCTGCTTCAATTCTTTCTTCTGTAACTTCTTGCTTTAGATATATATGTGCACCTTTTAGTATCAGCAAATTCTTGACAACAAACGACCAATAGTCGTAATTTTCGCGACATTTGAGTTTTCGTACATTCGTAAGAAATGGAGAACTCATTTTCTTAATAGCACAACACGAAAAACTAGCAGTAAACTATTACTTTTAGTAATAATAAGGGACTGGCCCCATAACCTAATAAAACTCGTTGGTTGTGATTCAAGAAGTAATATTTTATTGTCGATATACAAAGGTTCAATAAGAATAGGACATATACAACAGGTATACAAACTATTTAATAGATGTCGGTTGTGATCTAAGTTTGATATCTACTTTCAACACAATATGTAGTGAAGGAAAGCAGTCGCGTCTACCTGTTACCCATGCAGCAACAAGAAGCAACAAGCCACTGGATTTAATTCATGCTGATGTTTGCGGACCTATGGAGATAACGTCAATTAATAAATCAAGGTATTTTCTTGTACTTGTTGATGACTAAACACGTATAGTTTTTTGTTATTTTGTTAAAGCTAGAAGTGAGGTATTCCAGTATTTAAAAAAAAATCAAGGTAGAAAACCAACACAATAAGAAAATAAAAATGTTCAGAACGCATACCGGCTTAGAGTTCTGTAGTAATGTTTTTGAAAATATTTTAAAGGACGTAGGTATTGTGCATCAAAAGACAAATACTTATACTTCTTAGCGAACGAATCAACAGAACTAAAGTTGAGATAGCTCGGTGTTTGCTATTTGATGCAGAATTAGATAAGAAGTTTTGGGCAACAAATACTGTTTATCTGAGAAAACGATCCATTGCCTCAGACTTAGATAATGAAATACTGTATGAGCTCTGAACTAAAGAGAAACCAGTTAAGTCACATCCTAATATTTTGTAGGCAGGTGATGATTCACGTTCCAAAGGAGAAACAGCTTAAGTGGGATACTAAGTCTAAAAAACAGATCTTTGTTGCTTTTGCAGAAAATGTGAAAGGCTTTAGAGTGTACTATTTAGTGAAGCATAATATTACAACGAGCAGAAATGTAGCAATCCACGAAAATGCTGAAAAGAAATGTATCTCGGATGATAGCGTTACAGTTTCAGTTCGGGAAGTAATCCAAACATATAAGTCAGACAGTCATGTTGAGAGTATAAAGGAAGAGAAAACCCTTGAATTATTGCAGGTTATTTTATTCGCAGACCGTAAAATCAGGTGGTCGGCCGAGGAAATGCGGCACCTTGCGAAACTAGAGGACTACAGATGAGGGTAAGGTTTATGAACTAGTTTCTCTTGCAGTATTCCGGATTCTCAACACGCACACTTGAGTCCATTAAAGAAGTCACACAAAGGGCAGACTACAAACAGCTAGTTGATGAAGCCCAACGCAACCTTGTCCAAGCCAACAGTCAACCTCCCAGTGGGAGTAGTGAGGACGTAGCTGCTGGTTTGGCGGATGTCTATGAAATTTACCCTTGTCCTAGTGGCAGTAGGTCCAGTGCAGCGGTGGTCAGTGAACCTCTCAGTGAGAGTATGGGGGAGCTGGTCGCTCAGGCGTGGTAGATGATGACCTAAGTCTTAGTGGCAGAAGGATAATTAGCTATAGCAGGTGCGTCGCTAATGACCCCCAAGTGAAGGTGACCAGAGAACTAGCATTTAGCATGCGTTACGGTTGGCTGTCGAGGCACTGCTGCGTGAGACCGTTGTGCCTGGAAAAGACTTTTTCATCCAAGTCCTTCGGGAGGCGGGTAAGAGTACTGTGGTGGTGTAATGGGTCAACCTTCTACTACAGGTTTAATACGGGAGAGGAGAGTGGGAGACTTTCTAACCTTGTCTGGCAACCTGTTACATGTCGAAAGTGGAAGTTCTACCATAAAGATGTCATCATGCCCTGGACCAGATGCCATAACGACTAGGCAATGGAACGCTGTCCCTCCATGTGTGCGAGCGTTACTATATAACATTATGATAATACAAGGCCATATACCAGCAAATTGGCCCTTAATTGATACCTTTTTTATACCCAAAACTCTAGCCCTAGAGCATCCATCAAACTATCGCCCTATATCTTTGTCAAACATTGTCCTTCGACAATTTCATAAGATCTTATCAAAACGTATTAAGTCCTTATGCTTAACTGATGCAAGGCAGCGCGCCTTCATAAAAGCCGATGGAGCGACCGAAAACGTCACTATTCTTGACACCATTTTATCTGTCGCCAGCTCGGAGCTTCGTCAGGTCCACGTGTCTGTGCTTGATATTAGTAAAGCATTTGACAGCATTTCCCATCAAGCTGACCAAGAGATATTGTCCTTAAATTGCTTACCGACAGATTTTGTGGCATCAGTGTACAGGGACTCAAAGACTCGTTTAAAAGTAGGGAGGGATATTAGTGAAATTTTAGCTGTTAACAGAGGTCAGAGGAGATAACAAAAAGTCGGTTACTGCAGCAGGACAAATCGGTTTGCAAACATATCAGGCACTGGTTGCGCTTGCCTAAAGATGTGTCTTGCGGGTCCTTTTACGCTGCAGTAACCGCTGTTACCACAATACCAGGAGCACTATTGCGAAGCTAGCCCGCCTAGCGGGGTCGACTAACAATGTAATTGTCGCAGCATCCCATACTGTAAGATTGCAACGAAAAATTTCCTGGTGTATTGCAGTCCATCGCAACCTCGGAGTAGCATCTAATTCTGCTACCGACCGAAAGCGGTATTGGGCCAACGTACTGCTTAGTTCAGTGGATGGGACTGAACTTGTGGAATCCTCCAAGCTGCTTGCGTCAATTGAGTGGATAGACCGGTACTCACACCATATACCAGGGCGTGACTTCTTACAACATGTCGCGCAGAGCGGGTAGTGATATCCGCTGCAGAGCCGGCTGCTCAGATGTGGGGGACTGAGGTACATGTTGTACAGAAGTGCTTTTGGACGAATGGTAGTAGAGTGCTACGACACGACGCCATCGCTAGCACTTTGAACACTGCATTAGTAAAGAAAAGGTACTCCGTGTCTGTTGAACCGCATATTAGATCTCAAACGGGGATGTGAAAACCGGACATTGTTGCGGTCAGAGACGGTTGCTGCAACGTCATTGATGTCCAAGTTGTCAGCAGCGAAAGCAGCCTTGATACTAAGCACCGTCAGAAGGCAGAATACTACCCTAACACACCGGGTTTTAACACAAGGCTCTCCAGGATATTTTAAATTGACCCAGCAACGATGTACTATACCACGTGTACCATTTCATGGAGAGGTGTATCGGCTGCTTTGTAAAAATAATACTCAAGATTCACTTCTATAAGATTTAATCAGATATAATTTGACTAGTGATATTTTGTTTTTGTATCATAATAATGAAATCTAATACTACTAGATTTCAGACA
The DNA here is from genome assembly GCA_963678705.1 of Panorpa germanica. Classification (NCBI taxonomy): domain Eukaryota; kingdom Metazoa; phylum Arthropoda; class Insecta; order Mecoptera; family Panorpidae; genus Panorpa; species Panorpa germanica. Next base: position 592,291 of record OY783211.1, on the reverse strand, counting down.
TACTACTAGAATCATTACATTAACACTACTAGATATCAGACATACTACTAGAATCATTACATTCTTCCAGCCTCTTTAGTGTTGTACGCAGTCTGCAAGATGGGGCGGTGGACGTCTGTTTCGCTCTGGAGGTTTCTTTACAATGGGTATGTCATCGTTAGAAGGATTGGTAATAGGTTCTTGTCTAAAATCTTCTATCGGTGTAGTTTCTGGTGGGTGTAGCGTTATATTTCTTTCGTCTTCTTCATCAGACATTTGAAGATTAGATTTTTCTGACAATATGTCGCTTCCTCGAGGAGCCAAATGGCGAACTGATATTGTACTCTCTCTTCCATCTGCTAATTTAACATGAGCATATTCTAAATTAGCTTCAATTAATTCTACTTCTTCTACCAATGGATCATATTTGCTGTTTCGCACCATCTTTTTCATTAGAACAGTGCTGGAGTGGTTAACCTTGTCGGTATAGAAATACCACTTAACGATTTACGTTGATGAGTAAACATACGTTCGTGTGGAGTTGCATTGGTAGCAGTACATAATAGAGATCGTATGGAATGTAAAGCTGTGTTGAGTACTGTTTCCCATTGCGTAATTGGCGTATCAGTCGATTTTAACAATAATGTTACCGCTTTCCAAATAATGCCATTATATCGTTCAACTTGTCCATTCCCTTGAAGGTTGTAGGGAGTAGTATTGCTAGTAGCAATTCCTCTGGCATGTAAGTAGACTTTTAAATCCTGTGACATGAATGAAGATCCTTTATCTGAATGTATAAAGGAAGGCATGCCAAAGATATCAAATACGTTTTGAAGGCATTTCTTCACAGTAGATGACGTCATATCAGAACATGGAAAAGCAAAGGGAAATCTAGAATATTCGTCTATAATTGTTAGCATGTATTTGTTTCTTGTAGCTGATGGTATTGGCCCTTTAAAGTCTATGCTTAGTCGTTCGAAAGGGGAAGTAGCTTTAATAAGTTTCCCTGAATCATTTTTATGAAATCTGGGTTTCAGTTCTGCACATACTTTACATGAAGCTGTCATTTTTTTAATTTCCTCTACAGAGTAAGTAGATTTCGGCATCGTATGTAATGCGCCATCCTTGTAACTCCAGGATGACATAGATTTTCATGTAGATTGATTAGTGTATCGTTTGGTGTAGTAGTACCACAGTACCTTGAGAAATTTTGATATCCTGAGGTAAAGCCACATATTCTGGAAAAAGTATCAGCTGCTAGATTATCTTTTCCTGGACGGTAAATTATTTCGTAGTTGTAACATGATAACTCAAGTCGCCATCTCATTATTTTGTCATTTTTAATTTTACCAGCCCTTTTATTATTAAACATAAATGATACTGACTTTTGGTCAGTAACTAATTGAAATCGATTTCCTATAAGATAATGTCTCCATTTCCTTAATGATTCAACGATAGCATATGCTTCTTTTTCAATTCCTGAATGTCTTCTCTCACTTGCTGACAATGTTTTTGAGAAGAAAGCAATTGGTCTTCCAGACTGGTTTAGTGTAGCAGCGATAGCTTTATCAGAAGCGTCAGTTTCTACAACAAAGGGAACGTTATCTTCTATAGCCATCACTAAAGAGTTCCTAACATCATTTTTTAAATTTTCGAAAGCTTCTATTAGGTCAGGAGTCATTGGGAAGGATTTATTTTGTACTAGTGGCTGAATTTTCTTTGAAAAATTAGGTATCCACTTAGAGTAATATGCAAATAATCCAATAATCCTACGTAAAGATGCTATATCTAAAGGAGGTTGTAACTTTTCTAATGGTTTAAGGGGGGAGCCTGCTTTAGAGGCTTCAAAAAATTGATTTTTTCCAGGATTTTTTTGGGAAGGAAAAAAATAATCGATTTAAACGAAACTTTCAGGTTTTATTGTTATGTATTTTAACAGTCTTCTCAAAATTTTTCATTAAAATACATGTCATATTATGCCCGGTACAAGCATTTTGCCGAGGTGCCTCGAGTGTGCATGTGTCGTGCGGCGGGAAAGATGCTGGTTGCAATTTTCATTTGAAACAAAAAAACCCAAAAAAATTTTCATTTTCAATAGTATAGCTTCTAGTTAAACCAAGAAAATTTTAACAAAAAGCGAGAAATTCAACAATTTTTCGCAAATTAAAAAAAAATTCATTTTTTTGGAAAAAAAAATTTACTTTAGATTGTTTAAAAAGTGGGTCAATCATAACATTTTTAAGGTTTTTTAGGTTCAACTAGAAGAGAATTTAATCCCGATTACAATCAATTTTGTCTCGTTTGGATAGGACGTTTCGTTTTTTTCCTATCTTTCCCGCCAATTAGAAAACATTGTAAAAATGAAAAACCGAGAAATCGCGCGTCAAAGTTTTCGTATACAAAAAATCGTATACCGATTCGCTCGTATACCTGCTCGACGCTTGCTCACTATTTCTTCTGTAACTCCGAAAATATTTCGAATTTGCTTTTGAAATTTTAGGGACACATTCTTGGATAGTTTGGGAAGACATTCATGCAAAAAAAAAAATTCGATTTTTTGAAGCCTCTAAAGCAGGCTCCCCCTTAAGTCAATCAGAATCCGGTTTAATCGTTTTATTTGTTATAGTATATCCTAATTAATTGATTGTAGTTACGGAGTAAGTACATTTCTCTTTATTTAATGTTATGCCAAATTTCTTTGCTGCATTAAGAAATTTCTGTAAATTTTTATCATGTTCTTCCTGTGTATGTCCACAAACAGTTACATCGTCAATGTAAGCGTAAGATTTTCTGCTTGTATTATCTTATCAATAGTTCTTTGAAAACTGGCTACACCATTAGTTACTCCAAAAGGTATGCGACGAAATTGGTATAAATTATTGCAAGCCTCGAATGCCGTATACTTTCTTTCTTCTTTCTTTATTAAAACTTGATGGTAGGCGCTTTTCAAATCAAGGGGACTGAATATATTATATTTAGCAACCTTACCAACAATTTCGTCTATTTTGGGTAGTGGGTAGGCGTCCAAAAGAGTGAATCCATTAATTGTTCTAGAATAATCAATTACCATGCGTTTCTTGTGATGTTCATTAGATGTGACTAAAACTTGTGCTCGCCATGGAGAATCACTAGTTTCTATAATTCCTTCCTTGAGTAATTTTTCTGTTTCAGCCTTAATAAATTTCTTATCTGCTTCACTATAGCGTCTTGATTTAATAGCTATTGGCCGACAATCAGGAGTCAAATTAGCGAATAATGATGGGGAAGATATCTTGATGGAAGTTAATCCACAAATATTTAGATCAGATTTGGTCCCTCCAAATTTTATGCACACCGAGTTATGTTGCTTGAGGAAGTCATTTCCTAATATAATATCGGTACATAATTCTTCCATTACCGATAGCTTGATTCCTTTATATATATTCCCTAACATTTCTATTTCTACATTACAGTATCCAAATATACTTGACTGTAATGATGTAGAAGCCATGTAGACATTCCCAGTACAAGGGATAACTTTTAGTTTCCTCTGATTTGCTAAATCCGCATTGATAAAGCTTTCAGAGCTTCCAGTACCTATTAAAGCGTTAGTGAGTATACCATCCATCTTAATTGTAGTTATAGCAGGAGATAATTGTTTACATGTAGCAACAGATGTTATTGCTGATAATCGTTTAGGAGAAGTAGTTTCTCCTTTATATAACGTAGAGGAGGATCGACATACTTTTGCATAATGCCCTACCTTTCCACATTTTCTACATATGGATTCTTTAGCAGGACAAACGTTTCTGTTGTGCTTAATATTCCCGCAAAAATAACATTTTTGAGATGCGGCAGCTACTATAACATCATTTTCTGGCATCTGTTTCTTGATGATAATGTTTTCCTGTAAAACAGCATTCGTACTGTGTACAGGAGTATCGCAAGACTTAGAATGGAGTTGAGCATCTTCCATAGCTCGTGCCTGATCATAGGCAACTTGTAGCGTTAGGGTAGTATTTTATAGTAACCGTTGTCTAATTGTTGTAGAAATTACACCATTTATAAAACTGTCTCTTATAAACTCATCCCTGTTGGTCTTTAAAGTTACAGCTTTAAAATTACAATCATTTGCTAGTTGTCTGAGACTTCTTAAATATATATCCAGTGTTTCATTTGGTTGTTGCCGTCTCGTGGCTAGTAAGTGTCGAGCGTAAATTTCATTTATTGGTTTTTCATAAATTAGTCGTAAGGCGTTAATGGCATTTTCATATGTTTTGCAGTCAGCTATATATTCGTATATACTAAAAGAAATATGATTTACCAGGAGTTTCAATGAATCAGGATTTTCTACGGTTTCCAGATAATTTTCGAAAGTTTTCAACCAATATATCCATTCTCTTGTTGCAGTATTTGAATTTGGATCTGTTTGAAATTTTTCCGGTTTTAGAGGATTCGACATTTAAAATTATATCTGATTTAAATGTAAAAATAATACTCAAGATTCACTTCTATAAGATTTAATCAGATATAATTTGACTAGTGATATTTTGTTTTTGTATCATAATAATGAAATCTAATACTACTAGATTTCAGACATACTACTAGAATCATTACATTAACACTACTAGATTTCAGACATACTACTAGAATCATTACATGCTTAATCTTATAGCGATCTGCAGTCCTACGGGATACATCCTGGCACTCTAAGAAGCCTTACCACCAGGGCTTTACAGGGGAGCCACACAAACTTTTTGAGATTTTCTCAGATGACCACGGCGAGACCGCGGGGAGAAGCTCTTTCGGAAAGGTGAGGACGGAGATCCAGTCGTCTGTGATTACAGGGGCATGCAACATCTCAGCCCCGAAGGTTCCATGGAGGTAACTTTGTTCCAGATGTTGTCTTATTAATGCTGTATTAAATGATATTATATTACATATTCATAACTTAACACTTATGTAACATATGAGAGCACTAAGTGCTTTGAGGTTCTTTTATATAAGTTCTTAGGTCAACGAATTACAGTCTAGTTATGAATTTTGTTATCATGGAACCTCCTACTGTAATGAGAATGTGGCTAGCCACCGGCCCCATGTTCCAGAACTCTTAAGGTGAATTCTGGAAAATAAATATGTTTAAATAGCCAAATGCCTTGTCATCTAATTAGTGACGCGCATGAGTGGATTAACGAGACTGTCCCACTGTCCTGATCTATTATCTAGCGATCTATCAGTGGCGACTCTAGTCTGCCACTGTAAAGAGACATAAGAGGTGTAGCATAAGTTAGAGACAGTAATATCGCATTAAAATACCACTACTTTCATCGATTCTTTACTTACTCGGTTAAGCGGAACGCAAACGGTGTTAACTTTAATAGGTTTTCAACTGTTATGGAGTTCTTGAACCAAACGTGTATGGGTGATGTTTTTTCAAGTGAAGTTAAATTCGTTTTTTTTTTTTGCTTGTTTCAAAAAGTTCATCAATTTAAATCACCGAGTGATCCGATCCGAGGACACTGCCAGGCGGGGAGTTTGACTGGGGCTGTACATCTGTCAAAGAATAACGCAGGTGTCCTAAGGCCAGATCAGCGAGGACAGAAACCTCGCGTAGAGCAAAAAGCAAAATCTGTCTTGATCTCGATGTTCAGTTCGCATAGAGACTCCGAAAGCACGGCCTATCGATCCTTTTGACTTAAAGGGTTTTTAGCAAGTAGTGTCAGAAAAGTTACCATAGGGATAACTGGCTTCTGGCGGCCAAGCGTTCATACCGACGTCGCTTTTTAATCCTTCGATGTCGGCTCTTCCTATCATTTTGACGCAGAAGTCATCAAGCGTTGGATTGTTCACCCACAAATATGGAACGTGAGCTGGGTTTAGATTGTCGTGAGACAGGTTAGTTTTACCCTACTGTTGATAAGTCTTTGCGATAGTAATCCTGCTCAGTACGAGAGGAACAACATTTAGTTCAGGTATAAACATTTGGTTCATGCACTCGGTCGAGCGGCCGGTGGTGCGAAGCTACCATCCGTGGGATTATGCCTGTACACCTCTAAGGCCGTATCTTTTCTAGTCAATGAAAGCAATGATATCTGGGAGTTTCGAATTGTATTTTTAATTTTTTTAATTTTACCGTATGGTGCATTGAGGATTTCGGTAGAATCTTTCTATTATGTAAATCTAGCATCTAATTGTAAAACATGAGTATTCAAATTTGTTTAATGTCGAAACTTGGAATCGTTTGTATACGACTTAAGTACCTGGCGGGGTGTACTCGGTAGAGCAGTTGCCACGCTGCGATCTGTTCAGACTTAGCTTTTAGCTTGGGGATTCGTCTTGTTGGTTAGATGATACTATCCCCCCAAAAAAAAAACAACTAACCAAAAATAATATTTAAAAAAAATATTATTTTCCACCTTTTCCGATGATTCGTCTTGTTGGCTAAATAAATCTGTCGATGTAAGAATACTAGTGGTGGGTGAAAATGACAATTAATACTTGCTAAAGCAAAAAAAGGATTAATTGTCATTATAATAGTAGAAGAGTAATTGTATAGAGAGATATATAGACGTAATGTGTTGTTTGTTGTGTTTGTATGTTTTTATAAAAACATAAACCCCCGTCCCAAACATATACCCACAAATTAAGCACAGTTTTTCTTGTGTTGTTGCTGCGAGAGCGACCGTCTTCTCCTCTTCTACCCGGACAACTGTGTGTACAGTACTTTGACGAGTGCGCAAATACTTGTACGTCCGGTATTTGCAATTAGTTGTTTTTGTGTAACGAACGGATCTGTGTGTGTCTGATACAAATCCTTATTGCGCGCAATTAGATGTTTTTGTGTAACCAACTGTGTGTGTCTGGTACAAAAACCTAATTGAGTTTATAGATAATAATCACAGTTTATCTATAAACGGGGGAGCATGTCTCTCTTTGAGAATAATGATAAGTAAATGAAATGGTGATTTTATAAAAAAAATATTGAGTGTGTAGTAGAGAGAGATAAGAGTATTATATATGCCTCTTAAAACTGAATGGATGAAATTAAAAAATATTTTTTGTTGTGGGATCTGTGTGTGATCGAAATATAATACAAAAAATATTTTTATATATAAATGCACACAACATCAATATATATTATATAAATAGAAAAATATATTTTCTATAATAAATAAATATATGTTGTTGTATGTAAGTGTCTCTTGGAGTGACGAACCAAGTAGTAGACGATATTATAAGTATAAAAATGATGATTACACAAAAATATATAAAAGTTTTATACTTGCATATAAATTATTGTATAACTCAATGAAAATAAAATTTTATGTTTTGGTATCTGTGTGTGTCCGAGGTAGAATATAAAATACACAAATATAATATAGAAAAATATTTTCTATAATAAATACACATGAATGACATGATGTGTTTTCTTGGAGTGACGAACTAAGTAATAGACATAAGTGTAAAAAAATTACACAAAAAAGTATACGAAAATATACTTCTCATATGATGAGTATCATATGAAAAATATTGAGAAATGAATATGAATATGAATGGAAATTAAAACTATTTTATGTTTTGGGATCTGTGTGTGTTCGAGATTATAATATTATAAAATATTTATTTACACATACAAATATATATAGAAAAATATTTTCTATAACATAATATATTTGTTGTGTTGTTTTGTGTGCAAGTGTCTTCTTTTGGAGTGACTAACCAAGTTAAAGACATATGTAAAAATAATTTACATAAAAAAAATGCCTGGTGTATATATAATATATATGAGAAAATATTTAACTGTACTATTAACAGTCCTGGAGTAAGACTGTGTAACAAACTGCTTTAGAGACGACCAATAATCCTCACTCACTAATAATATATATTTTTATATATATTTTATGTTTTTCAATATAAGGATGGTACAATTGAAATGGAAAAAATATATATATATGTATGGTAATAATATTAAGTGTAATGGAAACTGATGTATATTTTGGAACTGGTTACAAAGTGTTGTAATGATTTAAATTTATGATGAAAATTGCTCGTTTCGGGGAAAATAATATTATTGTTTGTTCGCGCAAACACACAATATATTTTCTGACAGAACAACAAAATTCCATCGTGTTGTTCTTCAATAGTTGTTGTGTGTGGGACAGTGTTTAAATTTATATGGAGACACTCAAAATAAATTTTCACTGTAATGTAGCTAAACTGAAGAGTACCTACCCTTCTGTTTAGCCCACATTACAAAAAAAAAAATATAAGTCCTTGTAAAGTATACTACGAAATATATATGGTTGATTTCGGAGAAGGAATTAGGTGTAGAGATTTTGTCCCAGTCGGCACTGGAAAAGTACGTTAAAGTTACGGAACAAGTACAGAAACTTTTATTCCCTGTCCTAAGATATTAAGTGGCTTGGTTAACTATTCAAAGGGAACCTATATACTACTTTACAAAGCCTGGGACTTCCATATAATATTTAGCAATTATTTCTGGTCTGGTTTATTTTACGATAACTCGTGAAATAAACAGCTTATAATGAAAAATAATTAACGTGTGGAACATAAATAGATATACCCAACCAAAACGAACAGCATTGCCACGGGCTTACGTCTAAGACTAAACGCTCCTATGTAGCGCCCTAAAAACGAATGTCTGGAGAGGCAAAATATTTATAGAGAATATATTGTAAAAATATATTTACAAATAATGTTTAATATATTAAGGATCTGTGTGTGTGTGTGTCTGGAATATAAATATATGGCAATATTTTATAAATATATATTACCGATCTGTGTGTGTCTGGGAAATAACAATATATAAAAATTAAATTAAATAATGTTTAATATATTAAGGATCTGTGTGTCTGGAATATAAATATATGGCAATATTTTATTAAAAATATATATATAAGATATTAGTTATATTGAGGATCTGTGTGTGTCTGGAACTAAATATAACGTATTTTATAAAAAAATTATGTGTAGTCAAAGTGACGTTCAATTGATATAACAAATACAAAATTATATAAAAAGCTTAATAGCTCCCTGGTTGATCCTGCCAGTAGTCATAAGCTTGTCTCAATGATTAAGCCATGCATGTCTCAGTGCAAGCCACATTAAGTTGAAACCGCGAATGGCTCATTATATCAGTTATGGTTGCTTAGATCGTACCCACACTCACTTGGATAACTGTGGTAATTCTAGAGCTAATACATACAAATACAGTTCCAACCAGAGATGGAAGGAATGAATTTATTAGATCAAAACTAATCGGTAGCGGGCTTGCCTTGTATACCGTTTAATTTGGTGACTCTGAATAACTTAGGGCTGATCGTACGGTCTCGTACCGACGACGCATCTTTCAAATGTTTGCCTTATCAACTGTCGATGATAGTTTCTGCGACTACCATGGTCGGTACGGCTAATGAGGAATCAGGGTTCGATTCCGGAGAGGGTCCCTGAGAAACGGCTACCACATCCACGAAAGGCGCGCAAATTACCCACTTTTGGCACGAGGAGGTAGTGACGAAAAATAACGATACGAGACTCATTCGAGGCCCCGTAATTGGAATGAGTACACTTTAAATCCTTTACAAGGATCAATTGGAGAGCAAGTCTGGTGCCAACAGCCGCGGTAATTCCAGCTCCAATAGCGTATATTAAAGTTGTTACGGGCAAAAAGCTCGTAGTTGAATGTGTTCCATACTGTCGGTTCACCGCTCGCGGTGTTTAACTGGCATGCTATACGACGTCCTATCGGTGGGTTCGCCCGTAAAAAGGTAACCCAACTCAAAATATTATCACGGTGCTCTTAAATGAGTGTCGAGGTGGGCCGATACATTTACTTTGAACAAATTAGAGTGCTTAAAGCAGGCGAAATTTTGCCTAAATATTGTGTGCATGGATTAATAGAATTGGACCTCGTTTCTATTTGGTTGGTTTTCGAAGTAATGATTAATAGGGACAACTGGGGGCATTCATATTGCGACGGACAGAAGCGAAAGCATTTGCCAAATGTGTTTTCATCAATCAAGAACGAAAGTTAGAGGTTCGAAGGCGATCAGATACCGCCCTAGTTCTAACCATAATCGATGCCAGCTAGCGATCCGCCAAAGTTTTTCCGATGACTTGGCGGGCAGCTTCCAGGAAACCAAAGCTTTTGGGTTCCGGGGGAAGTACGGTTGCAAAGCTGAAACTTAAAGGAATTGACGGAAGGGCACCACTGGGAGTGGAGCCTGCGGCTTAATTTGACTCAACACGGGAAACCTCATTAGGCCCGGACACTGGAAGGATTGACAGATTGACAGATTGAGACTTTGGTCTTGATGGTCTGAGTTTTTACTACTGGCGTACAAACAATTCTTCTTAGAGAGACATGCGACACTTGGTCGCACGAGATTGAGCAATAACAGGTCTGTGATGCCCTTAGATGTTCTGAGCCGCACGCGCGCTACACTGAAGGAATCAGCGTGTCCTTCCTATCCGAAAGGAACGAAAAATTCCCAGTAAGGGCGAGTCATAAGCTCGTGTTGATTACGTCCCTGCTCTTTGTACACACCGCCCGTCGCTACTACCGATTGAATGATTTAGTGAGGTATTCGGACCAGTGCGCGGCGAACCAGTTCGGCATTGCTGATGTTGCTGGGAAGATGACCAATTTTAATTATTTAGAGGAAGTAAAAGTCGTAACAAGGTTTCCGTAGGTGAATCTGCGAAAGGATCATTAAAGTATAGTGAATTATTATATTTACAAAAAAACACTTTTATATTTTAAACGCAAGTTTTCTACTATAAAGATGGAAAAGTTTATATCAAATTGATAATCTTGCACTGGAATAGTAGAAATAAAATATTGAATGTAAGTTTCATTAAATGGCTAAGTAAAAATATATTAGTTGAAACTGGTTGGGAGATTATATGTAAACATACATAAAATTAAATCCTGAACGACTCTAGGGCTCTGAATCGAGTACTAGTAAAAATGCCCCCCTAGTAAAAATGGTTCCTCTAAGTAAAAATATATTAGTTGTAAAAGAAAGTTTAAAGAAAAAAACAACTTGCTATACTGTTATTCGATATCATAAAGATGTGTTATACATTCACATAAATTGACTTTACACACTTTACAAATATATAAATTCCCGCGGATTTCATGTCCCAAATTGGTTACAATATACAAAAGTTGGGGTGATTTCTGAAAGACAAATGAATATAAACTTATGGTAAAAAATTATATACAGCGGCTTATATTTTTTATTCTTTATTAAATAAAACATATTTATAATACTGGGACATTCTCATATACATATAAATTTATTCTGTAGTACGTTTAAGTTACGGAACAAGTACAGAAAATGTTATTCCATGACCTAAGATATTAAGTTGCTTGGTTAACTAAATACCAATTGAAACACAAAGATGTAGCAAAATGGTATCATATGGCATTCTTGCATATTACTATAAATATTTTCACAGACAATGTTCTCAGGACAAAAGTAAAATTACGCGGAGAAAGAGTTGAAAAAATGATGGTGTCTAAGTTGGAGATTTTTCTAGCTTTTAAACATTTATAGAAATGTTTGTATTCCGTTGTGATATGATGTAAAACTGTGCGAGAAAAAATAAATATTGAGCCTCTTATACCAACCATTATTTTAGTATCTAACTTTCTTTTAAACATTATCGCAATATGGTATTTTCTATGATCTAAAACAAAAAATTTATTCTCACAACAATCTGTCCCTAATTTGATTACTGGCATTGTTATACTGGATATTTTAGTTTTCCTTTTATTGCGACAGATGTGTTCAAATGGCGAGATATAAACATATAAAATGATAAATGTTTGCTAAATTGTGTTTAATATTATTATTGAGCTTCGGTGTAAAGATTTCGGTGTCCCACTCGGCACTGCAAAAGTACGTTTAAGTTACGGAACAAGTACAGAAAATGTTATTCCTTGACCTAAGATATTAAGTGGCTTGGTTAACTAAATAATATTTAAACACAAGATGTAGCAAAATAGTATCAAGTATTATATGGCATTCTTGCATATAACTTTAAATGTTTTCACAAACCTATGTTTCAGGACAAAGGTAGGATTATGGACAGACAGTTTCATAATGATGGGTTATAAATTGGGAAGACACGATAAATATTGAATTTAGTATGGGATATTGTTTTTGTTGTTCTAATATACACCTGTGAAATTTTAAGACAACTTAAATATTCCGAAAAAACTAATATTATTTTAGTAAACTAGCTTCTAAACATTGCTAGAAATGTTTATATTCGATTGTGTGATGTGATGTAAAACTGTGTGAGAAAAAATAAATATTGGGGCTCTTATACTAAATATTATTTTAGTATCTAACCTTTTTTTAAACATTACTGGAAAATGGTATTTTCTATGATCTAAAACAAAATTTTTATTCTCACAACAATCTCTCCTAATCTGATTACTGGCATATGCGTTACACTGGATATTTAATTTCATTTGCGACACAATTTGATGAAAATATGTTACGATTTTAGTCTGTACTTAATTAAACCATTTTTATCTCTACGAGTATATTTTGTTTGTATTTAGCGACTGTGTGTTATTTTAAGCACGCGCCTGTTATGGTGAATATACAGCAGTAGGGTAGTAGAGCCGCTTCTGGCTTAAATCATACTATGAGTTGGAAATTATTGGTGGTGGGGATGCATTTAGGTCACGATATGCAGAGGGGGCGTGGCTAGACTTGGAAGAATGTAAAAGGGGGTAAGGGTGGGGTAAGGAGTGAGGTGGCGTGGCTAGACAATGGGGGGTAATAGTTGGGATAATATGAAAGAGTGAGATAGCGATAATAAATATTACGTGTGTAATAATTAATATCTAATGGTAAAGAGTGAGATACCGATATTAATTCTTATGTTTGATTTGTTATTGGTTATAAGATTATGACAGTGTTAAATTATTTATAACAGTGTATTTATAGCGCATTCCTTCGAAATTTGCAAACAGCACATGCTCTCATGAGAAACTTTAGACATCCTTCGAAATTTGCAAACTGAAGCACACGTGTTAGCTGGCGTCAGCACATGTTCTCATGAGAAAATAATATAAATATATAAATTATTCTTATGCAATATGATAAAACAATATTTTCCAAACGTAGCCAAATTTTTTTGTTATACATTTTATGTTTTAGTTAAATGTAGGGCCGGATTGGGTATTGTTGTATTAGATTATTTATTTAAGTATACTAAAAGTTATAATATACGTACATTATATCATTGATGATTGTCAAAGCATACAGTTATTTTTTTATGTGTTGTAATAATCATAAAGTCTTATAAGTCAGACAATGGTGTTGTTTTACATATATGAGGTTATAACACCACAGTAACTGTTAAAATAGTAGAAGGATATTTTATTATACAAATTTATTAGGTAGCGGTTTGATCCATATGTATGAGGCTATATAGGTTGTGGATAATAGTTGAATCACAATTAGCTAAACCAAAAGCTCTAACTTAAGTTGAAACAAACTTTTTAAAATAAAACTGCTCGAAGGGTCGGGGGCCCCGAGAATTTTATTTATTTTGAATGCGCGGGGATGATAGAATTAAGAATTGATAGTCTGATGGTAAATATATTATAGTATTAAATAAGTAAAGTGCTACCCTGTTAAATTTTTATTAAGAATTGATAGTCTGATGATAAATATGTTATAGTATTAAATAAGTAAAGTGCTACCCTGTTAAATTTTTATATTATAATTTATATATAAGTCTAAGAATATGATTGTATTACATTAAGTATTGTGCTGTTTGTTTATTAAATTGTCTTGTTCTAAGTTAGTTCGTTTTAAATAACTTGTGTTTTTAAATAATTTAGTGGCTATATAGTGCTATTTTAAAAAAAAAAAATTTTATCAATAATTTCAGTTTGGAAGTGGATAATTATGCGGTAAGTAAATTTTGTATAAGATTTTGTATGTTTACAATAAATTTAATAGTAGTTTTCAAATATTTACAGGTGTCTATAGCAGTTTCAACCGTTTGAACCCTTTTAGACTTTCATACTTATGAGCAAACAGTTAGGTAAGTTAATTTTTAATACTTTTTAGATAATATTAATTTATTTATAATAATAACAGTTTTAAATGTCAACAGAATATTGCTGTTTTGTGCCCATCTCCCATTGCCAATAATTACTACCCTATAGATTGATATAACTTTGTAAGTTAATTTTTTATTGAATGTATTAAAACAACTTAATTTAGTAGTAACTGTTTATATTAATAATAATATAAGTTTCAAAATGTCTTTAGATAACAACAACTTTTTGTGTTGTGTATACCTGTATTCAGATGACACTTATAAGTACACCTGTCCGAAAATAGCAGAATCTGGATTACAGGTTAGTTTTTTTTTTTTTTTTTTTTATTATATGTTTACCAATTAAAAAATTTAGTTATTTATATAATTTTATATAATTTTATTTATAGTTATGCCTTTATCATAGAAAGCAGCAGGCAATTGAATGTAGGGAATATCATCTTGTTAGTAATTTTTATAGATTTAAAATATTAGGTATATCAATCAGTAAAGTAGCAAAATTAGAGTTAAATTTAAGAAAAAAATATGAGCTAAAATATAATATAATATCAGACACACGACATGAGCATTTTAAAAATATATTAAGAGTATTAGCAACAGGTTACTTTGATGACACATATAGTGCAAATACATTACATAAATTACACTATTTGCAATACCATTTTATTAATAAAGTAATAGATTTGAATTTGGTAAAAACTGTATGTTGGCTTGATAAGTTTAACCATACTTTTTATTCAAAATTAGAAAAATTAAGAACAATTGAAAAGTATGACTTAGAAGTAAAAGTCAAACTTAATAAATTTGATTATTTTAAAAATAAAAATGAAATAAGTTTTTCTGTTTCATTGAATTCATTAAAGGAAGAAGAAGAAGAAGAAGAAAATTGGGATTGATTTTTAAAATGCTCATGTCGTGTGTCTGATATTACATATAATTTTTAGCTATCAGTTGTTTTAGAATCAATATTTCGTTTTAATTTTAATAAATATATTATAATGTATATTAAATTTATATCAACCAAAATATAAAATATTACAACAAATTATGAAGAATATTAATGGTATGGGATACTATACATACACTGACAATGAAGATGCTAACAATTTTTATTTGTAGTTAACCTTTTTTGTTTCTAATACATTACTCTACATCATATACAATGTTGAGATGTCAATATTCTATAGATTCTCTGCATAGTGTACTGTAGTGTACAATCTTTTGCTTTAGACACTTATATAAAAGAGATAGTAAAATAACAAATATATAAATTATTGAAATAGTTACGATAGATGTGTAAATATCTCTTATTGTATTGCAATATATTAAAAAATAACTAAATATTTGAGGTTCTGGTAGCCAACTTTATAAACATACTTTTACAGAAATGAGGCTCCTATTTTCTAACTGTTTACCGGACGTCTATATATTTTCTAAATTAAGCTATGTAAGTTAAGACAAAACTATCAGAAGACATTAAGTAAAAAGCAACACGGATCCTATACCTTGGAACTGGTATGAGTAGCGTAATTTGTAAAATATAGGCCTTTGAAAAATTGTCAGAAGTTATTAGCTGTCAGGTAAGCAGTTACAAAATAGGAGCCTTTTAAGTCATGGTTATCAAATATAACCTTTAGTGTCAGCAAGTGAGATGACATCCTGCAGAAATAATAAAATCCACTATACATTGTTAATGAACGCAGTCTTTAAAGTGTTTCTAGTTTAGATAAAAAGAAAATCGAAATATTATTTTGTGTAATTGTTTATTTTTGAAATTCATGTTCATATACAGCAAAAGTATAATAATACCTAATAATTAACATTCTTTTGTCAGTTAAAGATAAAAAGGCTATAGTAAATGTAGTAAATAATGATCAAGCTTGCTTTATGTGGGCTATAACTTCAGCATTGTATCCAGCATCAAAAAGTATGGATAGAGTTACATCATATCCACATTATTCAAAAGTACTTAATTCAAATGGTATAGAATTACCGATGAAATTAAAAGATATTAGAACATTTGAGAAGAATAATGATATAAGTGTGAATGTTTATGGACTTGAAAATAATTTCATTGTGGGACCGTTGCATTATACATCTAAAAAGAAGAAACAACATGTTAATTTATTGTATATTGAAGATTTGAGTAATGGACATTATTGTTGGATTAAAAATATATCAAGATTAATAAAAAGTCAATTTACTAAGCATACTAGTAAACAATTTTTGTGTGATGGATGCTTTTCACTTTTTAACACAGAAGATCAGTTAAATAGACATTTAGAATATGATTGCAATAAGATATATACAATCCTTCCTTCTAAGTATAACGCTAAAGATAAATTGGGTAATATGATATCTCAAAACATTTTAAAATTCGATAATCATAAGAATCAATTACGCGTTCCATTTGTGATATATGGAGATTTTGAAACATTATTAAAACTTTTTAGTACTTGTTATCCTGAAACTAATACATCATTTTTAAATAATATTCAAATTCATGAACCATATTAAATGTTCCTTTAATGATTCCTTAAGTAAGTTTGTTACGTACAGAGGTATTAATTGCGTTAAAGTATTTATTGAAACAATAACTGAAGACGCTAAACAAATTTATAAAGTCTTAAATAAAGTGAAGCCTTTAAATAAATTATCTGATTGGCAAAAACAGGAATATGATGAAGCTTCTATTTGCCATATTTGTGAAGGTATCCTCAATGGTGATAAAGTGTTAGATTATTGTCATTTAACTGGTAATTACCGAGGAGCTGCTCATAATCATTGCAATTTAAAATTTACAATTCCAAAGTTTATACCTGTAATATTCCATAACTTAAGTAATTGTAACCATATAATTGTAAAAGAATTAGGTAATGATAGTGGAAAAATTGAAGTTATTCCAGAAAATAAGGAAAAGTATATATCTTTTACGAAACATATTTTGGTGGAATCAAAAGCCGATAAAAATGATAAAGTTCATAACTGCTATATTAAACTTAGATTTATTGATTCTTTACGATTTATGCATTCTAGTTTAGAAACACTTGCAAAAAATTTATTATCAGAACAATTTTTCGAATTTAAAAAATTCTATCCGACTGAAAATCATTTCAATTTATTAAAACGTAAAGGTGTATTTCCTTATGAATATGTAAATAGTAGGGATATGCTTAATGAATCTGACTTGCCATCTCAAAATAATTTTTATAGCTCACTTAATGGCTGTAATATATCTGACGATGATTACAATCATGCCAAAATGGTTTGGTATGCATTTGAAATGAAAACATTAGGGGAATATTCAGACTTACATTTAAAGATCGATGTTCTGTTGTTAACAGATATTTTTGAAAATTTTCGAGATGTGTGCTATAAAACATATAATTTAGATCCCTGTCAATATTATACAGCACCAGGACTTTCTTGGGATGCTATGTTAAATTATACATGTATTGAATTAGAACTTTTAACAGATATTGATATGTTACATTTTATTAAAAAAGGTATAAGAGGTGGAATATCACAATGCTCTCACAGACATGGAATTGCAAATAATAAATATATGTCCAATTATGATTCAAATAAAGATTCTCAATATTTAATGTATTGGGATGCAAATAACTAAAGCTATTGAAGATAACTCAGATGTTGGTTATATATTAGAAGTCGATTTAAGATATCCTAATTATTTGCACGATGAACACAATGATCTACCTTTCTGTGCCGAAAATATTAAACCACCTTGCATTAAAACAAATGACGTTAAATTAATACCAAATCTAAATAACAAGTATAATTATGTGCTTCACAATAGATCGTTAAAGCAATGTCTTAAAAATAATCTGAAAATAGATAAAATTCATAGAATTTTGGAATTTAAACAGTCTGATTGGTTAAAAAGTTATATTGATCTAAATACATTAAAAAGAAAGAACTCTGCAAATACATTTGAGAAAAAACTTTTTTAAATTAATGAATAATTCAGTTTATGGTAAAACAATGGAAAATGTAGATAAACGTGTTGATGTAAAGTTAATAACTCATTGGGATAATATAGGAAAAACAATGGGTGCTAATACACTTATAAGTAAACCAAACTATCATAGTTGTTCTATATTTCATGAAAACTTAGTTGCTATTCAAATGCAAAAACTTAAAGTTTTTTATAATAAACCATTGTATTTAGGATTAAGTGTACTTGATATATCAAAAAACTTTAATATACGATTTTCATTATGATTTCATCAAAAAAAAAATCTATAAAGGTAATGCTAAATTGTTGTATACAGATACAGATTCAATAATATATCAAATTAAAACAGATGATATATATGACGATATTAAGTGTAATCTAGATAAATTTGATACATCTAATTATCCATTTAATAATGAATTTTCATTACCTTTAATGAACAAAGCTAAATTAGGCTTAATGAAAGATGAATGCGCGAGTAGTATAATTTGGGAGTTTGTTAGGTTAAGGTCAAAAATGTATGCAATTGATATTGAGGGTTCATGCACAGCTAAAGCAAAAGGAATTAAGAAAAATATTGTAAACAAATTCAATATTAAAGATTATGTAAATTGTTTATCTCAGGATAACATATTATTGATCACAATGAATACCTTTAAATCTATTAAGCATACAATTTATACTCAAATGATAAGTAAAGTAGGTCTTAGTGGAAATGATAATAAAAGTTATGTATTAACTGATGGTATAAGTACTTTAGCACATGGACATTATAAAATTTAGTACTAATTTTAAGTTAAGTTTAAGTTTTGTATAAATTTATATCTGTTTTAGTTAAGATAATTAAAATGTATATTTATATAACAATTGAAAAATAGCATATTTATAAATAAATAATAATATATAAACACAAACCATTGAGTTTTATTATTATAAGATTTAATGTTTTAATACATCCATATAAAATAAGATACACATATTTTATTAGTAATGTTTTGTTATATATAATCTTAATATATATAAATTACGTGTCACTGTGTTGTCCCCTATGGACTCCTAAACTACTTAACCGATTTTAATGAAATTTGTACACCGTGTGCAGTTTGACCCAACTTGAAAGATAGGATAGCTTACATCTCAATTTATTTATCTTATTGCTAATTATTTGTCTATTAATTATCTGTATATGACATATGACATCGGGCGACGATGATGGCGACATCTGTTGACTAGATTGAGTAAATATTCTGTTGAGTAAATCGAAATCTGTTGACTAGATTGAGTAAATATTCAATAGATGGCGCTATGTAATGTAATATGACAAAAACGTTAGGCACAGCAACGCGTGGCCGGGACAGCTAGTTCTTATATAATTAACACTGGTCATAAGAGCTCTAATATATATATATATGCATAGACATATTAATGTATGAGTATGCGTACATAAAGTGGATAACAATTGTATACGTTATATGCAGGAGCAGTACCCAACTTGAACGTAATGGGAACGTAACTTGCATGAACGTACTGGGAACTACGTTCCCATTACGTTTAAGTTACGTTGAATTTTTATATATATATATGCATAGACATATTAATGTATGAGTATGCATACATAAAGTGGATGACAATTGTATACGTTATATGCAGGAGCAGTACCCAACTTGAACGTACTGGGAACGTAACTTGAACGTACTAGGAACGTAACTTGCATGAGCAGTACCCAACTTGAACGTACTGGGAACGTAACTTGAACGTACTAGGAACGTAACTTGCATGAACGTACTGGGAACTACGTTCCCATTACGTTTAAGTTACGTTCCCAGTACGTTCAAGTTACGTTCCCAGTTCCCAGGAACGTAACTTGCATGAACGTACTGGGAACTACGTTCCCAGTACGTTCAAGTTACGTTCCCAGTACGTTCAAGTTGGGTACTGCTCCTGCATATAACGTATACAATTGTCATCCACTTTATGTATGCATACTCATACATTAATATGTCTATGCATATATATATATAAAAATTCAACGTAACTTAAACGTAATGGGAACGTAGTTCCCAGTACGTTCATGCAAGTTACGTTCCCATTACGTTCAAGTTGGGTACTGCTCCTGCATATAACGTATACAATTGTTATCCACTTTATGTACGCATACTCATACATTAATATGTCTATGCATATATATATATATTAGAGCTCTTATGACCAGTGTTAATTATATAAGAACTAGCTGTCCCGGCCACGCGTTGCTGTGCCTAACGTTTTTGTCATATTACATTACATAGCGCCATCTATTGAATATTTACTCAATCTAGTCAACAGATTTCGATTTACTCAACAGAATATTTACTCAATCTAGTCAACAGATGTCGCCATCATCGTCGCCCGATGTCATATGTCATATACAGATAATTAATAGACAAATAATTAGCAATAAGATAAATAAATTGAGATGTAAGCTATCCTATCTTTCAAGTTGGGTCAAACTGCACACGGTGTACAAATTTCATTAAAATCGGTTAAGTAGTTTAGGAGTCCATAGGGGACAACACAGTGACACGTAATTTATATATATTAAGATTATATATAACAAAACATTACTAATAAAATATGTGTATCTTATTTTATATGGATGTATTAAAACATTAAATCTTATAATAATAAAACTCAATGGTTTGTGTTTATATATTATTATTTATTTATAAATATGCTATTTTTCAATTGTTATATAAATATACATTTTAATTATCTTAACTAAAACAGATATAAATTTATACAAAACTTAAACTTAACTTAAAATTAGTACTAAATTTTATAATGTCCATGTGCTAAAGTACTTATACCATCAGTTAATACATAACTTTTATTATCATTTCCACTAAGACCTACTTTACTTATCATTTGAGTATAAATTGTATGCTTAATAGATTTAAAGGTATTCATTGTGATCAATAATATGTTATCCTGAGATAAACAATTTACATAATCTTTAATATTGAATTTGTTTACAATATTTTTCTTAATTCCTTTTGCTTTACCTGTGCATGAACCCTCAATATCAATTGCATACATTTTTGACCTTAACCTAACAAACTCCCAAATTATACTACTCGCGCATTCATCTTTCATTAAGCCTAATTTAGCTTTGTTCATTAAAGGTAATGAAAATTCATTATTAAATGGATAATTAGATGTATCAAATTTATCTAGATTACACTTAATATCGTCATATATATCATCTGTTTTAATTTGATATATTAATGAATCTGTATCTGTATACAACAATTTAGCATTACCTTTATAGATTTTTTTTTTTTTTTTGATGAAATCATAATGAAAATCGTATATTAAAGTTTTTTGATATATCAAGTACACTTAATCCTAAATACAATGGTTTATTATAAAAAACTTTAAGTTTTTGCATTTGAATAGCAACTAAGTTTTCATGAAATATAGAACAACTATGATAGTTTGGTTTACTTATAAGTGTATTAGCACCCATTGTTTTTCCTATATTATCCCAATGAGTTATTAACTTTATATCAACACGTTTATCTACATTTTCCATTGTTTTACCATAAACTGAATTATTCATTAATTTAAAAAAGTTTTTTCTCAAATGTATTTGCAGAGTTCTTTCTTTTTAATGTATTTAGATCAATATAACTTTTTAACCAATCAGACTGTTTAAATTCCAAAATTCTATGAATTTTATCTATTTTCAGATTATTTTTAAGACATTGCTTTAACGATCTATTGTGAAGCACATAATTATACTTGTTATTTAGATTTGGTATTAATTTAACGTCATTTGTTTTAATGCAAGGTGGTTTAATATTTTCGGCACAGAAAGGTAGATCATTGTGTTCATCGTGCAAATAATTAGGATATCTTAAATCGACTTCTAATATATAACCAACATCTGAGTTATCTTCAATAGCTTTAGTTATTTGCATCCCAATACATTAAATATTGAGAATCTTTATTTGAATCATAATTGGACATATATTTATTATTTGCAATTCCATGTCTGTGAGAGCATTGTGATATTCCACCTCTTATACCTTTTTTAATAAAATGTAACATATCAATATCTGTTAAAAGTTCTAATTCAATACATGTATAATTTAACATAGCATCCCAAGAAAGTCCTGGTGCTGTATAATATTGACAGGGATCTAAATTATATGTTTTATAGCACACATCTCGAAAATTTTCAAAAATATCTGTTAACAACAGAACATCGATCTTTAAATATAAGTCTGAATATTCCCCTAATGTTTTCATTTCAAATGCATACCAAACCATTTTGGCATGATTGTAATCATCGTCAGATATATTACAGCCATTAAGTGAGCTATAAAAATTATTTTGAGATGGCAAGTCAGATTCATTAAGCATATCCCTACTATTTACATATTCATAAGGAAATACACCTTTACGTTTTAATAAATTGAATTGATTTTCATTCGGATAGAATTTTTTAAATTCGAAAAATTGTTCTGATAATAAATTTTTTGCAAGTGTTTCTAAACTAGAATGCATAAATCGTAAAGAATCAATAAATCTAAGTTTAATATAGCAGTTATGAACTTTATCATTTTTATCGGCTTTTGATTCCACCAAAATATGTTTCGTAAAAGATATATACTTTTCCTTATTTTCTGGAATAACTTCAATTTTTCCACTATCATTACCTAATTCTTTTACAATTATATGGTTACAATTACTTAAGTTATGGAATATTACAGGTATAAACTTTGGAATTGTAAATTTTAAATTGCAATGATTATGAGCAGCTCCTCCGTAATTACCAGTTAAATGACAATAATCTAACACTTTATCACCATTGAGGATACCTTCACAAATATGGCAAATAGAAGCTTCATCATATTCCTGTTTTTGCCAATCAGATAATTTATTTAAAGGCTTCACTTTATTTAAGACTTTATAAATTTGTTTAGCGTCTTCAGTTATTGTTTCAATAAATACTTTAACGCAATTAATACCTCTGTACGTAACAAACTTACTTAAGGAATCATTAAAGGAACATTTAATATGGTTCATGAATTTGAATATTATTTGAAAATGATGTATTAGTTTCAGGATAACAAGTACTAATGGGTTTTAATAATGTTTCAAAATCTCCATATATCACAAATGGAACGCGTAATTGATTCTTATGATTATCGAATTTTAAAATGTTTTGAGATATCATATTACCCAATTTATCTTTAGCGTTATACTTAGAAGGAAGGATTGTATATATCTTATTGCAATCATATTCTAAATGTCTATTTAACTGATCTTCTGTGTTAAAAAATGAAAAGCATCCATCACACAAAAATTGTTTACTAGTATGCTTAGTAAATTGACTTTTTATTAATCTTGATATATTTTTAATCCAACAATAATGTCCATTACTCAAATCTTCAATATACAATAAATTAACATGTTGTTTCTTCTTTTTAGATGTATAATGCAACGGTCCCACAATGAAATTATTTTCAAGTCCATAAACATTCACACTTATATCATTATTCTTCTCAAATGTTCTAATATCTTTTAATTTCATCGGTAATTCTATACCATTTGAATTAAGTACTTTTGAATAATGTGGATATGATGTAACTCTATCCATACTTTTTGATGCTGGATACAATGCTGAAGTTATAGCCCACATAAAGCAAGCTTGATCATTATTTACTACATTTACTATAGCCTTTTTATCTTTAACTGACAAAAGAATGTTAATTATTAGGTATTATTATACTTTTGCTGTATATGAACATGAATTTCAAAAATAAACAATTACACAAAATAATATTTCGATTTTCTTTTTATCTAAACTAGAAACACTTTAAAGACTGCGTTCATTAACAATGTATAGTGGATCTTATTATTTCTGCAGGATGTCATCTCACTTGCTGACACTAAAGGTTATATTTGATAACCATGACTTAAAAGGCTCCTATTTTGTAACTGCTTACCTGACAGCTGATAACTTCTGACAATTTTTCAAAGGCCTATATTTTACAAATTACGCTACTCATACCAGTTCCAAGGTATAGGATCCGTGTTGCTTTTTATTTAATGTCTTCTGATAGTTTTGTCTTAACTTACATAGCTTAATTTAGAAAATATATAGACGTCCGGTAAACAGTTAGAAAATAGGAGCCTCATTTCTGTAAAAGTATGTTTATAAAGTTGGCTACCAGAACCTCAAATATTTAGTTATTTTTTAATATATTGCAATACAATAAGAGATATTTACACATCTATCGTAACTATTTCAATAATTTATATATTTGTTATTTTACTATCTCTTTTATATAAGTGTCTAAAGCAAAAGATTGTACACTACAGTACACTATGCAGAGAATCTATAGAATATTGACATCTCAACATTGTATATGATGTAGAGTAATGTATTAGAAACAAAAAAGGTTAACAACAAATAAAAATTGTTAGCATCTTCATTGTCAGTGTATGTATAGTATCCCATACCATTAATATTCTTCATAATTTGTTGTAATATTTTATATTTTGGTTGATATAAATTGAATATACATTATAATATATTTATTAAAACTAAAACGAAATATTGATTCTAAAACAACTGATAGCTAAAAATTATATGTAATATCAGACACACGACATGAGCATTTTAAAAATCAATCCCAATTTTCTTCTTCTTGTTCTTCTTCCTTTAATGAATTCAATGAAACAGAAAAACTTATTTCATTTTTATTTTTAAAATAATCAAATTTATTAAGTTTGACTTTTACTTCTAAGTCATACTTTTCAATTGTTCTTAATTTTTCTAATTTTGAATAAAAAGTATGGTTAAACTTATCAAGCCAACATACAGTTTTTACCAAATTCAAATCTATTACTTTATTAATAAAATGGTATTGCAAATAGCGTAATTTATGTAATGTATTTGCACTATATGTGTCATCAAAGTTACCTGTTGCTAATACTCTTAATATATTTTTAAAATGCTCATGTCGTGTGTCTGATATTATATTATATTTTAGCTCATATTTTTTTCTTAAATTTAACTCTAATTTTGCTACTTTACTGATTGATATACCTAATATTTTAAATCTATAAAAATTACTAACAAGATGATATTCCCTACATTCAATTGCCTGCTGCTTTCTATGATAAAGGCATAACTATAAATAAAATTATATAAAATTATATAAATAACTAAATTTTTTAATTGGTAAACATATAATAAAAAAAAAATAAAAAAAAACTAACCTGTAATCCAGATTCTGCTATTTTCGGACAGGTGTACTTATAAGTGTCATCTGAATACAGGTATACACAACACAAAAAGTTGTTGTTATCTAAAGACATTTTAAAACTTATATTATTATTAATATAAACAGTTACTACTAAATTAAGTTGTTTTAATACATTCAATAAAAAATTAACTTACAAAGTTATATCAATCTATAGGGTAGTAATTATTGGCAATGGGAGATGGGCACAAAACAGCAATATTCTGTTGACATTTAAAACTGTTATTATTATAACTAAATTAATATTATCTAAAAAGTATTAAGAATTAACTTACCTAACTGTTTGCTCATAAGTATGAAAGTCTAAAAGGGTTCAAACGGTTGAAACTGCTATAGACACCTGTAAATATTTGAAAACTACTATTAAATTTATTGTAAACATACAAAATCTTATACAAAATTTACTTACCGCATAATTATCCACTTCCAAACTGAAATTATTGATAAAATTTTTTTTTTTTAAAATAGCACTATATAGCCACTAAATTATTTAAAAACACAAGTTATTTAAAACGAACTAACTTAGAACAAGACAATTTAATAAACAAACAGCACAATACTTAATGTAATACAATCATATTCTTAGACTTATATATAAATTATAATATAAAAATTTAACAGGGTAGCACTTTACTTATTTAATACTATAATATATTTATCATCAGACTATCAATTCTTAATAAAAATTTAACAGGGTAGCACTTTACTTATTTAATACTATAATATATTTACCATCAGACTATCAATTCTTAATTCTATCATCCCCGCGCATTCAAAATAAATAAAATTCTCGGGGCCCCCGGCCCTTCGAGCAGTTTTATTTTAAAAAGTTTGTTTCAACTTAAGTTAGAGCTTTTGGTTTAGCTAATTGTGATTCTACTATTATCCACAACCTATATAGCCTCATACATATGGATCAAACCGCTACCTAATAAATTTGTATAATAAAATATCCTCCTACTATTTTAACAGTTACTGTGGTGTTATAACCTCATATAAGTAAAACAACACCATTGTCTGACTTATAAGACTTTATGATTATTACAACACATAAAAAAATAACTGTATGCTTTGACAATCATCAATGATATAATGTACGTATATTATAACTTTTAGTATACTTAAATAAATAATCTAATACAACAATACCCAATCCGGCGCTACATTTAACTAAAACATAAAATGTATAACAAAAAAATTTGGCTACGTTTGGAAAATATTGTTTTATCATATTGCATAAGAATAATTTATATATTTATATTATTTTCTCATGAGAACATGTGCTGACGCCAGCTAACACGTGTGCTTCAGTTTGCAAATTTCGAAGGATGTCTAAAGTTTCTCATGAGAGCATGTGCTGTTTGCAAATTTCGAAGGAATGCGCTATAAATACACTGTTATAAATAATTTAACACTGTCATAATCTTATAACCAATAACAAATCAAACATAAGAATTAATATCGGTATCTCACTCTTTACCATTAGATATTAATTATTACACACGTAATATTTATTATCGCTATCTCACTCTTTCATATTATCCCAACTATTACCCCCCATTGTCTAGCCACGCCACCTCACTCCTTACCCCACCCTTACCCCCTTTTACATTCTTCCAAGTCTAGCCACGCCCCCTCTGCATATCGTGACCTAAATGCATCCCCACCACCAATAATTTCCAACTCATAGTATGATTTAAGCCAGAAGCGGCTCTACTACCCTACTTACAGCGGCTTACGTTTTTTTCTTCTTTCTCTTTTTGAGACTTTGTGGTAGTGTCACGGGTGGGATTTGTTTTGTATGTACGCGGCTGTTATATAATGTGTGAATATTTTACAGCGGCTATATCTCTAAAATATTTGTTATACTGGTATTCATTAAACATAATATAAAGATGTGTTATACGTGCTAGAGATCCCGGCAAAATTATATCCAAACAATTTAGAAAGTTGATAAAAAATTTATTTATCAACCCTAAACGGTGGATCTCTTGGCTCGTGGGTCGATGTAGAACGCAGCTATTGTGCGTCATCTTGACGCATGAACAATGACACACATGAACAACGACATTTCGAACGCGCATTGTGGTCCTGGACCACTCCTGTCTGAGGGTCGTTTAGTATAAACCATACTGCTTTTATTGTATTTTACAAAAATTAAGCGCATGTTGGGTATTCCCATATTTTAAGTAATATGTGTTACCTTAAATAAACCAGTGGTGTATTTTTTTCATTTTGTTTAATAATCACTTGTGATTATAACAAAATATGTAAAAAAATGACCAACTGACGTGTCCTAGGAATATTATGAATATTAAATTATCCTATATTTTAAGCCTCTCTATGAATTATGCAGTGTGTCCATCTAGCTTCTGGAGCTATCTTTTTGATCAACCCTCGAAGTCCAGTGTACTTTCCTGACATAGCCCGAGCTCCATCTGTGCAAATTCCTGCACATTTGCTCCAAGACATGTCATTATCCTTCAAAAATGTATCAATCATTTGGAAAATGCTTTTACCAGTGGTATCGGCTGAAAATTTCTCAAAAAAAAGCAACTCTTCCCGCATTGCCTCACCATCGACGTATCTTATATAACATATTAAATGTGCGTCTCTATGAAGATCGGTAGTTTCATCAACTTGTATGGCAAAATAGGAAATGTTCACCTTTTCTATCAATTGCACATGAAGATCTTCAGAAATGTTAGCTATACGTCTTGATACCGTATCATTTGACATTGGTATGGCCATCAACTGTTGAGTCATGGTTTCTCCAAACATAGTTGAAACCATATCGATTGCTGCTGATAATATCAGATCTTCTCCAATAGTGTGCGGTTTTTTCTTCTGAGCGATTCTGTGAGAAACCTGATAAGATGCCAACAAAGCCTTTGAAGGTACACTTGAATTGTTAGAAAAAGCATTTTTTGTAGATTCAATACTATTAAGTTTTCGTTCAAAAAACTCTCTGGGATTGTTTGCGATATTGCCATGTTTAGTGTCAAGATGTCTTTTTAGTTTGTTAGGTTTCATGCTGTCAGAGGCCAGGACGGCTAGAAGATTACACACTGCGGCTGTTCTTGGCTATTTATGATTGTTTTTGTAAAACCTAGTGATAAATAACTGTCGTCATACTTACGGCACATTGGCTACGTTTGGTCCACTTGGAGAAAAAGTGGTTACACTTGCCGTGTCGCCGGGATCCTTATTTTGACATTGCGGATTGAAGCGTAACTACGACTTTTCTTAGGTATCCCCCCTAGTCTAAAACGGCTGTTTGCATTTACAAAGGTTCAGATATGTTATCGCCCGTATTCGGCCGGCTTTGTAGCTTGCAGATGACTCATTACATTTACAGGGTTCGGATAGGTAAAGCGAAGTGCCGCGTATATATCCGGCCGAAAATTGTCGAATTACTTTGCGATACTGAGACAGGCCTCTGCAGTAGACGCTACGCGTTGGCGGTATGGGTAGGGAAAGTCCGGGGGCGATCGTACTTCGCGGCATTGTGAAACCACAACAACCAGGCATGCTAGGTGCTAGCTACCGCCAGAGTCATCTCCCGCTATGTACTGAAAACATGTCGGTGTACACGGACATTATTTTACTGCCAATAAACGAAAAAAAAATAAAATGTTCGGCAATCTTACGACGTTGACTAAAAATTATACACTTTTTGTAATTTTAAAAATAAAAAGTTTGCTTATTATTTTGTTAGTAAATTTAATTAAATTTTCAACCAAGCTTCGGGCCCCCCCTGAGCATTCTTTGTGCACCCCTTGGGGGTCGCGACCCACGCTTTGAGAACCGCTGGATTACTGTATCGGGTGTCAGTGATTATGACAATACTGCTCTCGGGCAAGACAATAGTGCTGTTATTGAGCAGTTTGAGAGGGGACGGTGTGCAATGGTGGTTAGTCGTTGTAGACTTGTAAAGATAAAGACGTTTTGTTTGGTTTTGATCTTGTGGTTACTTAAGATCAATTTAAATATTTAAATTGGAATTTAATTGGGGTAATGGGTTATAAGTTTCGACCTTTAATTTTGGAGGTTTGTGTAATACTCGTGATGGTGAAAATAGTATTTGATTCGATTGTATTTTTATATCTAGTGAAATTATATTGACGTCCATTTTGATTTTAATTTGTCATCAGTACGACAGTTTATGTGTTAACTTAGATTGTGAAAAATATCTAACGTGGGGCACAGGGCTTACCAGTATGGGGGCCGTATTATTTCTGTGTTGTAAGGCGGATTGCCTGACCTGTTGATAATATTCTAATCATGACATGAATCCAAAATAACCTTTTGTGAACGATAACTATACTGAAACCGGTGACGACACCACGAAATTGATTTACTTATAAAAAGCCGATTTTATTGACTGGATAATGAAATCCATGAAAGGATCCATGAAATCCTATTTATGGTATAATTAATTTTTTTAAAATACTCTCCTTGATTTTTTGTAATACTACGAATTTTTGCTTAGAGCATCTTACTCTAAAGCAGGGGCCATTCGATCCGTTTTCTTTGATGTTCACCGATCGTTGCATTGATATAATTTTTTTTATTGATGATAGTTTTATTGAGAAAAAAGCACTGGATGGAAATCTTATTTTTATAATCAAAAGTATTTTATAGTTTAATTTATTTGTGGAAAATAACTGGAACACGGATCTTAGTTTTTGTGAATATTTGTAATAGGCTTTATTATATTTTTGCTTGATCCTACCGTGGTGTAGTTATTTAATTTATTTATGTTTTTATTTAACAGATTGGAAATAGATTTAAATATACGAGTTTTTTCGGGTTGATCCAGCCTAGCTGTCATATTTTTAATTAATATAATCTTTTTTCTTGATGTTAATCGATTAGAGATATTTTTGAAATTTGTTTTATTAGTAATTGTAGGTTGGTAATTAATTATTTTTCTTGTAACTGGATTCTGGATGCATCGATAGTTGAAACATCGTTCCCGATACTACTTGTACATATTCTCAATTTCCAATATTGTCATATTTAATTGAAATGTTTTTTTGAATGAAATTTATATGTTAGTAATGCAGTATAATCTGTAATTTTTTTTTTAAGCCACATCTAATACTTGTCACAATATTGTATTACATTTGATCCGTTAATTGATTTAGGGGCAGATTATTTAAATAGAATTGCCTTTTCTTTTGACGACATGAAATGGAAAAGACATAAAACTGAAATTTCGAGTGTGTATTGTGCATATTTGCCAATAATTTGAAATTTAATGTTTACCTTCAGTAGCGGCGTGAATTTCGAGGGGGCAATGTTAGAATAAAGTTACAACGTCGAACTTTAGTATTATTATTATTATTAATTGTTTGCTTTTTGGCGTTACAATCTACATTCTTAATACATTTCATAGAACTTCAACTTGAAATTAAACTTAAAACTATTCTAGACCTTTTTATTTCCAAATGTACTTTCTGCTTCTTCTTCTCTTGACCCTCTTCCTTTATTTTCCATAGTATTCCTTCATTCTCAACGTTTCCTCACCTCTTGTCTTCTTTGTCTCCTCTCGGCAAAAACCGTTTCCTGCTTCTCCTTCCTTATTGCCTGTATCTTCATCCATAACCCCTTGCCTTCCTTGTCTCCTTTCGACCAAGCCCTTTATTATCTTTTCACTATCCATCCTGCCTTCTCTGTTGGTTTTCACTTCTCTACTTATGTCTATTATAGGCATAGATGCTTTATCTTTACTATTTCCTCTTGACTCTCTCACTTTACTCTTTCTGCTTGACTCTCTACCTTTACTATGTTATTATTGTCCTTATCTCCTTTCTGAAAATCCTCTATTTTTCTAGACTGCAGTTTCACTGTTTCCTCGCTACGTGTTTCTTTCTCCTGCTTCCCTTCACTGCCTCTTTTAGTACTTCCTCTCTCTTCATGTTCCTTATGCAACCCAGCCACAAGCTTATTTATTGTCCTCTTTTTCCTTTCCTTTTTACTATTTCCGCCATCCACCTCTTTCCTTCACTGCCTCCCTTTAATAGCTGGCCAATATTCCTTTCGCTCACTACTTTTTCCTTACACTCAAACTTAATGTGCTCCAGTGTTTCGTCCTTCGTTGCGCACACTCTACACTTTCCTTCCTCACTACTTTCCCAGTATCTGTTTCCTTTTTCCTCATTTCCCAATCTAAACCTTGCTGTCCTTCTTATGTGTTTTATATCTTTTTCTATAAGGTCTGAGGTACATTACTTTCCCAGATCATTTTAAATCTTGTATTGTAGTTGCTTTATCGATTTTTCCCATTCTTCTATTTTACCTTAGTATGTAAGCTCGCTGTAAACAGTACATATTTAAAATAAATTGAGAACAAAAAAAAGTTTTATTGCGGTCTTATTTATTACACATGACTGGATTATTTGATATTAAAAAAACAAAATGATTTCATTCATTGATAAGTTTTTGCAGGTAACCCTGACGAGTTTTTTTTTTATTACTAATTTTTTAAGTTTAGAAGTCAAAATGCCGATTTTTCATAAAAAAAAAATCAGAAACTTTGTTATTTTAAAATACGTTATAATTTAAAAAAAAAACTCGATAGCGTTACCTCGGCATTTATGTAAAGAAAAAGTGTGCAGAAGGATCGGCGCAGGTGATTTTGAGCTAGAGAGGACACCGAATGTGATAAAGCTAAGTGTGAGAAAAACGCGTTTAAAAATTTTAAAGAATGACGAAACCAGATCAGAGAGGTGAATACCTAAAACTGTATTTCCCCGACAGTTTTTCTACAATCGATTTTTAAATTTTCACAGAATAAACTTAATATAAAACCTTAACCCCCGTTAAATTTTACAGTTTAACAGTTTAACTTGTAATTTATTAATTTCCAGTATGTATGCTAATTGGTTATTGTTAATAGCGTTTTGGTTTTATGAGTTTTATGAATAGTGTGAGACATTGTTTACGTTTATTTAACATGAAAACAGCTCTTGTTTTTATGTGATATGTTAGTTAATTATTGAATGCAATTTATGAGTACAGAATGTAGATAAAGCGTCTGTAGGTCGTAATCCCAAGTTAACTGGTACTTGGTTTGTATGTTTTGTGACATAACACATCTGAGGAACACAGTACTTTTGCCCTGTAACTTGCTCTCACAGCTTTCGTCATTGAGCTAAGCGGCCGCTTTACGTCCGAACTGAGACAGGCTTTATGAGAAATAGATGTCACTTAGAGCGAATTATTTTTAAAAAGTGAAATCCGCAGATTATGGTTATGTTTCTAAAATATAATAAATATATAAAACCTATTAGTTTATCTTTTATTTAACTTCGAAATCGAAAAATCAAGGACACCTTTTACTCTTCACATTCAATAGCTCGCAGCTTTACATGGTAATTGCATAACTAAAAATAAAATTATATAAATAACTAAAATTTTAATTTGGTAAGACAAACAATAAAAGAAACTAACCTGTTGTTCAGACTCGGCTATATTTAGACAGGTGTACTTAAAGTTGTCATTTGAATACAGGTATACAGAGCAGCAGGATGGTATTATTCATAATTATAGACATTAAAAAACTTTTGTTAATAATAAAATAAACAGTACTAACGGCATTTACATTTTTTACCGGTTTGAGATTCGCGTTGCAAACTAGTCGACCCGTATGCGGACGCTCTAAGAAAGAAAGTTGCACTTATACACTAAGGCCATCCGCACATGGGTCGACTGATTGCAAACGCGAGCCTCGAATCTGCTCGAACCCAATGAAAATGCAACTGTCTAGTAGTGACGAAACGCACGTGTATACGAGTGAAAGAACGCACAAGCTCGAATAAAGAAAAAAAAGTGATTTGAAATTGGTTTTGAGCGACTTTGTTTCTTAGTCTCAGGGCAATTACGTTGCATGCTATGGATGTTGACATCATGAGCGGAGATGTACACAAATACTTTTCACAAGTATTTAAAGACATACATACATGCAAATACCTCAGAATACGACACAATAAAATCCCCTGTTATGCTATTCTTAAAAATTCTATAAAGTCATGAAACACGGCTCGATATGGCTCGTTTTTTGTTTTCGTTGGAAACTCCGTTGCGCGGCTAGTTTGCAATCAGTCGACCCGTGTGCAGACGGCCTAAAAAGGCTTTTAAAAGATATTATGGTCGCATCGACGCCTTTGTTTACATAACAGGTACTTTAATTATCTATTCAATTTCTACTACCTTATTGCAAAAATAATTCTGACAACATGATTATCTCACACTTTCAGATCAGATATAAATTTCGCCACAGTTCAGAACTTCGTTTTTACATATGGGATAAATGGACGGTTAGTTTGAATCTGAATATAAATCTGATCCTGTACATGGCTCTTTAACTCTTATAGATAATATCTTTCTCTGCACTTTGATACCCCTTATTTTATCCTTTTAACTTTTGTTACAATTTATCATTGGCGCTTTATTTCTAACTTTATATGCTACCGCAGTCTATGGTTACCGCTATTTCTATTCTATTCGATTTGGTAACACTAAATATCTGTTTTTCAATGTCATTTCTAACCTACAATCACAAACCACATAATATAATAACATGTTGTGTTGTTTGTGCAAACAATATAGGTTCTGACAGTTTCCAAATATATTAAAAAGGATAAAACGGAAAAAAACGTTAATACATTAAGTGTAATATATGATAATGAAAATTACAAATGTATACAATCGGTTTCTTTAAAAAAAATTTCATTAAAGGTATGTTTTATTTACATTGATATAAAATTACATCATTTGACCTTTGACGATCGTAAGAAATAAATATTAATAGAACAAACAGAATAAATTCCTTTTTTGTTACTTATTAAGGCTGCCCGAGAACATTAGGCTATCTTTGTTCGCTTTAAAATTTATTTTGTGTAAGTTTAAATCAGATAAGACAATTTTATTATGTTTGAGGTTAGTTTGTATGTCTACTTCTGTACCTCAGGAACTCTGTATTGTAGTGTAGTTATGTTATACTTTGTTCATTGTTTTAATCCAGTGTAATACTTTTGCTATTATTTTGTATCAATTGATTTCTAGCTATTTGCTTCCCTTCTTCAACCAAAGTATGTATTTGTATTTGTATTTTGTTGTTGTAAGTAGATTCGAAGGCGGATGTTACACCTGACATCAATGTTGTAAAAAGAGGTCGGATTGTCGTTCTAGAAGGAGATTACTCAGCTTGCTAATACATCACGCAGTGTTGCTAGTTTCTGGAAGTAGATTCTTCAGTTTGACGATCATCCACCTTCTTGAATTACTCACGTTGATAAGAAATAACTCTTTTAAGATGATTAATAGGATTCTTGTTAAGACGGTGTATTGTTGCAATTTGAGAATACTTGAGCGGCCTAAAGTATAACCTCGTTGCAACATACGACGGTTGAACAATTAGTATCTTTTTATTACTATTAATACAAACACTTTTATTAAAATATATCATTTATTCGTTGTAATATTATATCTGCTTACTTAATTACAATAGTATTTTATTGGATTAATAAAGATGTCAGATATAAAACAAAATGTAATTCTTTAGTGTTGTAATTTGATTAATAGTTAAGCGTGCTTACAACTGAATACTTTGATGTTACAATTGGAGTATTGTACGAACGAAGTACAATTAGTAAACACTTGGTTGAGACTCAGGAGAAGACTGACTTTCTGACTAGCGTGCAGATTAATTTATAATGATTTATTTCACATCACAATATGCCAATACTGAGTTACCAGCATTAAAACAATATAAAATCTCCACAGACCAGAGTCAATGTTTACAAGCGCTAAATACAAATAATTATTTATTACAATATTAATACTAAAATTAAAGATAACGTAATATAATTCTTATAAAATAAATAACATTTATATTAAAAATAGGAAGGATAAGTACGACTTATGCGTACTTACAACATTGTATTGTGTTTGTTTTGTATCGCAATGTAAACTATCAAGGTTTTACAAGAACTTTCGAGTAACATTCTGGTTCATGGCATATAGGTACTTTCTCATTTAATACATACTTTTCTTCTTCATAATATGTAATAATTAATATTACTTAATTAATTTGAAGTAACATAGATTAGATTGTATTTTTCAAATAGACATGTAATGTAGGAGTATATTCAAGTACCTCTTTAGTATTAGAAAATCATTATTTAAACTACTATAAATATTATAGTACATTTCTTTAGAAAATGATTTAATACGTATGTTTTTCTGTTTTAGGAGGCTTTACTTTACGTTTTAGAACCCAGATATTAATATAAACAGCAAATTCGACAACAATATTTACTAGCGTTGAACAATGCTTTTCCAACTTAAATTTTGCATCTGCTCAAGGTATGGACTTATCAAGAAAATACGCTACATGCAATGTCAATAGTTGTTACACAAGGATGTATTTATTCGAATAACTAAAAAATAAAAAACAATTTATTTTAGTTTTACTTAAATAATATTTATTTGGACTAATAATAAGCGGGCATAAAATACAACAGCTCTTCAAATAAGAAATAAAATTATTCTAAAATATTTTAATTATCTTTATTAAAACATCTTTAAATAATAGTATTCTATTCAAATATTTCTTTTGTTGTTAATAAAAAAACAATTCCTATTGATGAGTTAATAGCATTGTGAAAAGTGAATTCCATAATCTTTTGTCTTATGGCAAGACAACTTAAGGTATTTAATAAAAAATCGGTATAAACTACTAAAAAGAATAGAAATAGAATCATCTATAAGGGGCGAAGCCGTCATGGCTAGCGTCCAACACGTTGACACAATGCCCATAGTGGAACATTAACAACGTGCAAAATCAGGAAAATCACCATCAGATTCCTTGGATAACCGTAGTGGATAAAAAACGGTTAAGAAGCCCAGATGAAGACAAACCGCGAAAACAAACAAAGATGAGTGACTACTGGCTACAGAAACCAATAGAAACAAGTAACAGATTTGACAATCTCAATGTAGAGGAAGAATCTACACCAGTAACTATATAGAAAGTAGGAATTATTGAACACATCCACAAACTGCTCCAAGATATAACAAATGGACAATATGAGATAAAAACTGTAGCGTTTGAAACAGTAAAAGTACAGGTTCATGATGCGGAATCCTTCGGTAAACTGATAAAGGAACTAGATAGCAGGAATACTGAATATCACACATTCAGGCCTAAAAGCGAGAAAACTTTTAGATTTGTTATGAGAGGTCTACATCATGGAACAGACATAAACTCCATTAAAGAGGCTCTATTGGAATTAGGTCACGAAGCCGTAAACATACACAACATAAAAAACAGAACCACAAAAAATCCTCTTCCAATGTTTTACATAGACATTAAGCCTAAAGAAAACAATAAGGAAGTGTACTCCATAAGAAATCTAAACAATAACATCGTGCAATGTGAACCGCCTCATGCTAAAAGAATTATTCCGCAATGCACCAGATGCCAATCCTTCGGTCACACAAAGACTTATTGCCGTAGGTCTTTCAGATGCATCAAATGCGCAGGTTATCACGAAGCTAAAGACTGTAGTCGCAAAACACGCGATAACCAGGTAAAATGTGTTAATTGCAACAACGCTCATCCAGCCAACTATAGAGGTTGCATAGTCCACCAGCAACTCCAACATCGACTATACCCAGCATTACGAGAGAAGAAAAACCCACAACAGCTGCAATTTATATCTGACCACCAAATTCGTCTGGGCATGACATTCGCGCAAGCTGTCAACAACAAAAATAGCGTACAAGAAACACAACATAATCCAATTATTTCAACATATAATCAACCTATTAACAACATGGCAAAACTTGAAGAAATGCTCAGCAAGCTAATGGAACAAATGGGAGCTATGCTCAATTTACTAACTACTGTCATTAGTAAACTGGCATAATGGCTGTACACTAAAAAGATAAATACAAAATTGCAATGTGGAATGCAAATGGTCTTTACCAGCACTCGCAGGAAATCAAAGCTTTTATACTCAACCAGGATTTAGACATCATGATGGTAGCAGAGACTCACTTCACAGAACGGAACTATATAAACGTTCCTAACTATAAAGTTTAAAATACGAATCACCCGGATGGAAAGGCACGTGGAGGAACTGCCATAATAATAAGAGATAACATTAAACATCATGAACGAGGTAAGTACACTAAGGATCATCTACAAGCAACGAGTGTCTCAATAGAAGACGTACACGGACCAATAATTATATCTGCTATATATTGTCCACCAAAGCACAACAACAAACAGCTGCATTTTGAGGAGTTCTTTAAAACATTGGGAAATAGATTTATAGCAGGAGGTGACTATAACGCCAAACATCCAACATGGGGTTCCAGACTAACTACGTCTAAGGGCAGAGAATTGGTAAAAACCATGACAGCAAATAAGCTGCAACATATGTCAACATATCAGCCAACCTATTGGCCTTCTGACAAGAAAAAAGTTCCTGATGTGATTGACTTTTTTATTATGAAAGGTATTGATACCAAGAAATGTAAGGCAGAATCTTGTTTGGAATTATCGTCTGACCATTCACCCGTAATACTCACTGTTTATAAGAAGATACTCAATAAAGAAACTGAGCCATATTTACATAATAAAAGAACGGACTGGGATCTATTCAGACATAAGTTAGAAGACCTAACCTCACTAAAAATACCATTAAGATCTGAAATAGACATAGAAGTAGCTGTGGAAAGCATAACAAAAAACATACAAGAAGCAGCATGGTTTGCTACCCCCAAACATAAAATATTTCCAAAGAAAAATGATATGCCACTCATTATTATGGAAAAAATAATGCAAAAAAGACATCTGCGGAAACTATGGCAACAAAGGAGAGAGATTCGGTGTACAAACGAAAACTGAACAGAGCAACAAAAGAGTTGAAAGACATGTTATTAGAAAATAAAAACCTTAAAATTCAAAATTACCTTGCAAATCTAACGCCGTCTGAGGCATCAGACTACTCGCTATGGAAAGCAACACGAAAACTGAAGAGTACTCAACTGCACAACCCACCTATTAAAGACGGTAAGAATAAATGGGCCAAAAATGATAAATTTTTGATAAATTAAATACACTGACCTATTAAATACAATTTCCAAAGAAGTAAACATTAAAAAGTCACCCGGATTTGATCTAATAACTGGTAGAATCATTCATGAGTTACCATGGAAATGCATAAAACTATTAACATTTATAATTCTTAATTCCAAATTCTTATGATCCCTAAACCCGGAAAAAATCCAGAAGAGGTAACTTCATACAGGCCTATAAGCTTATTACCAATACTGTCTAAGGTTTTTGAAAAAATATATGTCAAAAAATTGAAAGAGATAATCGATACAAGAAAGCTAATCCCTGAGCATCAATTTGGATTCAGGAATAGACACGGAACTATTGAACAAGTACATCGACTTGTTAACAAAATCAACAAAGATCTGAACGCAAAAAGATACTGCTCAGCTGCCTTCCTGGACATATCGCAAGCTTTCGACAAAGTATGGCATAAAGGAATCTTATTTAAAATAAAAAAGTTGCTCCCATACTCTCACTTTCAGCTGTTAAAATCGTATTTGACAAATAGGCACTTCCTAGTGAAACAAGGTAGCGAGTATACAGATCTGTATCCGATCCAATCAGGAGTCCCACAGGGAAGCGTGCTTGGACCTACTCTATATCTTCTTTATACAGCAGATCTGCCAATTACAAGATTAACTACTGTAGCAACGTTTGCTGATGACACAGCAGTACTATCATCGCACACAGACCCTCGTCTAGCATCACAGTATCTTCAGAACAACCTCAACATGATCGAAGTATGGCTCAAGAAATGGCGGATAAAAGTCAACGCATCCAAATCCGTACATGTAACTTTTACCATGCGCAGAGGAACCTGTACACCAGTGAAAATTAACAACTGCGAACTACCACAATCCGATGATGCTAAATATCTCGGTATTCATCTGGACAAGAAGCTTACATGGCGGAAGCATATCTTTACGAAACGTAAACAGCTTGGCGTCAAACTAAGCAAGTTGTACTGGATGATAGGTCGTAAATCGAAACTTTCATTAGAAAATAAGATACTACTCTATAAGG
Organism: Panorpa germanica; assembly: GCA_963678705.1. NCBI lineage: Eukaryota > Metazoa > Arthropoda > Insecta > Mecoptera > Panorpidae > Panorpa > Panorpa germanica. The sequence continues at coordinate 552,765 of OY783211.1, read as the reverse complement.
CTATATTAAAACCGATCTGGACTTACGGAATTCAGCTCTGGGGGACGGCAAGCAAATCCAATATTTCCATACTGCAGCGTTTTCAAAATAAAATTTTACGTGCCATCGTTGACGCCCCATACTATATATTGTTATAGCACACATTCCATACAACACAAAACTAACAGTGTCTCTTCAGTATCTTTGCTGACCAAGCACTCTAGAGATAGTAAAATAGTATATAAGTAATGTATTAGTCTTAATCTAATTAGTTCAAGTTTATGTATAATCTGCATCGTGCAGATAGTAATTAGCTGGCTCACCATTTGAGTTCATGTATAAACTGCATCGCGCAGTTAGTAATTGAATCAAATAAATATTATTTAAGTAAACCTAAAATAAATTGTTTTTTTTATTAAAGTCTAAATTACTCAAACTTTAATTGGCGCAGTCGTACGGATATTAAGGAATTACAATCGCTGTAAATTTTTTCATTTTTATGGTTAACTTAATATTTCGAAACCTACAAAAATAAAGTTAAAGAATAAAGTGAACTTAATAAATAGTGGAGTGAAATAGAAACAGAAAGTGAAGTGCTCCGAGGCTCATCGACCCACTAGCAGCAGCATATGGACATGAAGATCTCGCAAGGCATCGCGGTGATAATCGTAATGTGAGTACTCATTCATATTTATTTTCTATATTCACACTTCCCAAAAACAAAAATTATTATTATTTTTACAATAATATTTCCTGTTTAAAAAGGAGTATAAATCGTTTATACAGGCCTAAAACAGGTATTAAATTTAAAAAAAAAGGAGTATAAATCACTTATACAGGCCTACCAAATATTAAAAATAATATTAAAATAAATATTACACAACGTAATACATAATAATTAAATAATAATTTTCTAAAAAGGAATATAAATCGCTTATATAGGCCTAATGAAAATTAAAAATATCAAAAGTAATATTATATAAGTAAAAGCGAATTTTACAAGCTATTTAAACTATATAAAAGAATTCAATGGAGAGAATTCATTGGCAGAATTCATAAAACACTGCCAAATTATAATACAAAATTTTGGCCAATTCCCCACTGAAAATGAGGACCGATTGGAAGCCAAAAAATACAATGCCCTAATACTCATGGGAATAAAATCTAAGATTGTTGGTTAAGCCGAAGCTACACTAGAGAACAGAGATATTGATGATTGGGATGACTTAAAAGAATTATTAATTACCCACTTCGGAAACCACAAAAGCGAAACATCGCTAATTAGAGATCTAATGCTACTTAAGCAAGATATAAACGAAACTGCTTTATCATTTTATGATCGTTGTATAAAAATACAAAACGATTTAATTAATAATATTCGCATTAGTAAACCGACTATTACTATACAATATGCGAAAATGGAAACATACGCTAATTTAACTTTAGAAAGTTTCCTAACCGGACTAAATGACCCTCTAGGATGTCAACTACGGCTACAAAGCCTAAGCAAGATGGAGGACGCCCTGAAACTAATAGTCCGATTAGTTAAAGACACATTAAAAACCAGCAGAATACAACAAAACAAATTAATGAGACCGGACATTAAACCTATCAAAACTCCTCAACAATTCCCACAAAAAAACTTCTATCCTAACTTCGATAAACCGAAAATTAACCCCGTATTTCAAAACTATATACCAAAATATAATTCCCAAAACACATCAACATACCGTAACCCAACCAACCCACATAACAATCCTCCGCAACCAAAAACATCAGTCCAAACTAACGTTTGGAACAAAAAGCCAAACCAACCAATAAGACGCCATTGGACGCCAATGGACACTAACTCTGGTAACAGAGTACAGAGTAATTGGAGACCCCAATTTTCAAGACCAGGACAAAATTATATTGCGGAAGAGTTAAACTTTACCGAAGAACAGGAGGAGGAACAAGAAGAAGAATATCAAGAATATGATTTTTCGCAATACACTGAATATCAACCCGAAGAAGAACCACAAGAAGAAAACGTAAATTTTCACGTGGACAGCAGTATTACGGAGAACAAATAATCCTAAATAACATAGACTATAATGTGTTACCATACATTATAGATCCTATTTTAAATATAAAACTATTAATAGACACCGGAAGCAATCGCTCATTAATTAACCCCGAAATTATATATAAATATTTACCTGAAACTATAAGTAACGAGCCTTTTGTTATAAAAACAGCCCATAATATTAGCAAGCACAACGAAGTTGCACGAGTACCATTATTTCCGATTTTTAATTCTCCAGAAGAAACGCTTAAATTATATCTATTCAAATTTAACAAAAAATACGATGGACTACTCGGTATGGAGCTATTAAGAAAATTTAAACTAGACTTTATTAATCAAAAATTGACGACCGAAAATGCGGTAATACCTATTCATTTTCAATGTATAACAAAAGCTCAGTTAAACAAAATAGAGATTCGACATAATTACCTTAATGAGGAAGAGAAATTTAATTTACACAAACTACTAAACGATTATGCCGATCTATTTAGAAAAGAAGAAGAGCAACTTAGTTTCACAAATAACATCAAACACGAAATTAAAACTAATAATGACGAACCCATATATACAAAAACTTATAGATATCCTTATATCTATAAGGAGGAAATAAAGAAACAAATAAATAAACTACTCCACGACAAAATTATTCAACCGTCAAACTCACCGTGGTCATCACCTGTATGGATGGTACCCAAAAAGGATGACGCAAGTGGAAAAAAGAAATTTAGAATGGTTATAGACTACCGTAATCTAAATAACAAAACTATTGATGACAGGTATCCAATACCCAACATCGCCGACATACTTGACAAACTAGGTAAAAGTCAATATTTTACAACATTAGATCTTAATAGTGGGTTTCATCAGATAGAAATGAAGGAATGTGATATTCCTAAAACTGCGTTTAACGTCGAGAATGGGCATTATGAGTTTAGACGTATGCCATTCGGGTTAAAGAACGCCCCCGCCACTTTTCAAAGAGTGATGGATAACATCCTCAGAGATCTAATGCCCCACACTTGTTTAGTTTATTTAGATGACATACTAATATACTCGACATCGCTACAAGAACACATGGCAAAACTAAAATTAGTATTGAACAAACTGAGAAGTGCAAATATGAAGGTGCAGATAGACAAATGCGAATTCTTGAAAAAGCAAACTGAATTTTTGGGTCATGTAATAACCCCAGAAGGAGTTAGACCTAACCCAAAAAAAATTGAGGCAATCAGAAAATTTCCTACACCAAAAACAATAACAGAAATAAAGTCATTTCTGGGATTAGTAGGGTATTATAGGAAAACGTAGCAATAAAACATGACGAAGAATACATCAAAGCATTCAACACAATGAAGGAAATATTGTGCAATTCCCCTTTGTTACAATACCCTGATTTTCAAAAACCATTTGTATTGACTACAGATGCGTCCAATTATGCCCTGGGAGCGATACTTTCGCAAGGACCTATAGGATCCGACAAACCCATCGCATATGCATCGAGGACATTAAACGAGTCGGAACAAAATTATTCCACAATAGAAAAAGAACTCTTAGCAATCATTTGGGCAACAAAATACTTTAGACCCTACTTATATGGAAGAAAATTCACCATGGTCACTGACCATAAACCACTTGTGTGGCTGGATTCATTAAAAGACCCAAATATGAAAATGATAAGGTGGAAAACTAAATTGTCTGACTACGACTATACTGTAGAATACAAAAAGGGAAAGAAAAATACGAATGCAGACGCACTGAGTAGAATCAAAATAAATGCACTTGAAAATGAGGATTTTGACAGTCTATTTAACAATCCGGAAGTTATAACAGCTCTAGACGACTTCATGACGGCAGCGGACGCGCTAGATAACGATAGCTCTAGCCTGTACAATAACCCTGACGATACGGAGAGAAGTGAAATAAACACACCAGTTTTAGAACCCTTACCGGAAATAGTAGCAAATGAAAGACCTTACTCAATAACAGAGCACCCTCCTGTAATCCAAATACCCAGCGAGGAAAGCTCAGAAGATTCAAACACCATGCATTCAAAAAAAGATTCAACACCAGGCATCACGATCAGCGAGGACCCATTAGAAACTAAAAGAAACCAAATAATAATTATCTCTGAACCAACACCAATGCAATGTAAAAACACTAAAATCGACGGTAAAGAACAAATTAAATTAAGTATTCAAGGAAATCAAGAAAAACACGACTTATTAATATTCACACTAACCAAACTAAATCCAAATAAAACCTATTATATACACTGTGATGATAATATATACAAAATTTATAATGATCTAAAAATTAATACCTTCGACAAATACAAGCTAATACGTTGTATAAAGAGAGTTAGCATTGAAACGGATCCCGACGATCAAAAATACATAATTCAACAATATCATGAGGGAAAAACTCAGCACCGAGGAATAGATGCCACATATAAATTAATTTGCGAAAGATATACGTGGTCTAGTCTACGTAAAGATGTTGAAAATTTCATCAATAACTGCAGCACATGTAAACAGTGCAAATATAACAGAAAACCAATTAAAGCACCGCTAAATAATACCGAAACACCTGAGAGACCATTTGAGAAATTACATATAGATACGTTTGGTATAGACAATACCCAATTCCTTACTATAATAGATGTATTTTCAAAATACACACAGGCATACAAAATCGCCAATAGGTCATCCACAGAAATTGCCGATAAACTAATAACGTATTTCTCACACCACGGCATACCTAATCATACTACGATGGATGGAGGAACTGAATTCTCAAATAATCTCATCAAAGAATTACTAGAGTTACATAAAATCGAAATTCATATAACAACACCATACAGACACGAAAGTAATTCTCCAATAGAACGAGCACATTCCACGATACTAGAACTATATCGTATAGTGAAACATAAACATGACCTTACACCCGAAACAATTATGAAATATGCTATTATAGGACATAACGAAACCCTACATTCTAGTACAACATATAAACCTTTTGAAATAATAAATGGACACTTACAAACCAAGTCAGTATTGCTTATGGATTATGATAAAACACTCATGGACTTATACACCCAAAATCATAAAACTAAAATCTCAACCCTATACTCAAAAATTAAAGAAATAAATGCAAATCGAAAAGAACAGGTTATTAATAAGAGAAATGCTACCGTTAAAGACCCAAACGTAAAACAAGGAGATATAGTATACCTCAACACTAAATCAAAACAGAGCAAAAGCCGAATAAAGAACACAGGACCCTTTAAAGTACTAGAAGTGTCCGATACTTATATAGCTAAAAAAGAAGACCTAAAAAATAAAAAATTAAGAGAAACACATGTAGATAACCTAGTGAAAACCAAAATGAAAAACCCAACTTCAAACGAACTTAACGAAGAAGGAAGTAATGTACTATTCGAATGTACTACACTACCTGTAGATAACATAGGAAAAACCAAAATGAAAAACCCAACTCCAAACGAGTTTAATGAGAAAGGAATTAACGTCCTATTCGAACACACTACACTACCTGTCGATAAATCTAAGACAGATTATATTCTACACCTAGTTCACGACAAATTTAACCCCAGAGACGAAAAACCAAGATATTACAACGGATTCGCAAAGTTAGTAGCAAAGGACACACCCAATTTCGAATACATATTAAATAAAGCTAAAAGAACTAATAACCTCGTAGAGGGCCTATACAAACTCACGCAGAACATTTGGACACACAATAAATCTTGTCTGCAATCAACAAAACTGCCTTGACAAACTTGCCAAATTTCTAAAAGAATTTGAAAATTCACCAACCGAATTAATAATACGAATGCCCCCTATAGCACAAGGACTTTTTAATAGAACAAAAGAAGAGGTCCTAGAAGTATTTAAACGGCATGGGCCCACAAAGCACAAATACATCATGCACTCAAATCCCGAAATACAAATGAATTATTTATTTATTAATTAATTATAAATAAATATATTAAAAACACGATCAAGTACTAAGAAATTCTGATTGTTGCAGGATCATCACCTCGTTTGTGTGTTTTTTGAACACTTTCTAGCCTCTCAATCGGGTCATCTAACGTTCTTTTCCTGGACTATGACCACGAGAGCAAACACACACACATTAATTGCATTGGTTGCGAATATTAGATTCCATAGTATAGCCTCTTACATTAGGTCATTTAACGTTCTCTCAATTAACTATGACTCTTAGAGCATACGCCAATCGCATTATTTAGCGAATATTATTATTCCTATTTCTTGCCACTTTAGTCAAGTCATTTAACGCTTTACCAAGCTAATGACCATCTATAGGGCTCGTATTCGTGTCATTCAGCACACACACACACATACATTAATTGCATTGGTTGCGAATATTCGATTCCATAAGTATAGCCTCACATTAGGTCATTTAACGTTCTCTCAATGAACTATGACTCTTAGAGCATACGCCAATCGCATTATTTAGGGAATATTATTATTCCTACTAAAGCGTTTGAATTCATTTTTCAAACAGAAATTACCATCTGTGTATTTTACACAGAAATCTTTTACGTATTGTACGTAATAGAGTACCACTTATATTATTTGCATCAACAATAATATATTTTTTCAATCAGTTTTAAATATTATATTTAAAATATCAATAGAGATTTTAAAGGTCCATTCACAATGTCTTTAAAAATCTTAAATACAAAAATACATCGTATTAAATCATCATTAAAACAATGCGGTAAAGCCATTGAAAATGTTGATATAACATATCCATCCACTTACAAAGTGGAAGACATAAAATTTCTTCATAAACAATGGCAACCACTAATGGCTTCTATTAATAAAACTCACTCTCAAATGAGAGAATTAACAGAAGATGAAAGCGAATTGGATGTCATTGATAAAGAAAATACTAAATTTTTTATGCAATACGTTAAAATAGGCGCCAAAATCAATAAAATTATCTCAGCGTCTAAATCAATTGAAGCATCACTTCAATTCCTAAAGCTACCACTTCTAGCACACTCACAGCGCACGTCAATCAAAAAAGTCAAGTTATGTTATCAACCGCTTTAGTCAACATTCCTGACAAAAACGGTAAAATAATTGTCGCTCGCGCGCTTCTGGATAACGGTAGTCAATCAAGTTTCATTACCAAAGGGTTACTACGAAAATTAAACATTCATACTACGAATTCGGATGTAGTTACTACCGGAATTGGTAATTCGGAAACTAAAACTCATAATCAAGCAAAAATCACTTTGCATTCATCAAACAACAATTACAAAACTTTTGTAAATTGTCTGCTTACAGACACAATAACCGACAAAATTCCACACATCGCATTGGATATTGTCAATCTATCAATACCGTATAGCATAAAGCTAGCAGATCCTAGTTTTAACAAACCACAATCTGTGGATTTATTGTTAGGAGCTGATATTTTTTGGAAACTATTACGCGTCGGCAAATCAACATTATGCAATGATCGATTGCATTTGCAAAAGACTTCACTGGGTTGGATAGTAACTAAATACAAATCTGTTACTAACAACAATCATGCGCATTATCATCACACATCCTTGCAAACTCAAATTCCCAAGTTTTGTGAAAGCGAGTCTGTTAAGGAATGTAGCACTTTAATTATAAAAGAACAAACTCAAATTCCCAAGGTTTGTGAAAGCGAGTCTGTTAAGAAATGTAGCACTTTAACTTTAGAAGAACAAGCATGCCATGATCATTACAGCAAAACTACTACTCGCGATTCAGATGGTAGATTCGCAGTTACATTACCATTAAAATTGCCCGCATCAGCCTTAGGAGAATCCAAAACCGCAGCTATTAAACGATTTCTTTCATTGGAAAGAAAATATGACAAAAATAATCAATACAAAGCTATGTATTCTGCATTCATTCATGAATATATACGATTAGGTCACATGACTATTAACCCTATTCAGAATTCATCTGAACCTGCATATTTTTTACCGCATCACGGTTTAGGAGTTCTCAAAACCGCAACTACTAAACCCTTTCTTTTACCACAAAGAAAGCGTGTTACTAGCAAACATCATAAATCATTCATACTGTCAAATCACTCCATAGCCAAGTCAAATTCTATATTTGACAAATTTTCAAATTTTAAACCGATCAATAGCATCACCGCGTATTGTTTACGTTTCATTCACAATTCCAGAAACGAGACAAACGGCATCTTTACGGTCAAGGAATTGCAAAATTCAATTCAAGTACTTATGAAATTAACCAACACAAATGTTTTATCATTAATCGCTAGAACCTTTGATCCACTCGCATTACTATTGCCTTATACCATACCATGCAAATTAATGATACAACAGCTATGGTTAATTAACTTACATACAAGGTCTAAATTATCATTTTTTAAATCACATCTATATGCCACAAACATCAACCTTGATGATTTCTATGTTGATAAGCTTCTGACTGGATCAAATGATCTATCAGAATTTAAGCTACGCTGTACTAAAAACATAGAAACATTAAGCAGTGCAGGATTTTACTTACGAAAATGGATGTCAAACGATCCTATTATTTTATTCAATTTAGACAACACTACTAAAGACCAACATTTTTATATAGATCACGCAGACTTAGAGCATTTCAAAATTTTAGTTGTCAAATGGTGCTCAAAAACATACTGTTTCAAATACAATATCGCCCATTTTGATCCACCTGTAAAATTACCCAATAGAAATGTTCTATCATTCATTGCCAAAATCTTTGATCCGCTTGGATTATTATCACCCTGCGTCATACCGTTTAAGCTATTGAGACAACAATTATGGCTAACAAATCTACACTGGAATGATGAAATTCCAGAAAATTTAGTAAAACCATGGACTCTTTTAATAAAGCAATTACCGAGCTTAAACAACGCATCCATACCACGAAAATCATTAATCAAGAATTTCAAAACAATTGAAATTCATGGTTTTTGTGATGCGTTAGAAAATGCATATGGTGCTTGTATTTATTTTAAACCTATCAACCGCAATATTATAACTGACAAACTCTTCTATATCGACCCAGGAGGTATAGAATATTTCGAAAATTTAATCGTTAAATGGCACTCTGAACCTGACTGTTTTAAATACAGCATTTCACATTTTTATCCACTTGCCAAACTAACGAAACTAAATAATCATCTCAATTTCAAAGACACTTATACACTGAAAACTCAAATTGAGGCAATACTCAATTTCCACCCTTTTTATCCCACTTCCAATGATCCTAATGACCTTATTCCCATCACACCTGGACACCTCTTTATAGGACGGCAAATCACTAGCATCGCTCCTGCAGAGGACGCTCCAATCAATTTAAGCCGAACGCAGCGCTTCTCACAATTTCAAGACTTTATTCAAAGTCGTTGGAAACGATGGTCAAGCGACTACCTAGGACGCTGCAATCAGCTCGTGAAATGGAAAATGTCAAAGGATGCTGTACCGCAGCAAGGAACTTTGGTCTTAATCAAGAAGCCAAATCTTCCTCCATCGCAATGGATGTTGGGTAGCCAAGTGAAATTAAGTGTTAGTGAAGATTCAACGACTCGAGCAGCCACTATCAAGACAGCTAAGGGAGAAACAAAGCGTCTAGTGCAATATTTCGTTCCGCTACTTACAGAACATCAGTTGAAAACCAAGATGACTCTTCCAATTTTCAACGCGCGGGAGTATGTTAACGAATGCATGCACAACCTATATTTTTATATAGATATTAAGCATTCCTTAATGTATTTCATTTAGAATCTAATTTTGTATATTTTAATTTTTAGTTTTGTAAAAATTATTTGTTTAATCAAACATTTTATCTTTTGCTTTGTTATTGAATCAATTAACAAAGTCATTGTCGTTGATGCTATGGCATTGTATTCGAGTATACAAGCCCGTTCTAAGGCCACCAGCTGGCTTAGCAAACGCCTTTTTTGTATCAATGTGATGTTCCATCATTATTAAAATATTTATTATTAACACAAACTTCGTGCAGTAAACATCACTAAACATCCTTAACTATAATTAACATTAAATCCGAATATTAATAAATTTAATATTATAAAGATTTTAATAGTGAATTACATCACAGTAACATCGATACATATATAGATTCATTTAAGTTTCAATTATTGTAATTCGTCAAGTGTATTTGTATAATAAATGTTTTCTGTAAAATACTACTGTTATTAAGTGATTAATAACAAAAAGGTCCTTCGAGAAGTTTTGGCGCAATCTACGCTATCAAAGGAGTTGGATGCAATCGAGCAATCCGAGATTTTGATACCGCCAACAGATCGCAGATAAGCCAACCGCGTGCTTATATAGATCTCCATAGGTCCAAACTCACTCAACCACTGCTTTTCCTTGCTTTATATTGTGTAATTTTTTTACTTCAGAATATTGCATATTTTGTTTTTCTGGTTTTTCTTGGTTGATGTTTTGTTGCTTCACTATTTCGAGTTCTCGTATAGTTTGCTTTTCTGCTACTTGTCTGATTTTTTGTTGATTTTTTACTTTAAAATCTAGAAAGTTTGGATTTTTTGATATTTGCTTAACATTTTGTTGATTTTCTATTTCGAAATGTTGTGAATTTTGATTCTCTGATTCTTGTTTCATATTTTGCTGATTTTCTACTTTAAAATCTTGCATGTTCTGATCTTCTGTGTTTTGTTTGACGCTTATTTTTCCTTGCTTCATTTTTACTTCAACAATTGTCTTTTTCTTTACTTCTGTTTTGGTAAACTCTCCAAGTTCTTTTTCCTTTTCATCTGTATTCAGAACTTCTTCTGAATTATTCTGGCTTTGTATTTTAATATTTGTGAGCACATTGTTCGCCATTTCTTTTTGTAATTTAATATCGTTTTAATTTTCATTTATTTCTGTGTCCCGTTTTTCTTCTAAATTTTGGTTTTGTATTTTGATTTCTGTACTCTCGTTGTTTATGATTACTTCTTGTAGTTCTGTCTGTACATTGCCTATTTCTTTATTCTCAATGCTTTGTCCGATTATTGTTTCACACGGTTTTTGTGTTGACGGCTCTGTTTGAAAATCTTGTGTGTTCTTCACTTGTTGTTGGTGAGGGTGGTTATATTCCTCGTTAGTATGGATTTCGTGGTTCGTCATATCTTCTATTATTAATTCTAGAAGCTCATCCATTGTGTTAGGATTTTGGCGTTTTAATTTACATCCAAGGGGATCGTTTAGCTCCTTTATGAAATTTCTCACCATCAGGGAATCGTGATGTTTTGCCAGTGCTCTCATATTTAAAGATGTTTTATTGTGAAGTGTGTTCAAAACATTAAAGTTGTTAACTGATTCTAAACATCTAAAGTAATAAGTAATAACTTTCTCATTAGGCTTTCGTTTAAGTGTTGTTGTATGCGGGATATTGCTGCGGTTTTTAGTATAACTATTTATTAAAATAGTTTTTAATTTCTCCCATGTATTAATATGTTTATTCTTTATTAAACTTGCTGCGTCTCCAATAATCTTGCTTTTTATAGCTGAGAGCAATAGACCGTTATTCCTAATAGCTTTTTTTTTATCTTCATTTTTACCGGGGAATATGGCAAAATTATCTATGATGACTTCGCAATCTTCTATAAAATTCGTCAGCGAATTGTTTCCATTATATTCCTTTACATAATTTAAATAAGTATGGAATGTCTCCATTTCGATTTATAGTGTAACTTTTATAAGAAAAGTTATTTTGTAAACATTTTATTTTAAAAAATTATTATTATTATATAGTTAATTTGCAAGTATTTTATTATATTACATTATAGTATTTATTGCGTTATGTAATTAATATTTTATTTCAATATTATTTTTAATATTACTTTTAATATTTTTAATTTTCATTAGGCCTATATAAGCGATTTATATTCCTTTTTAGAAAATTATTATTTAATTATTGTATTACGTTGCGTAATTTATATTTTAATATTATTTTTGATATTTGGTAGGCCTGTATAAACGATTTAAACTCCTTTTTTTAAATTTAATACCTGTTTTAGGCCTGTATAAACGATTTATACTCCTTTTTAAACAGGAAATATTATTGTAAAAATAATAATAATTTTTGTTTTTGGGAAGTGTGATATATAGAAAGGAAATATGAATGAGTACTCACATTACGATTATCACCGCGATGCCTTGCGAGATCTTCATGTCCATATGCTGCTGCTAGTGGGTCCATGAGTCTCGGAGCACTTCAACTTCTGTTTCTATTTCACTCCACTATTTATTAAGTTTACTTTATTCTTTAACTTTATTTTTGTAGGTTTCGAAATATTAAGTTAACCATAAAAATGGAAAAATTTACAGCGATTGTAATTCCTTAATATCCGTACGACTGCGCCAATTAAAGTTTGAGTAATTTAGACTTTAATAAAAAAAACAATTTATTTTAGTTTTACTTAAATAATATTTATTTGGACTAATAATCACTGTGCGATACAGCTTATGCCTAGTCTCAAATGTTGAGTCAGCCAATTACTATCTGCGCGATGCAGATTATACATGAACTTGAACTCAAAAAGTGGTGAGCCAATTACTAACTGCTCGATGCAGTTTATACATGAACTAACTAGATTAAGATTACCATATTACTTATATACTATTTTATTATCTCTAAAGTGCATGGTCAGCAAAGATACTGAAGAGACATTGTTAGTTTGTGTCGTATGGAATGTGTGTTATAACAATATACAAGATTGTATACAAGATTGTATCCAACATTACTGGAAAAGATGGTCATCTGATTATATCAATCACTGCCAACAAAGAAGCAAATGGAAGACAACTACTAGTCCAGACATTAAAATAGGATCTCTGGTCCTAATTAAGGAAGATAATATGCCACCAACCCAATGGGCATTAGGACGAATAATAAAATTATTACCAGGCACAGATTCACAAGCCCGAGTAGCAGTATTAAAAACACAATATGGTGAAACTACTAGAGCCGTACTAAAAATTGCCTCACTACCTTTAGACAATCTTGATGCACCTGCCGATACATCAACGGGGGGAGTATGTTAAAGAAACAAACAAATATTTATACTCCATTAAATACTTATTAATTTTCTTTTATTATCAAATTTATTTATTATCTTAGTCACATTGTAAATTTGTAAATTATTAACTAGAATCATTTGTTTTTCAGTTCATTCACTCATTTTTATAGCTTACAAAAGCACATTCATTTTTCGCTTTCATATTTCATATATCAAATAAAGGATTAAATAATTACCAATGATTTTAATAACGAAACATCAGCAAACCTATACAATAATTTAATTGGGTGTTTACTTAATTGCATAGAAAACAGACACCCAAACCCAAACAAATATAAATCGCTTATATAGGCCTAACGAAAATTATAATCATATATTATAATGTCCGAGGTGTATGTTTGTTTTCTTATATTCTTATATGTTTATATTCTTATATGTTTATATTCTTATATGTTTACGCGATTCGTATGGTAGCTCGAAAACGGCTCCATGGAAGTTTTTAAAAATTTCCTATTTCGTAGAGAAAAAAATTCTAAGACTTTTGGCGTCCCCGGATTTTTCCCTGAATTTCCTGGAAACCCGTAATTTTGGAAAAACTGGAAAAAAAGTGAGTCCTCTTTTGCTGTATTACTTTTAATTCGTAAAAGATAAAAAGTTGAAATTTTGCATGTGTATTAAGGTATTCAATGCTGACATTTCTCAAAAATTAGAATTTCAAAAATAGAAAAAGGGGGGGTTGAAGAAATTCGGGGGCCCGGTAGGGAACTTTGGAGAAAGTTCATATTCTGGATTGTAGAATAATTAAGTATATTATTAATAAAAAAAAATTCAAAATTTCCAAATTTTATTTGGGGGCACGGGGGCAGTATTTTCCGAGAGTAAAAATTGTGCTAGAAAGTTGAAATTTTGTATATAGGCTAACCTTGGCAACTTATTTACGAATCGAAAAAAAAAATCCCAAATTTTGAAAAAAAGTTGGTCAAATAACGCATAAATTGAAAATATTTTTTATTTTGATAAAAAAATAATATTTTTTTAGTCAATTTATATGTGTGTATATGTGCGCGAGTTTATTAATTATTTCAATTTAAAAATAGAACAGTTAAATATGAAATTTAATTACGAATTATTTTATTGGATTTAAATGATACACGCCAAAAAGACGTCGCATTGCGACGGGGGTAAACTCAAGTATATTATAATGTCCCAGGTGTATATTTATATTCTTATATGTTTATGTGTTTATATGTTTGGTTCGAATTTTGTATGGCATCTCGAAAACGGCTCCAGGGAAGTTTTTAAAAATTTCCTATTTCGTAGAGAAAAAAATTCTAAGACTTTTGGCGTCCCCGGATTTTTCCCTGAATTTCCTGGAAACCCGTAATTTTGGAAAAACTGGAAAAAAAGTGATCCCTTTTTTGCTGTATTACTTTTAATTCGTATAAGATAGAAAGTTGAAATTTTGCATGTGTATTAAGGTATTCAATGCTGACATTTCTCAAAAATTAGAAATTCAAAAATTGAAAAAGGGGGGGTTAAAGAAATTCGGGGGCCCGGTAGGGAACTTTGGAAAAAATTCATTTTCTGGATTCTAGAATAATTAAGTATATTATTTATAAAAAAAAATTCAAAATTTTAAAATTTTATTGGGGGGCACGGGGGCAGTATTTGCCGAGAGTAAAAATTGTGCTAGAAAGTTGAAATTTTGTATATAGGCTAACCTTGGCAACTTATTTACGAATCGAAAAACAAATCCCAAATTTTGAAAAAAAGTTGTTCAAATATCGCATAAATTCAAAATATTTTTTATTTTGATATAAAAAATGTATTTTCTTAGTCAGTTTGTATGAAAAATTAATTGTTATTAAATGTTAAATCAATATAGGACGAGTTTATTTGTTATTTCAATTTAAAAATTTAATTTTGACTTAAAATTCAAGCCACTCACAAAAAACAAACGTCGCTTGCGACGGGGGTAAAAGCTAGTATATTATAATGTCCCAGGTGTATATTTATGATCTTATATTCTTATATGTTTGGTAGTGAATTTTGTATGGCAGCGCGAAAACGGCTCCAGGGAAGTTTTTAAAAATTTCCTATTTCGTAGAAAAAAAAATTCTAAGACTTTTGGCGTCCCCGGATTTTTCCCTGAATTTCCTGGAAACCCGTAATTTTGGAAAAACTGGAAAAAAAGTGATCTCTTTTTTGCTGTATTACTTTTAATTTGGAAAAGATAGAAAGTTGAAATTTTGCATGTGTATTAGGCTATTTAATGTTGACATTTCTCAAAAATTAGAATTTTAAAAATTGAAAAAGGGGGGGTTGAAGAAATTCGGGGGCCCAGTAGGGAACTTTATGGAAAGTTCATATTCTGGATTGTAGAATAATTAAGTATATTATTAATAAAAAAAAATTCAAAATTTCAAAATTTTATTTGGGGGCACGGGGGCAGTATTTTCCGAGAGTAAAAATTGTGCTAGAAAGTTGAAATTTTGTATATAGGCTAACCTTGGTAACTTATTTACGAATCTAAAAAAAAAATCCAAAATTTTGAAAAAAAATTGGTCAAATAACGCATAAATTGAAAATATTTTTTATTTTGATAAAAAAAAAATATTTTTTTAATCAATTTATATGTGTGTATATGTGCGCGAGTTTATTTATTATTTCAATTTAAAAATAGAACAGTTAAATATGAAATGTAATTACGAATTATTTTATTGGATTCAAACGATACACGCCTAAAAGACGTCGTTTTGCGACGGGGGTAAACTCAGTCTTATTTATAATGTTCCAAATGTATATTTATGATCTTATGATTTTATATGTTTGGTAGTATACTTTGTATGGCAGCGCGAAGACGGCTCCGTCAAAGTTTTTGAAAATTGTCTATTTCGTAGAAAAAAAAATTCTAAGACTTTTGGCGTCCCCGGATTTATCCCTGAATTTCCTGGAAACCCGTGATTTTGAAAAAACTGGAAAAAAAGTGAGCCCTTTTTTGCTGTATTACTTTTAATTCGTAAAAGATAGAAAGTTGAAATTTTGCATGTATATTAAGGTATTCAATGCTGACATTTCTCAAAAATTAGAAATTCAAAAATTGAAAAAGGGGGGGGTTAAAGAAATTCGGGGGCCCGGCAGGGAACTTTGGAGAAAATTCATTTTCTGGATTCTAGAATAATTAAGTATATTATTAATAAAAAAAAAATTCAAAATTTTAAAATTTTATTGGGGGGCACGGGGGCAGTATTTGCCGAGAGTAAAAATTGTGCTAGAAAGTTGAAATTTTGTATATAGCCTAACCTTGGCAACTTATTTACGAATCGAAAAAAAAATCCCAAATTTTGAAAAAAAGTTGTTCAAATATCGCATAAATTTAAAATATTTTTTATTTTGATATAAAAAATGTATTTTCTTAGTCAGTTTGTATGAAAAATTAATTGTTATTAAATGTTAAATCAATATAGGACGAGTTTATTTATTATTTCAATTTAAAAATTAAATTTTGACTTGAAATTCAAGCCACTCACAAAAAACAAACGTCGTTTGCGACGGGGGTAAAAGCTATCATCATCATCATATATTATAATGTCCCAGGTGTATATTTATATTCTTATATTCTTATATGTTTGGTAGTGAATTTTGTATGGCAGCGCGAAAACGGCTCCAGGGAAGTTTTTAAAAATTTCCTATTTCGTAGAAAAAAAAATTCTAAGACTTTTGGCGTCCCCGGATTTTTCCCTGAATTTCCTGGAAACCCGTAATTTTGGAAAAACTGGAAAAAAAGTGATCTCTTTTTTGCTGTATTACTTTTAATTTGGAAAAGATAGAAAGTTGAAATTTTGCATGTGTATTAGGCTATTTAATGTTGACATTTCTCAAAAATTAGAATTTTAAAAATTGAAAAAGGGGGGGTTGAAGAAATTCGGGGGCCCAGTAGGGAACTTTATGGAAAGTTCATATTCTGGATTGTAGAATAATTAAGTATATTATTAATAAAAAAAAATTCAAAATTTCAAAATTTTATTTGGGGGCACGGGGGCAGTATTTTCCGAGAGTAAAAATTGTGCTAGAAAGTTGAAATTTTGTATATAGGCTAACCTTGGTAACTTATTTACGAATCGAAAAAAAAAATCCAAAATTTTGAAAAAAAATTGGTCAAATAACGCATAAATTGAAAATATTTTTTATTTTGATAAAAAAAAAATATTTTTTTAATCAATTTATATGTGTGTATATGTGCGCGAGTTTATTTATTATTTCAATTTAAAAATAGAACAGTTAAATATGAAATGTAATTACGAATTATTTTATTGGATTCAAACGATACACGCCTAAAAGACGTCGTTTTGCGACGGGGGTAAACTCAGTCTTATTTATAATGTTCCAAATGTATATTTATGATCTTATGATTTTATATGTTTGGTAGTATACTTTGTATGGCAGCGCGAAGACGGCTCCGTCAAAGTTTTTGAAAATTGTCTATTTCGTAGAGAAAAAAATTCTAAGACTTTTGGCGTCCCCGGATTTATCCCTGAATTTCCTGGAAACCCGTGATTTTGAAAAAACTGGAAAAAAAGTGAGCCCTTTTTTGCTGTATTACTTTTAATTCGTAAAAGATAGAAAGTTGAAATTTTGCATGTATATTAAGGTATTCAATGCTGACATTTCTCAAAAATTAGAAATTCAAAAATTGAAAAAGGGGGGGGTTAAAGAAATTCGGGGGCCCGGCAGGGAACTTTGGAGAAAATTCATTTTCTGGATTCTAGAATAATTAAGTATATTATTAATAAAAAAAAAATTCAAAATTTTAAAATTTTATTGGGGGGCACGGGGGCAGTATTTGCCGAGAGTAAAAATTGTGCTAGAAAGTTGAAATTTTGTATATAGCCTAACCTTGGCAACTTATTTACGAATCGAAAAAAAAATCCCAAATTTTGAAAAAAAGTTGTTCAAATATCGCATAAATTTAAAATATTTTTTATTTTGATATAAAAAATGTATTTTCTTAGTCAGTTTGTATGAAAAATTAATTGTTATTAAATGTTAAATCAATATAGGACGAGTTTATTTATTATTTCAATTTAAAAATTAAATTTTGACTTGAAATTCAAGCCACTCACAAAAAACAAACGTCGTTTGCGACGGGGGTAAAAGCTATCATATATTATAATGTCCCAGGTGTATATTTATATTCTTATTTTCTTATATGTTTATATGTTTGGTTCAAATTTTGTATGGCATCTCGAAAACAGCTCCAGGGAAGTTTTTGAAAATTGCCTATTTCGTAGAGAAAAAAATTCTAAGACCTTTGGCGTCCCCGGATTTTTCCCTGAATTTCCTGGAAACCCGTAATTTTGGAAAAACTGGAAAAAAAGTGATCCCTTTTTTGCTGTATTACTTTCAAGTCGTAAAAGATAGAAAGTTGAAATTTTGCATGTGTATTAAGCTATTTAATGCTGACATTTCTCAAAAATTAGAATTTCAAAAATAGAAAAAGGGGGGGTTGAAGAAATTCGGGGGCCCGGTAGGGAACTTTGGAGAAAGTTCATATTCTGGATTGTAGAATAATTAAGTATATTATTAATAAAAAAAAATTCAAAATTTCAAAATTTTATTTGGGGGCACGGGGGCAGTATTTTCCGAGAGTAAAAATTGTGCTAGAAAGTTGAAATTTTGTATATAGGCTAACCTTGGTAACGTATTTACGAATCGAAAAAAAAAATCCCAAATTTTGAAAAAAAGTTGGTCAAATAACGCATAAATTGAAAATATTTTTTATTTTGATAAAAAAATAATATTTTTTTAGTCAATTTATATGTGTGTATATGTGCGCGAGTTTATTTATTATTTCAATTTAAAAATAGAACAGTTAAATATGAAATTTAATTACGAATTATTTTATTGGATTCAAATGATACACGCGAAAAAGACGTCGCATTGCGACGGGGGTAAACTCAAGTATATTATAATGTCCCAAGTGTATATTATATTCTTATATGTTTATGTGTTTATATGTTTGGTTCGAATTTTGTATGGCATCTCGAAAACGGCTCCAGTTTATATGTGTCAATGTGTTGTGCGCGAGTTTATTTATTATTTCAATTTAAAAATAGAATTAAATATGAAATGTAATTACCAATTATTTTATTGGATTCAAATCATACACGCAAAGAAGATGGCGCATTGCGACGGGGGTAAACTCTATGGAATTTAAATTTGACATGAAATTAAAGCTACACACAAACCACAGACGTCGCTTGCGACGGGGGTAAAAGCTAGTAATCATATATTATAATGTCCGAGGTGTATGTTTGTTTTCTTATATTCTTATATGTTTATATTCTTATATGTTTATATTCTTATATGTTTACGCGATTCGTATGGTAGCTCGAAAACGGCTCCATGGAAGTTTTTAAAAATTTCCTATTTCGTAGAGAAAAAAATTCTAAGACTTTTGGCGTCCCCGGATTTTTCCCTGAATTTCCTGGAAACCCGTAATTTTGGAAAAACTGGAAAAAAAGTGAGTCCTCTTTTGCTGTATTACTTTTAATTCGTAAAAGATAAAAGTTGAAATTTTGCATGTGTATTAAGGTATTCAATGCTGACATTTCTCAAAAATTAGAATTTCAAAAATAGAAAAAGGGGGGGTTGAAGAAATTCGGGGGCCCGGTAGGGAACTTTGGAGAAAGTTCATATTCTGGATTGTAGAATAATTAAGTATATTATTAATAAAAAAAATTCAAAATTTCCAAATTTTATTTGGGGGCACGGGGGCAGTATTTTCCGAGAGTAAAAATTGTGCTAGAAAGTTGAAATTTTGTATATAGGCTAACCTTGGTAACTTATTTACGAATCGAAAAAAAAAATCCAAATTTTGAAAAAAAGTTGGTCAAATAACGCATAAATTGAAAATATTTTTTATTTTGATAAAAAAATAATATTTTTTTAGTCAATTTATATGTGTGTATATGTGCGCGAGTTTATTAATTATTTCAATTTAAAAATAGAACAGTTAAATATGAAATTTAATTACGAATTATTTTATTGGATTTAAATGATACACGCCAAAAAGACGTCGCATTGCGACGGGGGTAAACTCAAGTATATTATAATGTCCCAGGTGTATATTTATATTCTTATATGTTTATGTGTTTATATGTTTGGTTCGAATTTTGTATGGCATCTCGAAAACGGCTCCAGGGAAGTTTTTAAAATTTCCTATTTCGTAGAGAAAAAAATTCTAAGACTTTTGGCGTCCCCGGATTTTTCCCTGAATTTCCTGGAAACCCGTAATTTGGAAAAACTGGAAAAAAGTGATCCCTTTTTTGCTGTATTACTTTTAATTCGTATAAGATAGAAAGTTGAAATTTTGCATGTGTATTAAGGTATTCAATGCTGACATTTCTCAAAAATTAGAAATTCAAAAATTGAAAAAGGGGGGGTTAAAGAAATTCGGGGGCCCGGTAGGGAACTTTGGAAAAAATTCATTTTCTGGATTCTAGAATAATTAAGTATATTATTTATAAAAAAAAATTCAAAATTTTAAAATTTTATTGGGGGGCACGGGGGCAGTATTTGCCGAGAGTAAAAATTGTGCTAGAAAGTTGAAATTTTGTATATAGGCTAACCTTGGCAACTTATTTACGAATCGAAAAAAAAATCCCAAATTTTGAAAAAAAGTTGTTCAAATATCGCATAAATTCAAAATATTTTTTATTTTGATATAAAAAATGTATTTTCTTAGTCAGTTTGTATGAAAAATTAATTGTTATTAAATGTTAAATCAATATAGGACGAGTTTATTTGTTATTTCAATTTAAAATTTAATTTGACTTAAAATTCAAGCCACTCACAAAAAACAAACGTCGCTTGCGACGGGGGTAAAAGCTAGTATATTATAATGTCCCAGGTGTATATTTATGATCTTATATTCTTATATGTTTGGTAGTGAATTTTGTATGGCAGCGCGAAAACGGCTCCAGGGAAGTTTTTAAAATTTCCTATTTCGTAGAAAAAAAAATTCTAAGACTTTTGGCGTCCCCGGATTTTTCCCCTGAATTTCCTGGAAACCCGTAATTTTGGAAAAACTGGAAAAAAAGTGATCTCTTTTTTGCTGTATTACTTTTAATTTGGAAAAGATAGAAAGTTGAAATTTTGCATGTGTATTAGGCTATTTAATGTTGACATTTCTCAAAAATTAGAATTTTAAAAATTGAAAAAGGGGGGGTTGAAGAAATTCGGGGGCCCAGTAGGGAACTTTATGGAAAGTTCATATTCTGGATTGTAGAATAATTAAGTATATTATTAATAAAAAAAAATTCAAAATTTCAAAATTTTATTTGGGGGCACGGGGGCAGTATTTTCCGAGAGTAAAAATTGTGCTAGAAAGTTGAAATTTTGTATATAGGCTAACCTTGGTAACTTATTTACGAATCTAAAAAAAAAATCCAAAATTTTGAAAAAAAATTGGTCAAATAACGCATAAATTGAAAATATTTTTTATTTTGATAAAAAAAAAATATTTTTTTAATCAATTTATATGTGTGTATATGTGCGCGAGTTTATTTATTATTTCAATTTAAAAATAGAACAGTTAAATATGAAATGTAATTACGAATTATTTTATTGGATTCAAACGATACACGCCTAAAAGACGTCGTTTTGCGACGGGGGTAAACTCAGTCTTATTTATAATGTTCCAAATGTATATTTATGATCTTATGATTTTATATGTTTGGTAGTATACTTTGTATGGCAGCGCGAAGACGGCTCCGTCAAAGTTTTTGAAAATTGTCTATTTCGTAGAAAAAAAAATTCTAAGACCTTTGGCGTCCCCGGATTTATCCCTGAATTTCCTGGAAACCCGTGATTTTGAAAAAACTGGAAAAAAAGTGAGCCCTTTTTTGCTGTATTACTTTTAATTCGTAAAAGATAGAAAGTTGAAATTTTGCATGTATATTAAGGTATTCAATGCTGACATTTCTCAAAAATTAGAAATTCAAAAATTGAAAAAGGGGGGGGTTAAAGAAATTCGGGGGCCCGGCAGGGAACTTTGGAGAAAATTCATTTTCTGGATTCTAGAATAATTAAGTATATTATTAATAAAAAAAAAATTCAAAATTTTAAAATTTTATTGGGGGGCACGGGGGCAGTATTTGCCGAGAGTAAAAATTGTGCTAGAAAGTTGAAATTTTGTATATAGCCTAACCTTGGCAACTTATTTACGAATCGAAAAAAAAATCCCAAATTTTGAAAAAAAGTTGTTCAAATATCGCATAAATTTAAAATATTTTTTATTTTGATATAAAAAATGTATTTTCTTAGTCAGTTTGTATGAAAAATTAA
This sequence comes from Panorpa germanica, assembly GCA_963678705.1. NCBI lineage: Eukaryota > Metazoa > Arthropoda > Insecta > Mecoptera > Panorpidae > Panorpa > Panorpa germanica. The sequence goes on along the minus strand of OY783211.1, from coordinate 530,294 downwards.
TTGTTATTAAATGTTAAATCAATATAGGACGAGTTTATTTATTATTTCAATTTAAAAATTAAATTTTGACTTGAAATTCAAGCCACTCACAAAAAACAAACGTCGTTTGCGACGGGGGTAAAAGCTATCATCATCATCATATATTATAATGTCCCAGGTGTATATTTATATTCTTATATTCTTATATGTTTGGTAGTGAATTTTGTATGGCAGCGCGAAAACGGCTCCAGGGAAGTTTTTAAAAATTTCCTATTTCGTAGAAAAAAAAATTCTAAGACTTTTGGCGTCCCCGGATTTTTCCCTGAATTTCCTGGAAACCCGTAATTTTGGAAAAACTGGAAAAAAAGTGATCTCTTTTTTGCTGTATTACTTTTAATTTGGAAAAGATAGAAAGTTGAAATTTTGCATGTGTATTAGGCTATTTAATGTTGACATTTCTCAAAAATTAGAATTTTAAAAATTGAAAAAGGGGGGGTTGAAGAATTCGGGGGCCCAGTAGGGAACTTTATGGAAAGTTCATATTCTGGATTGTAGAATAATTAAGTATATTATTAATAAAAAAAATTCAAAATTTCAAAATTTTATTTGGGGGCACGGGGGCAGTATTTTCCGAGAGTAAAAATTGTGCTAGAAAGTTGAAATTTTGTATATAGGCTAACCTTGGTAACTTATTTACGAATCGAAAAAAAAAATCCAAAATTTTGAAAAAAAATTGGTCAAATAACGCATAAATTGAAAATATTTTTTATTTTGATAAAAAAAAAATATTTTTTTAATCAATTTATATGTGTGTATATGTGCGCGAGTTTATTTATTATTTCAATTTAAAAATAGAACAGTTAAATATGAAATGTAATTACGAATTATTTTATTGGATTCAAACGATACACGCCTAAAAGACGTCGTTTTGCGACGGGGGTAAACTCAGTCTTATTTATAATGTTCCAAATGTATATTTATGATCTTATGATTTTATATGTTTGGTAGTATACTTTGTATGGCAGCGCGAAGACGGCTCCGTCAAAGTTTTTGAAAATTGTCTATTTCGTAGAAAAAAAAATTCTAAGACTTTTGGCGTCCCCGGATTTATCCCTGAATTTCCTGAAACCCGTGATTTGAAAAAACTGGAAAAAAAGTGAGCCCTTTTTTGCTGTATTACTTTTAATTCGTAAAAGATAGAAAGTTGAAATTTTGCATGTATATTAAGGTATTCAATGCTGACATTTCTCAAAAATTAGAAATTCAAAAATTGAAAAAGGGGGGGGTTAAAGAAATTCGGGGGCCCGGCAGGGAACTTTGGAGAAAATTCATTTTCTGGATTCTAGAATAATTAAGTATATTATTAATAAAAAAAAAATTCAAAATTTTAAAATTTTATTGGGGGGCACGGGGGCAGTATTTGCCGAGAGTAAAAATTGTGCTAGAAAGTTGAAATTTTGTATATAGCCTAACCTTGGCAACTTATTTACGAATCGAAAAAAAAATCCCAAATTTTGAAAAAAAGTTGTTCAAATATCGCATAAATTTAAAATATTTTTTATTTTGATATAAAAAATGTATTTTCTTAGTCAGTTTGTATGAAAAATTAATTGTTATTAAATGTTAAATCAATATAGGACGAGTTTATTTATTATTTCAATTTAAAAATTAAATTTTGACTTGAAATTCAAGCCACTCACAAAAAACAAACGTCGTTTGCGACGGGGGTAAAAGCTATCATCATCATCATATATTATAATGTCCCAGGTGTATATTTATATTCTTATATTCTTATATGTTTGGTAGTGAATTTTGTATGGCAGCGCGAAAACGGCTCCAGGGAAGTTTTTAAAAATTTCCTATTTCGTAGAAAAAAAAATTCTAAGACTTTTGGCGTCCCCGGATTTTTCCTGAATTTCCTGGAAACCCGTAATTTTGGAAAAACTGGAAAAAAAGTGATCTCTTTTTTGCTGTATTACTTTTAATTTGGAAAAGATAGAAAGTTGAAATTTTGCATGTGTATTAGGCTATTAATGTTGACATTTCTCAAAAATTAGAATTTTAAAATTGAAAAAGGGGGGGTTGAAGAAATTCGGGGGCCCAGTAGGGAACTTTATGGAAAGTTCATATTCTGGATTGTAGAATAATTAAGTATATTATTAATAAAAAAAAATTCAAAATTTCAAAATTTTATTTGGGGGCACGGGGCAGTATTTTCCGAGAGTAAAAATTGTGCTAGAAAGTTGAAATTTTGTATATAGGCTAACCTTGGTAACGTATTTACGAATCGAAAAAAAAAATCCCAAATTTTGAAAAAAAGTTGGTCAAATAACGCATAAATTGAAAATATTTTTTATTTTGATAAAAAAATAATATTTTTTTAGTCAATTTATATGTGTGTATATGTGCGCGAGTTTATTTATTATTTCAATTTAAAAATAGAACAGTTAAATATGAAATTTAATTACGAATTATTTTATTGGATTCAAATGATACACGCGAAAAAGACGTCGCATTGCGACGGGGGTAAACTCAAGTATATTATAATGTCCCAAGTGTATATTATATTCTTATATGTTTATGTGTTTATATGTTTGGTTCGAATTTTGTATGGCATCTCGAAAACGGCTCCAGTTTATATGTGTCAATGTGTTGTGCGCGAGTTTATTTATTATTTCAATTTAAAAATAGAATTAAATATGAAATGTAATTACCAATTATTTTATTGGATTCAAATCATACACGCAAAGAAGATGGCGCATTGCGACGGGGGTAAACTCTATGGAATTTAAATTTGACATGAAATTAAAGCTACACACAAAAGACAGACGTCGCTTGCGACGGGGGTAAAAGCTAGTAATCATATATTATAATGTCCGAGGTGTATGTTTGTTTTCTTATATTCTTATATGTTTATATTCTTATATGTTTATATTCTTATATGTTTACGCGATTCGTATGGTAGCTCGAAAACGGCTCCATGGAAGTTTTTAAAAATTTCCTATTTCGTAGAGAAAAAAATTCTAAGACTTTTGGCGTCCCCGGATTTTTCCCTGAATTTCCTGGAAACCCGTCATTTTGGAAAAACTGGAAAAAAAGTGAGTCCTCTTTTGCTGTATTACTTTTAATTCGTAAAAGATAAAAAGTTGAAATTTTGCATGTGTATTAAGGTATTCAATGCTGACATTTCTCAAAAATTAGAATTTCAAAAATAGAAAAAGGGGGGGTTGAAGAAATTCGGGGGCCCGGTAGGGAACTTTGGAGAAAGTTCATATTCTGGATTGTAGAATAATTAAGTATATTATTAATAAAAAAAAATTCAAAATTTCCAAATTTTATTTGGGGGCAGTATTTTCCGAGAGTAAAAATTGTGCTAGAAAGTTGAAATTTTGTATATAGGCTAACCTTGGTAACTTATTTACGAATCGAAAAAAAAAATCCCAAATTTTGAAAAAAAGTTGGTCAAATAACGCATAAATTGAAAATATTTTTTATTTTGATAAAAAAATAATATTTTTTTAGTCAATTTATATGTGTGTATATGTGCGCGAGTTTATTAATTATTTCAATTTAAAAATAGAACAGTTAAATATGAAATTTAATTACGAATTATTTTATTGGATTTAAATGATACACGCCAAAAAGACGTCGCATTGCGACGGGGGTAAACTCAAGTATATTATAATGTCCCAGGTGTATATTTATATTCTTATATGTTTATGTGTTTATATGTTTGGTTCGAATTTTGTATGGCATCTCAAAAACGGCTCCAGGGAAGTTTTTAAAAATTTCCTATTTCGTAGAGAAAAAAATTCTAAGACTTTTGGCGTCCCCGGATTTTTCCCTGAATTTCCTGGAAACCCGTAATTTTGGAAAAACTGGAAAAAAAGTGATCCCTTTTTTGCTGTATTACTTTTAATTCGTATAAGATAGAAAGTTGAAATTTTGCATGTGTATTAAGGTATTCAATGCTGACATTTCTCAAAAATTAGAAATTCAAAAATTGAAAAAGGGGGGGTTAAAGAAATTCGGGGGCCCGGTAGGGAACTTTGGAAAAAATTCATTTTCTGGATTCTAGAATAATTAAGTATATTATTTATAAAAAAAAATTCAAAATTTTAAAATTTTATTGGGGGGCACGGGGGCAGTATTTGCCGAGAGTAAAAATTGTGCTAGAAAGTTGAAATTTTGTATATAGGCTAACCTTGGCAACTTATTTACGAATCGAAAAAAAAATCCCAAATTTTGAAAAAAAGTTGTTCAAATATCGCATAAATTCAAAATATTTTTTATTTTGATATAAAAAATGTATTTTCTTAGTCAGTTTGTATGAAAAATTAATTGTTATTAAATGTTAAATCAATATAGGACGAGTTTATTTGTTATTTCAATTTAAAAATTTAATTTTGACTTAAAATTCAAGCCACTCACAAAAAACAAACGTCGCTTGCGACGGGGGTAAAAGCTAGTATATTATAATGTCCCAGGTGTATATTTATGATCTTATATTCTTATATGTTTGGTAGTGAATTTTGTATGGCAGCGCGAAAACGGCTCCAGGGAAGTTTTTAAAAATTTCCTATTTCGTAGAAAAAAAAATTCTAAGACTTTTGGCGTCCCCGGATTTTTCCCTGAATTTCCTGGAAACCCGTAATTTTGGAAAAACTGGAAAAAAAGTGATCTCTTTTTTGCTGTATTACTTTTAATTTGGTAAAGATAGAAAGTTGAAATTTTGCATGTGTATTAGGCTATTTAATGTTGACATTTCTCAAAAATTAGAATTTTAAAAATTGAAAAAGGGGGGGTTGAAGAAATTCGGGGGCCCAGTAGGGAACTTTATGGAAAGTTCATATTCTGGATTGTAGAATAATTAAGTATATTATTAATAAAAAAAAATTCAAAATTTCAAAATTTTATTTGGGGGCACGGGGGCAGTATTTTCCGAGAGTAAAAATTGTGCTAGAAAGTTGAAATTTTGTATATAGGCTAACCTTGGTAACTTATTTACGAATCTAAAAAAAAAATCCAAAATTTTGAAAAAAAATTGGTCAAATAACGCATAAATTGAAAATATTTTTTATTTTGATAAAAAAAAAATATTTTTTTAATCAATTTATATGTGTGTATATGTGCGCGAGTTTATTTATTATTTCAATTTAAAAATAGAACAGTTAAATATGAAATGTAATTACGAATTATTTTATTGGATTCAAACGATACACGCCTAAAAGACGTCGTTTTGCGACGGGGGTAAACTCAGTCTTATTTATAATGTTCCAAATGTATATTTATGATCTTATGATTTTATATGTTTGGTAGTATACTTTGTATGGCAGCGCGAAGACGGCTCCGTCAAAGTTTTGAAAATTGTCTATTTCGTAGAAAAAAAAATTCTAAGACTTTTGGCGTCCCCGGATTTATCCCTGAATTTCCTGGAAACCCGTGATTTTGAAAAAACTGGAAAAAAAGTGAGCCCTTTTTTGCTGTATTACTTTTAATTCGTAAAAGATAGAAAGTTGAAATTTTGCATGTATATTAAGGTATTCAATGCTGACATTTCTCAAAAATTAGAAATTCAAAAATTGAAAAAGGGGGGGGTTAAAGAAATTCGGGGGCCCGGCAGGGAACTTTGGAGAAAATTCATTTTCTGGATTCTAGAATAATTAAGTATATTATTAATAAAAAAAAAATTCAAAATTTTAAAATTTTATTGGGGGGCACGGGGGCAGTATTTGCCGAGAGTAAAAATTGTGCTAGAAAGTTGAAATTTTGTATATAGCCTAACCTTGGCAACTTATTTACGAATCGAAAAAAAAATCCCAAATTTTGAAAAAAAGTTGTTCAAATATCGCATAAATTTAAAATATTTTTTATTTTGATATAAAAAATGTATTTTCTTAGTCAGTTTGTATGAAAAATTAATTGTTATTAAATGTTAAATCAATATAGGACGAGTTTATTTATTATTTCAATTTAAAAATTAAATTTTGACTTGAAATTCAAGCCACTCACAAAAAACAAACGTCGTTTGCGACGGGGGTAAAAGCTATCATCATCATCATATATTATAATGTCCCAGGTGTATATTTATATTCTTATATTCTTATATGTTTGGTAGTGAATTTTGTATGGCAGCGCGAAAACGGCTCCAGGGAAGTTTTTAAAAATTTCCTATTTCGTAGAAAAAAAAATTCTAAGACTTTTGGCGTCCCCGGATTTTTCCCTGAATTTCCTGGAAACCCGTAATTTTGGAAAAACTGGAAAAAAAGTGATCTCTTTTTTGCTGTATTACTTTTAATTTGGAAAAGATAGAAAGTTGAAATTTTGCATGTGTATTAGGCTATTTAATGTTGACATTTCTCAAAAATTAGAATTTTAAAAATTGAAAAAGGGGGGTTGAAGAAATTCGGGGGCCCAGTAGGGAACTTTATGGAAAGTTCATATTCTGGATTGTAGAATAATTAAGTATATTATTAATAAAAAAAAAATCAAAATTTCAAAATTTTATTTGGGGGCACGGGGGCAGTATTTTCCGAGAGTAAAAATTGTGCTAGAAAGTTGAAATTTTGTATATAGGCTAACCTTGGTAACTTATTTACGAATCGAAAAAAAAAATCCAAAATTTTGAAAAAAAATTGGTCAAATAACGCATAAATTGAAAATATTTTTTATTTTGATAAAAAAAAAATATTTTTTAATCAATTTATATGTGTGTATATGTGCGCGAGTTTATTTATTATTTCAATTTAAAAATAGAACAGTTAAATATGAAATGTAATTACGAATTATTTTATTGGATTCGAACGATACACGCCTAAAAGACGTCGTTTTGCGACGGGGGTAAACTCAGTCTTATTTATAATGTTCCAAATGTATATTTATGATCTTATGATTTTATATGTTTGGTAGTATACTTTGTATGGCAGCACGAAGACGGCTCCGTCAAAGTTTTTGAAAATTGTCTATTTCGTAGAGAAAAAAATTCTAAGACTTTTGGCGTCCCCGGATTTATCCCTGAATTTCCTGGAAACCCGTGATTTTGAAAAAACTGGAAAAAAAGTGAGCCCTTTTTTGCTGTATTACTTTTAATTCGTATAAGATAGAAAGTTGAAATTTTGCATGTATATTAAGGTATTCAATGCTGACATTTCTCAAAAATTAGAAATTCAAAAATTGCAAAAGGGGGGGGTTAAAGAAATTCGGGGGCCCGGCAGGGAACTTTGGAGAAAATTCATTTTCTGGATTCTAGAATAATTAAGTATATTATTAATAAAAAAAAAATTCAAAATTTTAAAATTTTATTGGGGGGCACGGGGGCAGTATTTGCCGAGAGTAAAAATTGTGCTAGAAAGTTGAAATTTTGTATATAGCCTAACCTTGGCAACTTATTTACGAATCGAAAAAAAAATCCCAAATTTTGAAAAAAAGTTGTTCAAATATCGCATAAATTTAAAATATTTTTTATTTTGATATAAAAAATGTATTTTCTTAGTCAGTTTGTATGAAAAATTAATTGTTATTAAATGTTAAATCAATATAGGACGAGTTTATTTATTATTTCAATTTAAAAATTAAATTTTGACTTGAAATTCAAGCCACTCACAAAAAACAAACGTCGTTTGCGACGGGGGTAAAAGCTATCATATATTATAATGTCCCAGGTGTATATTTATATTCTTATTTTCTTATATGTTTATATGTTTGGTTCAAATTTTGTATGGCATCTCGAAAACGGCTCCAGGGAAGTTTTTGAAAATTGCCTATTTCGTAGAGAAAAAATTCTAAGACCTTTGGCGTCCCCGGATTTTTCCCTGAATTTCCTGGAAACCCGTAATTTTGGAAAAACTGGAAAAAAAGTGATCCCTTTTTTGCTGTATTACTTTCAAGTCGTAAAAGATAGAAAGTTGAAATTTTGCATGTGTATTAAGCTATTTAATGCTGACATTTCTCAAAAATTAGAATTTCAAAAATAGAAAAAGGGGGGGTTGAAGAAATTCGGGGGCCCGGTAGGGAACTTTGGAGAAAGTTCATATTCTGGATTGTAGAATAATTAAGTATATTATTAATAAAAAAAAATTCAAAATTTCAAAATTTTATTTGGGGGCACGGGGGCAGTATTTTCCGAGAGTAAAAATTGTGCTAGAAAGTTGAAATTTTGTATATAGGCTAACCTTGGTAACGTATTTACGAATCGAAAAAAAAAATCCCAAATTTTGAAAAAAAGTTGGTCAAATAACGCATAAATTGAAAATATTTTTTATTTTGATAAAAAAATAATATTTTTTTAGTCAATTTATATGTGTGTATATGTGCGCGAGTTTATTTATTATTTCAATTTAAAAATAGAACAGTTAAATATGAAATTTAATTACGAATTATTTTATTGGATTCAAATGATACACGCGAAAAAGACGTCGCATTGCGACGGGGGTAAACTCAAGTATATTATAATGTCCCAAGTGTATATTATATTCTTATATGTTTATGTGTTTATATGTTTGGTTCGAATTTTGTATGGCATCTCGAAAACGGCTCCAGTTTATATGTGTCAATGTGTTGTGCGCGAGTTTATTTATTATTTCAATTTAAAAATAGAATTAAATATGAAATGTAATTACCAATTATTTTATTGGATTCAAATCATACACGCAAAGAAGATGGCGCATTGCGACGGGGGTAAACTCTATGGAATTTAAATTTGACATGAAATTAAAGCTACACACAAAAGACAGACGTCGCTTGCGACGGGGGTAAAAGCTAGTCATATATTATAATGTCCCAGGTGTATATTTATATTCTTATATTCTTATATGTTTATTTTCTTATATGTTTATATGTTTGGTTCAAATTTTGTATGGCATCTCGAAAACGGCTCCAGGGAAGTTTTTGAAAATTGCCTATTTCGTAGAGAAAAAAATTCTAAGACTTTTGGCGTCCCCGGATTTTTCCCTGAATTTCCTGGAAACCCGTTATTTTGAAAAAACTGGAAAAAAAGTGAGCCCTTTTTTGCTGTATTACTTTTAAGTCGTAAAAGATAGAAAGTTGAAATTTTGCATGTGTATTAAGCTATTTAAGGCTGATATTTTTCAAAAATTTGAAATTCAAAAATTGAAAAAGGGGGGGTTAAAGAAATTCGGGGGCCCGGTAGGAAACTTTGGAGAAAGTTCATATTCTGAATTCTAGAATAATTAAGTATATTATTAATGAAAAAAAATTCAAAATTTCAAAATTTTATTTGGGGGCACGGGGGCAGTATTTTCCAAGAGTAAAAATTGTGCTAGAAAGTTGAAATTTTGTATATAGGCTAACCTTGGTAACTTATTTACGAATCGAAAAAAAAAATCCCAAATTTTGAAAAAAAGTTGGTCAAATAACGCATAAATTGAAAATATTTTTTATTTTGATAAAAAAATAATTTTTTTTTAGTCAATTTATATGTGTGTATATGTGTGCGAGTTTATTTATTATTTCAATTTAAAAATAGAACAGTGAAATATGAAATTTAATTACGAATTATTTTATTGGATTCAAATGATACACGCCAAAAAGACGTCGCATTGCGACGGGGGTAAACTCAAGTATATTATAATGTCCCAAGTGTATATTTATATTCTTATATGTTTATGTGTTTATATGTTTGGTTCGAATTTTGTATGGCATCTCGAAAACGGCTCCAGGGAAGTTTTTAAAAATTTCCTATTCCGTAGAGAAAAAAATTGTAAGACTTTTGGCGTCCCCGGATTTTTGCATGAATTTCCTGGAAACCCGTAATTTTGGAAAAACTGGAAAAAAAGTGATCCCTTTTTTGCTGTATTACTTTTAATTCGTAAAAGATAGAAAGTTGAAATTTTGCATGTGTATTAAGGTATTCAATGCTGACAATTCTCAAAAATTAAAAATTTAAAAAGTAAAAAAGGGGGGGTTAAAGAAATTCGGGGGCCCGGTAGGGAACTTTGGAGAAAGTTCATATTCTGGATTCTAGAATAATTAAGTATATTATTAATAAAAAAAAATCAAACTTTCAAAATTTTATTTGGGGACACGGGGGCAGTATTTGCCGAGAGTCAAAATTGTGCTAGGAAGTTGAAATTTTATATATTGGCTAACCTTGGTAACTTATTTTCTAATCGAAATAAAAATCCCAAATTTTTAAAAAAAAATTGGTCAAATGACGAATAAATTGAAAATATTTTTTATTTTGTTGAAAAAAAAAAAATATATATATATTTCTCTCTTTAATAATTAAAGACGTAAAAATTTAAAAAAAATGACAGATCACTTGACGTCATTCCTTCCTCACCTTCTTCCCCACTATTATTTGACAACTTTTCTCATCGCGATAAAACAAGAGAATTGCAAAAGAGAAACAGAATTAAACGTCACAGCAATAGCAACTGTTGTAGCAATTCATCAAGTTTTCATAAAATGTCGTGATATAAAACAAAAGTTATTGCCATTATCAACTACTAGGTAAACTACCAAATATTACGCACTAAAATAAAATTCAAACGTTAAATGGATTATATTGGTCATTTTTTGGATATTCAATAAAATAAAAACGTAAATATAATAATCAATATTTCAATAAAAACTTAAAAAATTACCCCTAAATTGCCCTAAAATCTCCTAATATATATTTCATATATATTTATAGCTCATATATTTTTTATATAAATAAGAAATAATATTGGTTCTGATTGCAATATACAATTTTTGCTTTACCATAGATATCTTTTATGAAACAAATATTATTATGTATTACAGGCTAACATTTAGAACCAGTCTGAAATGCTATTGTATCGTAACGATTTTAACATTTATATTTCTTTTTTTTGAGTTGGTATATATATATTTAATTTCTTCCGAAGCGAAGAATGCCGCTTAGAAATTCTGATGCCGGGTTCACACATGCGTGATAGTGTATGAATGATTAAAGTGAATATAAGTATATGAACCATGAAAGTTTTTGCTACTATGACGAAAATATTTATTTTCGTTTACGAATACAGAACGTTATCCCTGTGAGCACGAATATTTTCACTGTAAGCAATATATACGTAAGCAGTATATTCTCTTTACCCATTAGTATTTGAACATGTGTGAACTCGGCACGAAGAATGTTCTAGAATAAATATTACAGTTTCTTTTTTCATTTTTATATTGGCTGCTTTGAAAAATTTAAAAGAACTGTTACAACCAAACGATTCATCGACTGTATTCATGGTCGCTTTAGGCGCCAATTTTGGAATAGTGAACTAAAATGCTCGGCGTCTCAACATTTGAAGGGAATGAAGGGTGAAGGGAGTGCACTGAGCTAAAGTTCAGTGCAGTTCAGTGATACCACATATTAAAACGTAATATTTTTTACTATTATTAAAATTTTAAAAACACATTTATATTGAATGAAAATAATTACATATATCTACTGATATTAAAAATGTAACAAATAGTAGTGAAAAAGAAATAATAAACTCACATATATTTCTACCAACAGAAATTGTAAAAGTAAAAAATATTATGTTTTAATATGTGGTATCACTGAACTGCACTGAACTTTAGCTCAGATAGTACCCCCTGCTGAGTGTTTACTATGACATGAGTTCTTAACGTCTGCAAAGTTAATATATTGATTGTTGTTTGATTTATATCAAATTATAAATATAAGAATTTCTGTTGTTAAGTGCTGAATAATAATAATAATATAAGGTAAGCTTTTTACTAATTTAATTTAATACATTTATTTATTTATATTTATATGTTGTTACATTTATAGGTATGTTGTATACAAAAATACTATTATGTATTCTGCAAAATGTTGAAGTTTTTCGATGAAGTAGCTACATATGAGTATTATAAATTATCTCTTTACTATATCTAAAAAATTGTGAAATATATGAAAATATCAGTGTATTAACTGTTACTTTGTTTTGGTTATGTCTTGACAACAATGTATTTAGCAAGATTCTTTGCTTTACTTAGTACTGTCATTACATAATTAAAACGATTTGTATACTTTTGTTATAGTAGCAGAAGAAAAATAATTTATCTTACATTGTGTCCCGTACTTAAAGTTTTTGAATATGTTTTAAAGTTTATATTTCGAACAAAACTTTCAAGTTTTTTCCATCATTGGCCATCCGCGGGATCAGCACGTAAAAAAAAGACTACCAAAACTGTTTTTATGCAATATCTTCTGAATCTTATTATCAATCTGAAAGACGAGTAAATGATGTTTATCAAATAGGTAATTACTATTTGCTGTATTAAAACCGTTTTTAGCGCCTGTGGATGTCTGATTCTGCTAAAAACTTGGAATCTTTATTACGAATTAATATTATTTGTAGTAATTTACCGATATTTATAACTTATGTGATATCCTATTTAATCTTACGTTCGGCCAAATTTGTTTTTTTGTATATTATACTTTATTTGTTTTCAGATTACCGAATTATTAGTGTTGTACTTAGTATAATACTTATGTTCTAATTGAGAAAGACGACATCGATTGTCAATACTGGTTTGTTCTTTTCATTTATTAATACATATTTTAAAAATTTCTTTATGTAACCTTAAATTTCTGCCATAAGTACTCTTAGTTATTTAGTATATACTATAAGTAGTATTAGTTATTTATCTTTGTTATACATTATCGTATTGATTTTTTCATTTTAGAGGTCTGCATATCTCTGCATTGGTTACATATTTATATAATATACAGCTATATATTACAATATACTGGAGTATTCCACTGTGGCATATGTTACATCACAGAGATCTTCTAAGGAGCTAAGTATATTTATCTATACAAATATTTATATTAATATGAATTATTAATCAAAATTGCAATTTCTTTTTTATGCTTTACACCTATTTATAATAATAGTTTAGGTAATACTTGCATTTTTATTTTATAATATATATAGCTTATTTATTTACTTCTACTACAACATGTCTAAATCATTATTTGGCTGTAGTAGGAAAAAACGGATTTCGTCTGATCATATTAAGATTTTAAGGTCCAATTCAAATAAATTAAAAAAGCCAATATCAATTGTTAGAGGTACTTTTAATCAATTTGACAAAAGATTTAGTAAAACGACACGTGGTCTACAATGTAGTAGTTGCAGTATTGCTGCAATATGTGTTAACGAAACTACGCCGTTAAATACATGGGATTCAGATACATTAGATTCTATTTTAATACTTGGAGATCAGTGTTACTTAGACAATTCTTTAGGAAACGAACACCGTTTCTTATTACCTGATAAAGTCAAGAAAAACATGTCCTTAAAAGAAAACACATACGTCGTATATTATGATAACACACAAACCCACTGGGGCGACATTAAAAATGTAAATACAGGAATAAGAGAGTTAACAATTTCCTTTTTAAAGTCATTTTTTGATACATATAAAAATGGATTATTTACAGTTAGTGATCAGACCTTTGTCATCTTTAAAGAATCTGATTTATTTTGGGTATTTGATTCACATCCAAGAGGTATTAAAGGACAAATTGTTTGTGAGAGAGATGGAAAGTCCGTTCTTTTATGCTTTAAAGATCTTCTAGATGTCATAAATTTGATTAAATTTAATTTTAGTAGCTGTAAAAGCACACAATTTTCTATTGCTCCTATTAACATATTAAGCACTATAGATAATAGTACATTAAAAGAAATAAATAATTCTTCTACTTCTGTAAACATTGACGAAATTGTAACAAGTTCCATTTATAATTATCCAAATGTTAATGTCTCTGAAAAAGGTATAACTGTGTTTAAACTGCCGGAACCTTATAAAATTTTACAAGCAAATTTTAATCAGGCAAGTGACGTTTTTCTAAATTTTCCAAAAAATTCTCAATGTACGGCAATAGCTACATTTAGTATATGTATGCAAGAATTAATTACATTAAATAGCTGGACCACCTCAGTATTGGATTATATTTTAATACTAGGAGACAATTGTTATCGAAAAAGTTTAAAACCCGGTTGTCACCCTTTCCTTTTAATTGAGGAGATTATTCCAAATATATCTATTGGTAATGGTGCTACATGTAAAATTAATTTTGATCTTATGGACACTGCTCAAGGTCATCTTAATATATTAACAGGAGATTTTTTAGAAAAATACTTTAAAAAATATAAAAATGGACTATTCACTACTTGCAGTCAAACATTTTCACTGTTCAAACACGACAGCCTTTTCTGGGTATTTGATTCCCATTCCAGGGGTATAAAGGGACAATCTATTTCGAACTCTAATGGCAAAGCAGTACTTTTATGTTATAAATACATAAATGATTTAGTCGATCTAATTCAATATAATTTTCGAGATTCTGGAGGTTCTTTACTTTTTACAATTCTTCCAATTACTGTAGAAAGTATTACAGGAAATATTAACATATCAGAAATATATGAATTTTCATACCTAAGCTTCACAAATGAAGTTAGTACAATAAGTGACAGTGTTGGTGTAATATGTGATAATATATCAAGTGATACAAGATATTTAGTAAGTGATAATGTGCAATTTAATAAATTAGAGAATGTAAGTGATATAGTATTATCAAAAGAAATATGCCATGAACGTAGTACTGCATTGAAAGTAAGAGTAAGTGAAAGGCTGCTAAAAAAGGCGAAACAAGACAAAGGTATACGAAGAAAAACAATATTACAGTCTCAAAGTAAGCAAGACAAAGATAAACGCTTACAAAAGCAGATTTCCAGAAATAAGAATAATTTCAAAAAGGAAGCTACAGGTAGAAGGCAAAAAAGGTTAAACAAACTAAAGATATGTTTGGAAAAGAAGTTACAAAACGAAACAAGTGAATTAAAGCAAATTCGCTTGAAAGAACAGGCTATCAAAAATAGCAGGAGATTCAAAAGAGAAAAGCCCGACAATAGAAGAATAAGATTAGAGAAATTGAAAGCAGATTTTAGAAAGAAATTAATTAAGGAAACAAGTGAATTAAAACAAATTCGTTTAAGAGAACAGGCGGTGAGAGATAGCACGAGATTCAAAAGAGAAACGCCTGTTAATAAAAGAACAAGACTAGAGAAAGTGAAAACAGATTTTAAGAAGAAATTAAGTAGGGAAACAAGTCAATTAAAACAAATTCGCTTAAAAGAACAGGCGGTGAGAGATAGCAAGAAATTTAGAGAGGAAACACCGGATCAAAGGCGAAGAAGACTAGAGAAAATGAAAGCTGATTTTAGTAATAAATTAATTAAGGAAACAAGTCAACTAAAACAAATTCGCTTAAAAGAACAGGCGGTGAGAGATAGCAAGAAATTTAGAGAGGAGACACCGGATCAAAGGCGAAGAAGACTAGAGAAAATGAAAGCTGATTTTAGTAATAAATTAATTAAGGAAACAAGTCAACTAAAACAAATTCGCTTAAAAGAACAGGCGGTGAGAGGTAGCAAGAAATTTAGAGAGGAGACACCGGATCAAAGGCGAAGAAGACTAGAGAAAATGAAAGCTGATTTTAGTAATAAATTAATTAAGGAAACAAGTCAACTAAAACAAATTCGCTTAAAAGAACAGGCGGTGAGAGATAGCAAGAAATTTAGAGAGGAGACACCGGATCAAAGGCGAAGAAGACTAGAGAAAATGAAAGCTGATTTTAGTAATAAATTAATTAAGGAAACAAGTCAACTAAAACAAATTCGCTTAAAAGAACAGGCGGTGAGAGATAGCAAGAAATTTAGAGAGGAGACACCGGATCAAAGGCGAAGAAGACTAGAGAAAATGAAAGCTGATTTTAGTAATAAATTAATTAAGGAAACAAGTCAACTAAAACAAATTCGCTTAAAAGAACAGGCGGTGAGAGATAGCAAGAAATTTAGAGAGGAGACACCGGATCAAAGGCGAAGAAGACTAGAGAAAATGAAAGCTGATTTTAGTAATAAATTAATTAAGGAAACAAGTCAACTAAAACAAATTCGCTTAAAAGAACAGGCGGTGAGAGATAGCAAGAAATTTAGAGAGGAGACACCGGATCAAAGGCGAAGAAGACTAGAGAAAATGAAAGCTGATTTTAGTAATAAATTAATTAAGGAAACAAGTCAACTAAAACAAATTCGCTTAAAAGAACAGGCGGTGAGAGATAGCAAGAAATTTAGAGAGGAGACACCGGATCAAAGGCGAAGAAGACTAGAGAAAATGAAAGCAGCTTTTAAAGAAAAATTAAGTTTGGAAACAAATGTCGCGAGACAAGTTCGCCTAAAGAAGCAGAATTTAATAAACAAAAAGCGATTACTACAAGAAAATATAAATGAAATAGACAGAAGGAAAAAAATATTGTTATTTCGAAAAAGAATTAGATTAGCCAAAGAAAAGGAAGAAGCCAAACGAATCAGATTACAGAAAATAGCATTACAAAAGCAAAGAAAATCAGCTAAAGCATCAGAACTTGAAACAGAAACGGAAACACAGAATAAAACACCCAACATACCGCAACAAATATTAAGTACAGCACTTCAAGAAATAGACGATGAAACATTTGTAATACAACATCACTGTGGATCTATGAATGTCATATGTCAATTTTGCAACGCAAGTCATTTCAAAAATGAAAAACCGACAGATGGAAAATTTTCATTATGCTGTTCAAAAGGTAAAGTTTCAATTCCGAACCCTTCTAACCCTTTTCAAGAGTTGTTAATAGAACTTATGACTAATATGCATCCCCTTTCTGGTAATTTTATGGACAACATCAGAAACTACAATAGCTCTCTTGCATTTGCTTCATTTGGAGCACATATTGATAATCGCCCAGGCACACGTGGGCCCTACTGTTTCAGGATATGTGGTCAAGTTTACCATAGAATATCATCGGCACACCCTACGGAAGGAATACAGCCACAATATGGTCAGCTGTATATTCTAGATCCTGATGATGCTATATGTAATAGAATGCAAGGCGATGTTAATCGTAAATGCTTGAGACAACTATTTGAGCAATTGGATTCTTTAATAAGAAATGTAAATCCATGCAGCATATAAAATGATGGCTGAAGTAGAAAGAGAGGAGATTGCAAAAGCTAATTTAGAAGGTAGAAACCCTTTTGATGTGCAGATGAATATTGTTCAGCAGCTCACAAAAGATCCACGGCGATACAACGTGCCGTCTACTAATGAAGTAGCTTTAATTTTTACAAGCAAAGATGGATTACCACCTTCTGATAGAGACATTTGTGTCTATCAAAAAGATGGTAATCTCCGCAATATTAATATTCTAAACGAAAATTGCGATCCAATGACTTATCCGCTGTTATGTCCAACCGGTGAACTCGGTCATTCGGAACATTTACTAAATGTATCATTAGGAAGGAGAATTTCTCATCGGCAATTTTATTCTTATAAACTTAGATGCACGGGCTCTTTCAATCCATTTCTTAGTGCCGGAAAACTTACTCAACAGTATATTGTTGACGCGTATTCCAAAATCGAAGGTAATAGACTTAATTTCATTCGGAACGCAAATACACAAAAGAAATTGCGGTCAGAAATGTATAAAGGGTTGATGGATTACGTCAAAAATAAATCCATTTATGAAGGAATTATACCTGGCAGAATGGTTATTTTACCAAGTACATTTGTCGGAAGTCCACGTTGCATGTCACAACATTATCTTGATGCTATGGGAATTATTTGTAAATATGGTTCACCGGATTTGTTTATTACAATGACATGTAATCCCGAGTGGCCAGAAATTAAAAGTAATTTACTTAATAATCAACGAACCGAAAATCGTCCCGATTTAGTTGTTAGAGTATTTCAATTAAAAGTGAAAGAACTCTTTGACGATCTATTGAAAAGACATATTTTCGGTAAGGTAACAGCTATCGTTTCTGTTATTGAATTTCAAAAACGCGGTTTACCTCACATTCACATTCTAATCATTTTAAATAATCAAAATAAAATTCGAAACACGGAACTTATTGATAAAGTTGTATCTGCAGAAATTCCAGATAGTGAAACTCATCCCATTTTATTTGATGTGGTCAAGAAATGTATGATTCACGGTCCATGTGGACCATATAATTTAAATGCTCCATGCATGAAAGACAATAAATGCAGTAAAGATTTTCCGAAATCATTTCAAGCTTCCACTGTAAATAACAGTAACGGGTATCCTTTGTACAGACGTCGGGATAATAATTCAAAAATTGATTTTTACACGGCAAAAGGCACTATAAAACATACAGTAGATAATAGATGGGTTGTACCGTACAATAGATTCCTTTCCTTGAAATATAGATGCCACATTAATGTTGAAATTTGCGCTTCGGTTAAAAGCGTAAAATATTTATTTAAATATATATATAAGGGCCATGATTGTGCCAATGTTAAAATAACATCTGAAGGACAAGCACAATTAGACTGGGATGAAGTTTCATTTTATTTAGACGCGCGATATGTATCACCACCGGAAGCCATGTGGAGAATATTTGCATTCGATCTGCAATATAAAACACACACTATATATAGGTTAGCAGTTCATTTAGAAAACCAACAAAATATTTTATTTACTGAAGGAAATGAAGAATCTGCATTAGCAAAGTCTTCAGAAACTACATTAACGGCTTGGTTTAAATTAAATTCAACATCGGTAGAGGCTAAAACTTATTTGTATACGGAAATACCCGAACATTACATTTTTGATCGCAAAAAGACATGGACTTTAAGACAGCGCATAAGTCATTTGATAATTCCGAGAATGTATAGTGTTAGTCCTAAAGAAGGTGAAAGGTTTTATTTAAGGTTATTGTTGCTTCATGTACGCGGCGCTACATGTTTCAAAGACTTGCGAACTCTCAATGGAATCGAATATTCCACTTTCCACGAAACAGCAAAACAATTAGGTTTATTGAATGATTCTACTCAATGGGATCGTTGTTTAGATGATGCTTCAATTTGTAAAATGCCCAAACAGCTACGACAGCTATTTGCTTTTATTTGTATTTTTTGCGAACCCTGCGATCCTAATTTATTATGGGATAATCATAAAGTAACTTTATGCGAGGATTATAGTTTAACTTATAACCAAGAAACTGCGGAACAGTTAGCTATCAATGACATCATTGATATTTTTAAATTACATAATTTCAATTATACTGATTTTGGATTTCTGGAATATCGTAATGTAAATTTAGTTTTAGTTAGGGAAACATTTAACCAAACAGAAGAATATGAGCAAGGGGTTAATTTTAGTAATCAATTAAATTCGGAACAGAAAAACGTATTTGATGAAATAATGCTTTGCATAAACAATGATAATGAAGAGCAAAGATATTTCTTTATTCATGGGTCGGGTGGTTCTGGGAAAACATTTCTTTATACTGCTTTACTACACGTCGTACGTGGAATGGGATTAACTGCTATACCTGTGGCTTGGACAGGGATAGCTGCGACTTTACTGAAAGCGGGGAGAACAATTCATTCACAGTTTAAATTACCGGTTCCCCTAGATGGAAATTCAACTTCATCCATAAGGCACAACTCTATTGATGGGAAATTATTAAAGTCAGCTAAGTTAATTATATGGGACGAGGTTACAATGGCGCCTTACTTTGCTTTAGATGTAGTAGATATGTGCCTTCGCGATTTAATGAAAAATAATAAGCCATTTGGTAATAAAATCATTTTACTAGGAGGAGATTTTCGACAATGTCTTCCTGTTGTTAAACGCGGAACGGTTGCAGATATAGTTTCAACGTGTATTCAAAATAGCAGGTTATGGTCACTTTTCAAAATTAAGCATCTGACAATTAACATGAGAGTTGCGCAAGAAGAAATCGATTTTAAAACGTGGTTATTACAACTTGGAGATGGACTAATTAATGATTGTCCAGGTAGTGTAGTAAACATGGTTAAAATTCCAAATAAATTCATTTCCGCCAAACCTTTAGTCGATGAAATATACGGCGATATTAATTTAGTTACTCTTGATGAATTAAAATCTCGCGTAATTTTATGTCCTTTAAATGAAGACACATTACAGATTAATGAAAAAATTTTAAATTTATTGGATGGGGAACAAATTTGCTCTTTAAGTCATGACTCTGTTTCAACTGATTCTGATACAGAACAAAAACATTTCCCAGTAGAATTTTTAAATAGTTTGACACCATCGGGTATGCCTCCACATAAATTAAATTTAAAAATAGGTGCAATCATAATGCTTTTAAGAAATATGAATGCTAATAGTGGACTTTGCAATGAAACCCGTTTAATTGTAAAACATATCTATACATCTGTAATAGATGCAGAAATAATTACTGGAAGTCACACTGGTGATCGCGCTCTTATTCCTAAAATAGTTTTAGCTCCTTCTGATATAAATCTTCCATTTATACTTAAAAGAGTTCAGTTTCCTGTTCGATTAGCATTTGCTATGACAATAAATAAATCACAAGGTCAAACTTTTGAAAAAGTAGGTGTTTTATTACGGGAACCAGTTTTTACCCATGGCCAATTATATGTCGCGTTTTCAAGGGTTAAATCATCCAAGAACTTAAAAATTGAAACATTAACTTCTGTTGCTAAATCAAAGAAAGATATATTTACATCTAACGTAGTTTATAAAAATGTACTTCTATTAGAATAGATACCTCCAAATTATTCGAAACTATTTACTTTTTGCTATTTCATCTACTATTCGTGTTTTATAAGTAATAATATAATCTTTCATCATGTTCAAGTCAAGTAATAGTGTCCTTAAATTTTAGATTCTCTTTACGTATTTTTCTTTTAGCAGTCATTTGTTAAACAAATACTCTAATCGGGAGAGTGAGATTATCATTTAATTGCTTCTAGATAGATATAATTGAGATTTATTTTTTAAGTTCTCATTATTTTTTTATTATATAGTTCACAATAATTTTTACTTAATTAAACTATTAACCTTAAAAACCTTTCATCGTTTTTACGGTTCGAAATTATTTAATCTTTGCGATTTCACCTGTTTTCCGTGTTTTATAAGTAATGATGTTTTATTTTATCATTTTTAACCCAAATAGTGCTTTAAATTTTAGATTCTCTTTACGTATTTTTCTATTGGCTTTCATTTGTTAAACAAATACTCTGGTCGGGAGAGTGAGATTATCATTTGATTGCTTTTAGATAGGTATAATTGAGATTTATTATTTAAGTTCTTATTATTATTTTATTATTTACTCTTAAATTTTAGATTCTCTTTACGTATTTTTCTATTGGCTTTCATTTGTTAAACAAATACTCTGGTCGGGAGAGTGAGATTATCATTTGATTGCTTTTAGATAGGTATAATTGAGATTTATTATTTAAGTTCTTATTATTATATTATTATTTACTCTTAAATTTGAGATTCTCTTTACGTATTTTTCTATTGGCTTTCATTTGTTAAACAAATACTCTGGTCGGGAGAGTGAGATTATCATTTGATTGCTTTTAGATAGGTATAATTGAGATTTATTATTTAAGTTCTTATTATTATTTTATTATTTACTCTTAAATTTTAGATTCTCTTTACGTATTTTTCTATTGGCTTTCATTTGTTAAACAAATACTCTGGTCGGGAGAGTGAGATTATCATTTGATTGCTTTTAGATAGGTATAATTGAGATTTATTATTTAAGTTCTTATTATTATATTATTATTTACTCTTAAATTTGAGATTCTCTTTACGTATTTTTCTATTGGCTTTCATTTGTTAAACAAATACTCTGGTCGGGAGAGTGAGATTATCATTTGATTGCTTTTAGATAGGTATAATTGAGATTTATTATTTAAGTTCTTATTATTATTTTATTATTTACTCTTAAATTTTAGATTCTCTTTACGTATTTTTCTATTGGCTTTCATTTGTTAAACAAATACTCTGGTCGGGAGAGTGAGATTTTCATTTGATTGCTTTTAGATAGGTATAATTGAGATTTATTATTTAAGTTCTTATTATTATTTTATTATTTACTTTTAGATAAAAGTGTTATACGTATAAATTATATTGTGTGTTCGAAATGATGTACTCTTTGCCATTGTACCTGCTTTGCGTGTTATATAAGTAATATTGTAATATTTCATCTTTTTTATACGAAATAGTAGTGTCTGTCCTTAAATTTTAGATTCTCTTTACGTATTTTTCTATTAGCTTTTATTTGTTAAACAAATACTCTGGTCGGGAGAGTGAGATTATCATTTAATTGCTTTTAGATAGGTATAATTGAGATTTATTATTTAAGTTCTCATTATTATTTTATTAGTTACTTTAAATTTAAGTGTTATATATTATATTGTGTAGTAGTGTTCTTAAATTTTAGATTCTCTTTACGTATTTTTCTTTTAGCATTTATTTGTTAAACAAATACTCTGATCGGGAGAGTGAGATTATCATTTAATTGCTTTTAGATAGGTATGATTGAGATTTATTATTTAAGTACTCATTATTACATTATTATTTACTATTAGATGTAAGTGTTATATATATATTATATTGTATGTTATTGGCATTTTAATTGTTTTCAGATTACCACATATCCTTTAATGAATTCTTTCCTTTTTATAATCCTATGTTGGTCCTCTCCCCTCCCGACAACGAAGTTTCAAATTTATAAAATTTAGTCATTCATATTGAAATAACTTTTACATACCTACATGCATGCTACATTATCATATGAATAATATATTTTAAAAATTTGTTTCATATTATTTACCTGCTCGCTGGTGTTGTCGCATGATTTATTTGATAACGTTTAGAAAAATACTCTTATTTACAAATCATTAATCGTAATACATTTTTAACTGTAGTCTAATGTGTAATAATTGTTACCAGATCAGTATTTTTATTACAACGTTTGCAGATAAATTAACTAAAAAGAATATTTCCTTTTTAAATTAAGAATTATGCCTTCCTTATTTAATTGCTATTTCTTAAATTTATACTGAATATTATATATATAACTAACGGTAATATATGTTTTGCTTAATATTTCATAAAAAATTAAATAATTCTAATAAAATGCTACATTGTACAAATCAAACTTTAAAGTATTTGCAACCTTAAAGTGTGCAAAATAAATACAGTACCTACCTACCAGCATAGAAGATTAATTTGTAAAAAATACTTTTAAAAGTAACTTAAACCACCTTTATCAAACAATTATATCAATTTACTGAAACTATTAAAAATAACATAAAATTTTCAATGGTATTATACTTTTTTAACAGATTTTTGAACAAATCAAAAAAAGCTTTTGCAGTTACAAAACTTAATTTTGTATTTTTAATTTTTTCTTTTGATTAGCTTCAAGAAATTACTACTATAAATATTATTACCATACCATATCTCATACAAAAAATTATTTTGCAACATATGTTTGAAGTAAATCTCTTATTTGTTTTAGTTGAACGTGTATATATATCTGAAATACATCGAAGACACAATTTATGGAAAATTTATTATCGTTTATTTTGAAAAACAATTCAATGAAGCATATAATAGTGGTCTTTTCACATCTACAAATTGTAAGTAAATAATCAATTTGTTTTGAAGTCAATATATTTTCTTTATTTATTTATTATGGATAATTCTTTTAGGTAAAAGATATTGAAGCTCTACTATGAAAACACTTTACTTGGAATGGTAATGGAATAATAGTTTTAAATTTAATTCAGAGAGTCCGGACTATGTCAACCCATGCTACCACCTTTACAGAAGATGGTAAACTCTCACATTTTAAACCATTACAATATGAAATGACATAATGATGATAACTTTACGTCAAGAAAAGTTACTGGTCAATGTAAAGGAAGCTAATTAATATTGAAACTTTAAAAAATATATATAAAAATAGTTGTAATTTTAACAATAATAAAGTTTTTCCTGTCAAAAATTATACAATATTTGTAAAATAAATAAGGAAAATGTAAGTCAATCTATATATGAAGTGATTAAATTATTACACCAATTATCTAGCAGATATCTAACAGTAATTTTTTCTTTAAAATATGTATTAGTTTAACTTTAATTTAAAATTAGAAACAAGTAGTCATCAAAAACAGTTTTGCAGGACTATTTATTGCAATAACTGTATATGCAGCAACAAGAGGAAAATATAACAAATATTTTTCTATAACTTTACTATACTTTATATAAAAATTACGATATGTATAATACCTATTATAGTTTTATTATTATAGAATATATGAAAGAATATTGAATTCGGAGTTTTGAATATTTCACCATGATGTTATTCAAGAATATATAACTAAATCATTATAGAAAAATAGTAAAAATTAACGGAATTACTCCACTAAACATAGTTACGTATATCACATTTACTTAATCTAACAAATTACCTATTTTATAAAATACTTTACCTAATATATTACGATTTATATGACCGTCTTTATGGCTTCTTTAAACGATTTTTCAAAACAAGAAAAAAATTATAAAACTTCTGTAGAAGATCTTTTAAAAAATCATTAAATATAAATTTCAGGCAAAATTGAGTCCTTCTTAAATTATTTTCATATTACTCGATTTCATAAACTTACTTAAATGATCGAAGGAAACACTACCTATATCTTATAATTATAAAAATTATTCTATTATAATTTAGAATGTAAAATGAATACTAAAATAATAAGAATAACAATAACAAATTTATTTATATGTGCATAGATATAAATTAAAATCAATTAGTTTACTATTGCTTTCCTATTTTTTAAGTTAATATATCTAAGAATTCAGTGTACTCTTATTTGTTAATTAATTTTCAAATATATTGAAATATTTGCAATGCATGCTTTTTTCTCAAATAAAAATTATTTAAATTAAAAATTAATTCTTTATTTATGTTTCTTTATACAATAACAATTGTTTCTAATGTAATTATACAAATATTAATGATGGCTTAGAACAATTATGCTTGACGTCAAATTGATAATCGCAGTGATAAAGGGAAAGACTCTATTTGATAAATTTATTATATTTTTATAAAGTAGTTTTCCTTCGCAAGAAATAGTAGTTCTGATATTTACATTAGTAATGTAGTTAAAATTATTATTTTTATGTTGATAATTAATTAAATCGTCTTTTTTTCATTGGTCAAAAACATTTGGAATGGTTCATTATACAGCAATTATTATTAAGGACATATAATTTTTGAATTTCTTTTTTTTGTATTTGTACTGATCTTTTCCTCTTTCTGGAACTTTATTGGGACATTAAATCATGCCAGCTTCTATTGGGTGATGTACTACTGTTCGTTCTTATGTGCGTACCATTCGTGCAAGAATCTATCTTGGTCGACACCTTCATCTTCACCTTCGAACATATCTTCTTTATTTATTAAAAAGTTTCACTAAAATTAAATTGCAAATGATTAATATTTCAAAATACTTTATAAAGATATGCAAAAAATATAATCTTACATTGAAAATGCATCTCATAAATGAAGCGCATCCGTTAAGAATCAATCTATATCCTCTGACTTAGCTTTGATATGATTACGTTATTTTATGGAGAAATGATTACCGTCGAGCATCAAGTACATACACAGCGATTAATCCCATACAATTGCTTCTGTTCTTCCCTAAACATATTAAAATATTTATACAGTAGAACTGCAATGAGCAGAACTGGAGTTCTACTGCGGTGTTAATTAATGTTTTATAACAACACAATATTTAGGAATAATTTAACCAACATCATAATTTTTAATGCCAAAATATTGTTAAATATTTGCTATAATTATGTGTGATTGACTATTTAATCTATCACACTGTACATGCTTATTGTATTATAATATTTGACAATGAAGTTGACATTTCTGTTACACTAAAATATACTTAACAAATTAGAATTTGTTTACAAAATAAAAGCAGACATTTATACTTCAATCTATACTTAAAATAGCAGACAATTTGTGATTTTTTATCTTTTTCAGTTCAATTATCATTATAATAATATCATAGCGCAAATATATTGTGTGTTATGTTTAAACGGCTCAACATTTATAAAGATAAGTAACCGCAAAACTATGATAGTTTGAACAATAATAATAATTTACAATATGAAAGCTTATAATTCTTAAATTTAAATTCTTAATTTAAAAAGGAAATATTCTTTTTGGTTAATTTATTTGCAAACGTTGCAATAAAAATACTGATCAGATCACAAAATACACTTTCTACTATACTTGACATGTGTATTTTGAAATGATTGCGATTAATGTTTTGTTAAGAATAGTATTTTTATAAACGTTATCAAATAAATCTTACGACAACACCACGAGAAGGTAAAGAATATGAAACAAATTTTTAAAATTCATGATTCATATGATAATCAATTATTGCACTTATGCAAAAGTTATTGCATTACGAATATGACTGAATTTTATAAATTTGAAACATCGTTGTCGGGAGAGGATGTGGCTGACATAGGATTATTAAAAGGAATGAATTCATAAAAGGACATATGATACTCTGAAAACAATTAAAATGTATATAACATAGTATACAAATATACAATAAAATTATAGTAACATTAAAATGAATATGGACTAAATAACAATGAGACCTTAAATAATACAACAACATTTCAATAGTCTATTAATACGAGTAATAAATTATATATATATATATATATATATATATATATATATATCCAAAAGCCAATAAAGCAGTTAATTAAGAAAAATAAAAAAGTAATATTTTTTCATATATTGGAATACATAATCAGAATCAGAAGCTATAAAAAAAAAATCCTTTAATAATATATAAGGAATAAATTATGTATCAATAACTAAATGGAAGGATTGCATATTACATTAAAATTTCCAAAAATAAAAAAAATGGACTTAACCGCATTAGCTTCTGGGAATGTAATAATGTAATCCTCTAAACTTATATAAAAACTATTATTTATTGCTGGATGTTGTTAATAAAATTCGCTACAGCTGACATTCCTCGTGAGTTCCAATGTAGTAGGTCAGGATATCTAAAATTGATATATATTTAAACCAACGTGCATTATAGTTCATTACTTATGGTATTATTATCTTTACCCCTCAAACATATCTGTTCTAATGATATTTCTTCTCATAAAAAGATGACGTATATCTATCACTCTGATATAAGGAACTGCAATATTTTAACAAGTTAATAAAAGTATATACTTCAAAAATTTATAATACATTTAAATTAATATTTACTATTATTTAAGGTTAATATTGCCGTATTGTAGTCATCTGTTAATGTTTTTTTAACAACGGTTTTTGGAGTTAGCGGAATTGTCAGCCAAATGACATTGTTCCCACTAAGTTTTCTGGCTATATTGTAGCAGTTTAGCCTAAACTGCTGTACTGGGATACCCTAAAAAATATAAAAATATACTTTTCATTAATCAACAAGTTTTATAAATATAAGTTATATATGTTAAAGAGTTAAGAACTAGAAATAGAAATGTAAATAAAATACGTACACGCAGAAGATCATTTACTCCAATCATAACTAATACATTTCTCATCCTAAGTGTTGAATATATCCTATTAAAATGATTTGCTAACTGTCTCGATTTTCTTCCACCAACTGCTAGATCTACCGTCCATTTATTGTTTTGGCGGTATTTTATTTTTCCTAACATTCTGTCTCCGAATCTTACCATGGACGAACCTCCCATTAAGAATACATTACTGGCAAACTATTAATTTTAAAATGAATGAAAATAATTTGATTTTTAATATTTGATTAATTTATTTAACAATTTTATTTTACTTACAAGATCCATTTTTCACTTAACTTTATATTAAATAAACACTGCACGAGTAAAATATAAACAACTACACGCACTCAAAAGCAAAACATATATGACTGAAATTGAACAATGCTGACTGAAAATGTATTATACTTAAAAGTGAACACGTGCAAAAAGCGTGGCCGTATTTGGAGGTGTGGTGGCCCTGGATCAACGAAGGAGTAGAGGCCCCTAATTATTTTACATATAAAAAAAAACAATTCTTTTCCGTCAAGTCTTTCAAAAATTTATTGCTTTTATCTGTATTGTGGAAGCCCTTTTTTGTTGAGGACCCACTTGCCCTCTCTTAAATCCGGGCCTGCAAAGAGCAGCTGCAGAGAAAACGTACACTCAGTTTAATATAATTTAAAATGATATTGAAAATTCTTTAACTTTATCGCCCATACAAAAGGAATATAAACTAAATCTATTATTAATAAGATTATTATTATTAGATATTATTGTAGAACTATAGAAAGAAATATTTAAAAAAAACATAATTTCCCGTAATTGGAAACCCATTATTTTGCAGAAATTGTGGAAAATATGAACAATTTTTGCTATAAAACTATTAGGCCACAAAAGATAGAAAGTTGAAGTTTTGCAAATATATTACGGTATTTTTATTAATAGTTAGTTAAATTATTATAATTACATTCAAACCAGATATTTTATTTTAAAAATGAAATTACGAATTACTTTATTGAATTCAAATAATATAGACTAAATAAACGTCGCTTGCGACGGGGGTAAAAGCTAGTAATACTATAATGTAATATAATAAAATACTTGCAAATTAACTAAATAATAATAATAATTTTTAAAAATAAAATGTTTACAAAATAACTTTTCTTAAATAAAAGTTACACTATAAATCAAAATAGAGACATTCCATATTTATCTAAATTATGTAAAGGAATATAATGGAAACAATTCGCTGACGAATTTTATAGAAGATTGCGAAGTCATCATAGATAATTTTGCCATATTCCCCGGTAAAAATGAAGATAAAAAAGAAGCTATTAGGAATAACGGTCTATTGCTCTCAGCTATAAAAAGCAAGATTATTGGAGACGCAGCAAGTTTAATAAAGAATAAACATATTAATACATGGGAGAAATTAAAAACTATTTTAATAAATAGTTATACTAAAAACCGCAGTCATATCCCGCATACAACAACACTTAAACGAAAGCCTAATGAGAAAGTTATTACTTATTACTTAAGATGTTTAGAATCAGTTAACAACTTTATTGTTTTGAACACACTTCACAATAAAACATCTTTAAATATGAGAGCACTGGCAAAACATCACGATTCCCTGATGGTGAGAGATTTCATAGAGGAGCTAAACGATCCCCTTGGATGTAAATTAAGACGCCAAAATCCTAACACAATGGATGAGCTTCTAGAATTAATAATAGAAGATATGACGAACCACGAAATCCATACTAACGAGGAATATAACCACCCTCACCAACAACAACTAAAGAACACACAAGATTTTCAAACAGAGCCGTCAACACAAAAACCGTGTGAAACAATAATCGAACAAACCATTAAGAATAAAGAAATAGACAATTTACGGACGGAACTACAAGAAGTAATCATAAACAACGAGAGTACAGAAATCAAAATACAAAAACAAAATGCAGAAGAAAAACGGGACACAGAAATAAATGAAAATAAAAACGATATTAAATTACAAAAAGAAATGGCAAACAATGTGCCCACAAAGGGCAAATAAAAATACAAAGCCAGAATAATTCAGAAGAAGTTCTGAATACAGATGAAAAGGAAAAATAACTTGAAGAGTTTAACAAAACAGAAGTAAAGAAAAAGACAATTGTTGAAGTAAAAATGAAGCAAGGAAAAGTAAGCGTCAAACAAAACACAGAAGATCAGAACATGCAAGATTTCAAAGTAGAAAATCAGCAAAATATGAAACAAGTATCAGAGAATCAAAATACACAACATTTTAAAATATTAAATTAACAAAATGTTAAGCAACAATCAAAAAATCCAAATTTTCTAGATTTTAAAGTAAAAAATCAACAAAAAATCAGACAAGTAGCAGAAAAGCAAACTATACAAGAACTTGAAATAGTGAAGCAACAAAACATCAACCAAGAAAAACGAGAAAAACAAAATATGCAATATTCTGAAGTAAAAAAATTACACAATATAAAGCAAGAAAAAGTCGGAAATAATAAAAATCAAAATTTTAAAATAGAAGAAAAAATTGAAAAAAGTAACAAAGCTAAGTGCATACCGGAAAAACAAGAAGATTCAGAAAACGAGGCACACACTTTGTGGATAAATGATCACAGAAAAGAAATAATTCGTGGACAGAAGATTAGAAATTCGGCAGAACTAAAGCAACTATATGGAACTAAACGAAATAAAAATAATAACTGGATAGATGAATATATGACGAATATTATGATGAATAAAAATAATAAAACATATATTGACTTTACTTTAAAGAACTTCCTGATTAGAATAACTTAAAAAAGTCTTCAATACTTCCTGAAAAAATTAAAATTTCAACCTGCACCTTAACAATTCAAATACGCAACCGCAAGCAATCAAACCAACCTGACTATATAATATATTTAACCCCGAAATTTAAAAACTAAAAATAATAAAACCCTAAAACGGATAACCACCTTAATAATGAAAATTGTATGAACTATTAAAATAATTATACAGAACAACCAATACATTTACAAAACAGAACAGACAAAAAAAAATTATGAAACGAATTGAGAATATGAAACAACCACCTTAATGCAGAAAATCGCATGAACACTGGATATCACTAGCAGTAAAACCCATAAACATACAACAAACATAAAAACATACAAATGAAGCGACATCAAATAATAATAAAATAACTATTTCGGCACAAACACCAACGCAGTTAAAATTATTAAAATTAATGAAAAGACCAAATTATTTAAATTAAAATAAAGAAACATGACCTATTGATATCTACATTAACAAAAACTACATTTAAAAATAAAACTCATTAAACGCATTGTAATGATAACACGTGTTAAATGTACACTAATTTAAAAAATA
Source organism: Panorpa germanica (assembly GCA_963678705.1). Classification (NCBI taxonomy): domain Eukaryota; kingdom Metazoa; phylum Arthropoda; class Insecta; order Mecoptera; family Panorpidae; genus Panorpa; species Panorpa germanica. Next base: position 499,447 of record OY783211.1, on the reverse strand, counting down.
AACACCATCGGCAAATATAAAAATGAGCATAAAATAAAAAATGATATAAATATATCAGACATCAAGAAAGAAACGCAACGCACAAGGTAATTTACGAAAGATATACTCGTGTAATCTAATAAAATACGTGGAAAGTCTCATTATCAATTACGACACATGCAAGCAATGCAAATACTATGATTTGAACGCCGCTAAATAACACAAAAACAACTGTGAGATAATAATATGAGCGCATTCCACAAAACCAGAGTGCACCGTATCATAAAACATAAACATGACCCTGCCAAGTCACTCATGCGATGTGTTATTAAAGATGTAATGAAACCCCATACTCTAGTACATAAGATAATGCTACATTAACAACCTAAGTCAGCATTTCTAATTTAGCTACTATGATAACCCATGGACTAACACATTGAAAAACACAAAATAAAATATCAATGTTATGTGCATAAAGTTAAGGAAATAAATACAGACAGTACAAGTTATTATCATGATTAAAGCTACTGTTAAAAATCCAAATGTAGACACAGTATACATGAACACTAACAAAAAACATGGCAATAGCGGAATAAAAACATAGAACCTTTTTTTTAAGTAAAAGAACCACCAGAGTAATAATCAGAATCAGCAAGTAATGAAGTAATAGACGCCACATATAAATTAATTTGCGAAAGATATACGTGGTCTAGTCTACGAAAAGATGTCGAAAATTTCATCAATAACTGCAGCACATGCAAACAGTGCAAATATAACAGAAAACAAATTAGAGCACCGCTAAATAACACCGAAACATCTGAGAGATCATTTGAGAAATTGCATATAGATAAGTTTGGTATAGACAATACCCAATTCCTTACTATAATAGATGTATTTTTAAAATACACACAGGCATACAAAATCGCCAATAGGTCATCCACAGAAATTCCACGGCATACCCAATCATATTACAATGAATGAAAGAACTTCATTCTCAAATAATCTCATCAAAAAATGGCTAGAATTACATAAAACTGAAATTCATATAACTACACCATTCAGACATGAAAGTAATTCCACAATAGAACGAGCACATTCCACGATACTAGAACTATATCGTATAGTGAAACATAAACATGATCTTACACCCGAATCAATCATGAATTATGCTATTATAGGATATAACGAAACCCCACATTTCAGTACAGCATACAAACCTTTTGAAATAATAATGAACACAGGACCCTTTAAAGTACTAGAAGTATCCGATACCTATATAGCTAAAATAGAAAATCTAAAAAATAAAAAAAAATTAAGAGAAACACATGTAGATAACCTAGTGAAAACCAAAATGAAAAACCCAACTTCAAACGAACTTAACGAAGAAGGAAGTAACGTACTATTCGAATGCGCTATACTACTTGTAGATAACATAGAAAAAAACCAAAATGAAAAACCCAACTTCAAACGAATTTAATGAGAAAAGAATTAACGTCCTATTCGATCGCACTACACTACCTGTCGATAAATCTAAGACAGATTATGTTCTACACCTAGTTTATGACAAATTCAACCCCAGAGACGAAGAACCAAGATATTACAACGGATTCGCAAAGTTAATAGCAAAAAACACACTCAGTTTCAAATACATATTAAATAAAGCTAAAAGAACTAATAACCTCGTAGAGGGCCCATATAAACTCACGCGAGGAAGAACATTTGGACACACAATAAATCTTGTCTGCAACCAACAAAACTGCCTGGACAAACTTTCCGAGTTTCTAAAAAGAATTTGAAAATTCACCAACCAAATTAATAATACGAATGCCCCCTATAGCACAAGGACTTTTTAACAGAACAAAAGAAGAGGTCCTTGAAGTATTTATACGACACGGGCCTACAAAGCACAAATACATCATGCACTTAAATCCCGAAATACAAATGAATTATTTATTTATTAATTAATTATAAATAAATATATTAAAATACCATCAAGTACTAAGAAATCCTGATTGTTGCAGGATCATCACCGCAATCAACACCAGCGATATTAATGAATGCCGAATTATTAAAATCACTGATAACCCAGGATTATATCCTGTGCAACTAGGAACAGGCCAAAACATCAAGGAATATTGGACTTTAGTCAAGAAAATAGATTTGGACCCCTTAATAAAATATTATAACCACGTACACCTGACTAGAGAAGATATTAAAATGAAATTAGAAAAAAAGAAATTTACAACCTATGGGCACAGCACTGCTGTAATGGACATACTGGATATGGAAATAAGTACAAAATTTAAACAAATTCTCCCAACTCGAAGAGAAAAAAGAGGCTTCGTAGATGGCTTAGGTACTGTTTGGAAAGCAATCGGTGGAAACCTAGACGCTAACGACGGCGAGCGTATAAATTTAGCCCTGGAGACACTTGATAATAAACAAGAAACTCTAAATAAAGCTATATTTAAACAAATAAAATTAACTAACGATATACTCGATCAATTTAAAACGGCCCTACACACCATTGATTCTAATCAAGAAGAACTAGATAAACGTACCAAATTCCTAATGAACGATATTGATAAACTCCAACACCAAGTATTTAACATCTTTATAACAGAATCGATCGGACTTGTCAGTCAATCAATGCAATTACTTTTGCACCTACTAAGAACCATTGAAACTGACAAATAACATTCGCTAAACTGAACACGCTTAGTGGTTCAATCCTGGAACCTGATCACTTATTCGCAGAATTACAAGCAATAAAGGAACATGTTGATACAACCAAACATATCAAACTGCCTTACGATATTACATCAGAGAACATTCAGCAATTCGAAACTATTAGCAAAGTCAAAACATACACCAATAAAAACCTAATCGTTTTTGTAATAAATATACCACTAGTAAACCCTAATATATTTACGTATTATAAACTATATCCAATCCCCATACCTTCTAACAATAAATTCCAAATGATTATTCCCAGAACCCAATACACCATTGTGAATGAGTATAAACATGTAGATTTTAATGCACCCTGCAAAGAAATGTATAACAATCAATTCCTATGCAAGCTTAGCGAACCACTCAATATCGAGAAAACCACCTGTGAGATAAAACTAATTTAAAACCAGCCAACCAGCAAATGTCAACCCTTAGTGATTCCTCTAACCGGCATCAAGATCCAGAACATCGAATTCAACACCTGGATGTTAATCACAAATGACGAAACCCGTGGCACCTTAACATGCAGCAGCCAGCGTGACATACGTCTACAAGGAACATATATAATACACCTTGCACGAGATTGTCAATTTTCTGTTTCAGATAATACTCTTCAATACACAGATATAGAAGAGAAAGTCGAAGCTTCGAACACCATTTCCCTGCCAAAAATACCAGAGATCTAAAACAAACACCTAAACATCTCTACCGTGACCAACCTAAAACACCTGGACCTGGGCAACGTAGACAAGCTACAGACCACCCTAGCCCTACTACCTGAAGACTTCGATGACAGTAGAATCTCAGACCATGTTCACATAATTAATTATACATTATTACCTATATTATTCATAATAATTACTATTGTAGTATATAAGTTAATCAAATATTTTAGAAAAATAAAAATAATAAAAAATGAAAATGCACAAGAAATAAATAGCAAAAATATTGAAGAGTTGCAAAAACCTTTTGCTACATTTGAAGCATAAGATTTTATCTTAGAGGGGAGGTGTTATAACTCACATTCCATAAGAGTACAAACTAACAATGTCTATTCAGTATCTTTGCTGATCATGCCCTTTATAGATAATAAAATAGTATATAAGTAATATGTTAATCTTAATCTAGTTAGTTCAAGTTCATGTATAATCTGCATCGCGCAGATAGTAATTGGCTGGCTCACCATTTGAGACTAGGCATAAGCTGCATCGCGCAGTGATTATTAGCTCAAATAAATATTATTTAAGTAAAACTAAAATAAATTGTTTTTTTTATTAAAGTCTAAATTACTCAAACTTTAATTATATCTGTACAGTGCGCAAAGGAACACCATATAGTGCAAGATGTAGAAACTGTACAAAAAGTTGAGTGACTTAAAGTTGTTATTATAAATAGCGTAGATTTTGTTTTTGAGTCCCATTTAAAATATGCTACATATTTTTGAAATAAAGAAAAGATAAAACCGCTGCACTTTTTTTATACCAAACCCGCCTTTTCTTATAACAAAATTTTTTTTTCTCTCTCTAAATACTTAATTTTACATGTTTCTAATTTATTAATTATATATAAGTTAAATGAAAGATAATATTAAGATAAATTAAAATATATAAAAACATATATACGTCAAAGTATCATATTTTCTCTTAAAATTGTCTTTTTTCATAAAATATGCAGCCAATATATAAATGGGCTTGTGTCCTTTGTCTTAATTTCTATAAAAGTGTTCTATATATTGATAAAGTGGGTTCTATATTGATATATAAATACATATAGCAGAGATTTATGAGCTGTAAGGTTGGCAGCGGTTGTGATGTCACATGCATTTGGAATGTGTACAACGTTGAATCCCTTTAATAATTAAAGAGACAAAATGACTTTTTTAATTGTTAATATCTCTTAACATATAAGGAGTTATTAAAAAATAATTGAACATTTGAGGTCCTGGTAACCAACTTTATCAATAGTTTGCACAGTTTTATAAATAGTAGAACATGGTTTACAAGCCCATTCAGACGAATAAAAGAAATGCAGTATTTTTACAAACTAGGTTTTGTGTTGTGAACTGATTTCTTAAGTTTGATTTCGTTTTACCACTTGACATTTATTGAAGTTGTTAAGTATTGAAAGTAAAAAAATTAAGAGTTACTAAAATACAATGAGTTATTAAAAAATAATTGGACATTTAAGGTCCTGGTAGAAAACTTTCAATATACTGCACAATTAAATAAAAGTTAAGCATGGTTCACGAGCCCATTGGATAGTACCCGAGGGAACAAAAGTATATGGATGTTTAGTTATAGTCCGTGTTGTATATTATGTCATTATTTGAAACCTTTATGGGTTACCGCAACAGCTGCTATCGCTGTTACATTATATTTAACATCTCTTTTAAAATCGCATGATTAATAGCTATGGTAGAGATAGGCAAATAGTAGTGTGGAAGAAGGTATGGAAGGAAATAACGTCAAATGTGCAAGTCTTTATATAATGACACATTCGATGATTTGCCATCTCGATGATGTGACCACATGCGCGTTTTTGATTATTCATGGTGTTCGCAGATTATTCCAGGTCTAATATACCTCGTATAATAAGAAATATGCAGCATAACAAATAATAGCAAGTACACAGTAACGGTATAGAACGCAATATGTGACCTTATCAACTGATATATTATAAATGTTTCATAACGATTATTAGTAGTGTGACGTTGAATTTGTTTACTAATTCAAATTAGCGCCATATTTATTGTGACAGTTGTCTATGGTGCAGTGATTATTTTTACTTGTGGATTACTGTATCGGGTGTCTGTGTTTATGACAACACTGCTCTCAGGCAAGACACGAGTGCTGTTATGCCGGTTTTACACCAGATAGACAGTTGCATAAAACTGCAACAAAAACTTGTTTCTATTAAAAGTTGCATCACTGTTTACACCAACTAGACAGTTTTTACAACATTTTTGTCATTTATTGCAGTTGTTTGCAACACAACACATTCTCATCTAGATTTTGTAAAGATCAAAAGAAACTCGGTTACGTTTTTTTTAGACCCGCCGCACATGATCGCAAACGCGAGCCCTGCATCTTGATGGTAAACAGCATGAGCAGTATTATGCTATTGTTAAAAATTCTATAGAGTAACGAAACATTGCTCGACATTGAAATCTTCGAGTTTTCAATCAGAGTCGTTTGTGAACGGTCTTAGTCTATTTGGTTTGAATACGTAGTTTAGTTTCTGCATACATTTGCTCTTCGCCCCGCATTCGATACAAGAGAGGGGAAACATGAAATAAATATACTTTTATCTCTTTCTACCCAAACAAGCAAATTGACATCGCATTGTAACATAAAAAATATGACTCATGCTTCGACATAAGTATATCTCTGACGTATATTTGTACAGCCTGTGTATTTAATTGCTTGTGATTTATTTTGATACATTTTTATAAACATACGTTTCAATTAATCTTCTTCCGATTTGCATTTTAATATTAACAAAGCAGTTAATAATATATAAGCACGGTATGTATATAGATAAAATCTATTCCAAATCAGATTTGGAGTATTATGCAAGCAAAGGACTTATATTATATTATTTATTTATTTTTAATTTGTTATTGTAATAACTTTTTATTTTTGTCCAATTTATTTTTTTATTTTTTTCTCTATTAATATTATTAATTAAATTTAATATAAAAAATACAATAAACTGTTTTATTTATGATAGTCCAAGATCCCAGGACCGGCAGACATCACTTATTTTCTATTTTCTGATTATTATCTTCAGAAAATAAGTAATGTCTGCAGGCTCTGGGATCTCACTCTATGAATAATTTAATATAATAATTGAAGTATGATTTGCGGGTTGCATGCTATATGCTATAGGCGCATCCTATAATAAACTGCAAAAGAAACGAAACCAAACCATATTAACATAATATCGTAATAATTAATAATAATAATAAATAGTATTAGTGTATTAATTGATACATCAAATATATGAATTTAATAAAATACATTTTATTAAATAAATGTTTTATTTCCAAAGCCACGACATATAAAATAATAGCAAATTAATTACACTCGCAAATATAAATTTGTTAATTTTTTTCGGCTTTCAGAAAGTATACATTAATTCGTAAACGTATACACAAAATAAAATTGCATGTTCAAGCCAAGAAGAATAAATCAACGCAACCGTGTTTCTTTTGATCTTTACCGACTCGAGATGGGACTCTGTTGTGTTGCAAACAACTGCAATAAATGACAAAAAAGTTGTAAAAACTGTCTAGTTGGTGTAAACAGTGATGCAACTTTAAAAAAAAACATCTTTTTGTTGCAGTTTAATGCAACTGTCTATCTGGTGTGAAACCGGTATTATGGGTCTGTTCAATACGAATAGTCTGTTGCCGAAAAACACAATTGTTGCAAAAAAGTGCAACACGTTTTGTTGCAACACATTGCAACGTTGCATAAAACTGCAACTGTCTATTTGGTGTGAAACCGGCATTATTGAACAGTGTCAGAAGCATCTTGGTTCACTATTCCAAAAATGGCGCCTAAAGCGACATTGAGTCGCCGAGCATCTTAGTTCACTATTCAAAATTGGCGCCTAAAGCGACATTGATTAATTGTACACTGAGTGAGGGTACCCTGGTCAGAAGGGACGGTGTGCAATGGCGGTCGGTCGTTTTTACGGTTTAGATGCCTGGAACGGCAACTTGTAAAAGTGAAGACGTTTTATTTAGTTTTGATTTGAAATTTACAACCTATGGGCACAGCACTGCTGTAATGGACATCCTGGATATGGAAATAAGTAGAAAATTTAAACAAATTCTCCCAACTCGAAGAGAAAAAAGAGGCTTCATAGATGGCTTAGGTACTGTTTGGAAAGCAATCGGTGGAAACCTAGACGCTAACGACGGCGAGCGTATAAATTTAGCCCTGGAGACACTTGATAATAAACAAGAAACTCTAAATAAAGCTATATCTAAACAAATAAAATTAACTAACGATATACTCGATCAATTTAAAACGGCCCTACACACCATTGATTCTAATCAAGAAGAACTAGATAAACGTACCAAATTCCTAATGAACGATATCGATAAACTCCAACACCAAGTATTTAACATCTTTATAACAGAATCGATCGGACTTGTCAGTCAATCAATGCAATTACTTTTGCACCTACTAAGAACCATTGAAACTGACATAACATTCGCTAAACTGAACACGCTTAGTGGTTCAATCCTGGAACCTGATCACTTATTCGCAGAATTACAAGCAATAAAGGAACATGTTGATACAACCAAACATATCAAACTGCCTTACGATATTACATCAGAGAACATTCAGCAATTCGAAACTATTAGCAAAGTCAAAACATACACAAATAAAAACCTAATCGTTTTTGTAATAAATATACCACTAGTAAACCCTAATATATTTACGTATTATAAACTATATCCAATCCCCATACCTTATAACAATAAATTCCAAATGATTATTCCCAGAACCCAATACACCATTGTGAATGAGTATAAACATGTAGATTTTAATGCACCCTGCAAAGAAATGTATAACAATCAATTCCTATGCAAGCTTAGCGAACCACTCAACATCGAGGAAACCACCTGTGAGATAAAACTAATTCAAAACAAAAAGAAAGACTTCTTTTGCACCGCTTTTAGAGCAATTTAAGGATATTTCAATAGACTTAAAATTGAACAGTACTAATGAGGATAAAAGAGACGAAAAGCAAAGTGAAGTGTTAGAATTTCAAGACAAATATTTTAAAATAATGGCCAAATATGACAAAATAACTGCTCTTGAAGAATCATCTTCACTTGTTAAGGTTAACAGCCAATCAATTGTCTCCTTGCCAAATATAGAAATACCTTCCTTCCACGGGGATATAGGGCAATGGGAGTCCTTTAAAGAAACCTTCACGAGTCTGGTGCATAACGAACCCAGTTTTGATATAATGAAAAAATTCCACCACTTGAAGAATTCTTTAAAGGGCGATGCAGCATCGGTGCTCTATTCCTTGCAACTTATTCCGTCAAATTACGAAATTGCTTGGCAAATGTTGGTCAGGCGATTTGAAAATAAGAAATTAATAAGAATACACCACCTCAAGTCCTTTATGGAAACGCCAGCTATCAGTTATCAATCAAGCTCAAAGCTAAGAAACCTAACGGACAGTCTCATAAAGCACATTAGAGCTTTACAAACTCTAATTCCCCAAGAAATGCTTTTTGATACCCTTATAAATTATATTGCACTAAACAAATTAGACAAAATTACTCAGACTGAATGGCACAAGTCACCCGAAGCCGCAATAGACAATCCGACCTTCACCTCACTACTAAACTTTTTATCTGACAGAGCTACATTGCTTGAAACCATGTCAGGCAATATCAAAGGACTATCAGGTGTAAATACAAGGCAAACTTTTGTAGCCAGTCAAGCGCGAAAATGTTTTATCTGTAAAAACGACCACCAAACTTTTAAATGCCCTGATCTATTAAAATTATCTATCTCAAATCGATACGCAGAAATAAGTGAAAGGCAATTATGTTTCAATTGCTTAAGGACTGGACACACAAAGAATGAATGCTCCTCTATTTTTCGCTGTCGGCTTTGTGATAAAAAACACCACACTATTTTGCATCAGCAACAGGATGCTGATTTTGATTCAACAACTGACCCCAACATTACATTATCAAGCACCAGCCGGCTAAGTAACCATAACCCTGTTTTGTTATCAACAGCTGTTGTGCAAGTAGTTGACGCCAATAATAAGCTGTGTACTGCTAGAGCTTTACTTGATAGTGGTAGTCAGAGTAGTTTTATATCGAAATCGCTCGCAAGGAAATTAAAAATACCACCTAACAAAAGTAACATATCAGTTCTGGGTATAAGCAGTGCAAAAACTCAAATTACTAAATCAATAACAATAAATATAAAATCCGTGCACACTCATTTTGCAACAAAATTACACTGCCTCATTTTAAAAAAAATCACCGGAAACATTCCTTCAACAAATCAAGACCTTACCGACATTCATATACCGAAAAACGTTAGTTTAGCTGATCCATTATTCCACAAATCTGAAAAAATTGATTTATTACTAGGCGCGGATATATTTTGGGATTTGCTGCGTGTCGGGCGCATGAGCTTGGGAAAGAACAAACCCACGATTCAAAAGACCACCCTGGGCTGGATTGTCACAGGTTCTTACTGTAACAAAAGCAGCAGGCAACGACACTGTTACTTTTCTCAACAGCAAGAAATTCAAAATCAATTAAAATTATTTTGGGAGTTAGAATCAGTTAATAACGTAACATCACAATCAGAGGAGGAGATTGCATGTAAAACTCACTTTAAAAAGACTACCTGTCGAAATCAAGATGGCCGTTTTGTTTGCAAAATACCATTTAAAGAACCCATTCATTTACTCGGTGAATCAAAGAAAATGGCTATCAAACGATTTTATTCACTGGAGAAAAAACTTCAGACTAACCCACAATTAAATGAGTTATATTTCATTTTTATGAAGGAGTACTTAAACAATAACCAGAACACCACTTCACAATCCTATTTTTTACCCCATCACGGGGTGTTAAAACCTACTAGCACTACCACCAAATTGGGGGTAGTATTTGATGGTTCTATGAAAACCACCTCCGGATATTTCCTCAATAAATTGCAAGCAGTCGGACCTGCGATACAAAATGATTTGGTATCCATCTCATTAAGATTTAGACAATTTACATACGTTGTAGGCGCCGACATCGCAATAATGTACCGGCAAGTGCTAGTTCACGAATCCCAAAGAGACCTTCAACAAATACTTTGGAGATTCAGCCCCAAAGACCCTTTATTATCGTATAGGTTAAACACTGTCACCTACGGCACTGCTTCAGCTTCCTTTCTGGCTATAAGAAGTTTGTGTCAACTTGGGTACGATAATGAAATATCAAATCCTAGCGCTTCCAAGGCCATTTTAGAGGATTTTTATGTTGACGATCTCTTGACGGGATCCGATACTATAAACAACTTAAACATACCTCGTCACTCATTAATTATAAACCACGTAAACGTGCTATTACATAGATTTTGTGATGCCTCCGAAAAAGCATACGGAGCTTGCATATATCTAAGAAGCACTAATGTTCTCGGCAACGTTAAAATTTCACTATCGTGTGCAAAGTCAAAGGTCGCTCCTTTAAAAACTATAACCATTCCAATACTTGAGCTGTGCGCTGCCGTCATCTTGACTAAACTGTCAACAAAAATTATCAACACACTCTCCATCAATCTATCAGACATATATCTGTGGTCTGACTCCACCATAGTACTATCATGGTTACAACACACTCCGAACACTTTAAAGACCTTTGCGTCAAACCGTACATCAGAAATTCTATACAACATGACTTCCAATCATCATTGGCGTCATGTGAATTCTAACTCAAATCCGACAGATTTAGTATCACGAGGTGTAGAACCTCAAAACTTAATAGAGAATTCGCTTTGGTGGTCAGGGCCTTCTTGGCTACACAATGTAGAAGAAGCTTGGCCTACCAGCGAATTCACAATCAATCATATACCAGACATGCGTAAATGTACTACTATCAGCACTCATACCAAATTAGAAACCGATATATTTGCTTTGTATTCATCATTAAGAACAATGATGAAAACGTACATGAAGAGAGCTTTGAAAAATTCAAATTTAACGTGTTATAGTGTATTGGTACAAATTGAAGCCAAACTAAATTCACTTTCATTATACCCTATGTCCACCGATCCTTCAGACCTTCGTCCCATCACACCTGGACACTACCTGGTTGGTAGACTGTTGACAGCCCTCCCAGATGTTGATTACACAAACACTAAAATGAACAACTTACCGCGCTTCCATTTTATTCAGCAGCTTCTGCAGCACTATTGGAAACGCTGGTCAGCCGACTACGTTAACCATTAACAACAACGACAAAAATGGAAAAGAGCCACTGGACCCAAGATCACACCTGGAATGCTGGTTCTCATCAAAGAAGACAACGTTCCACCTCTGCAATCGATACTAGGTCGTGTTGTTCATTCAATTGTTGGCTCTGACGATCAAGGTCGGGTCGCGGTCATAGCCACCCAAGGAGGACAAATTAAAAGGGCTGTAAGAAAACTAGCACCCCTGCCCGAGCAGCCAAATTGGAATTCGAGCGAATCCAACGCCGGGACCATGGACGAAATCCAACAGTAGTATCTTATATGTTAAAAATCATTGTAAATTGTTTGATGTAAATAATTGTACTTGTCAGTTATTTCCCCTCTATTCACTCACCTTAAGACATTGCAAAAACCAAAACCTTTTATTTCAATCCAATTCAAATACGCATTTCTTTATCTAGTCGAACGACCTTCAAATATTCTCATTCCTTTATTCTTTACAAAACCCGTTCCATTTCTGTTATAAACAAAACTACATTGTTTTACATTTAACAAGTAAAATAAAATACTAAATTTGATTCTGTATCAAAAATATAACCAGAGCTGTTAGACATAAAACTTGGTAGTTGTAATTATAATTTGTAGAAATATATAAAGATATTAAGTTAAACGAAGTGTGCTGTTTTATTTAAATAATCGGTTCAAATTGGCTTACACCCAATTGAAAAGAACGTTGTACCAAGATCATCAGCGAATCGACTCTTGACAACGTTACAACTTCTTCAGAGTTTTCTACTTCCTCTTTAAAGAGCTCAATATAATGTCTATGGAGATACGTAAGAAAGTAACACCGACCTTTCATTATAACATTTTCTTGTATAAAATCACAAACTTCGTTGAAAACAGCTTGATGTTGTTGACGAAGATCATGCCAGGATGTTTTAGATGTGCTTTTCTTAGATGATATTTTATAAGAATACTCCAATTGACATTTATTATGATAATATATAATTGAATCGGTAACATCTTGAACTTTTTCAATTAATTCCGCTAAGTCTTCTTCTTCTTCATTCAATTTCTTTAAAAAATTGTTTTTATCAGCTGCATGCATTGGTAGTCGTTTTAGTTTATGTCTTTTACTCTTTTGGTCACAATAAATACATGTCTGATTTTTACTAACACTTAAATCACTTTCAAATGAAACATTATTAGAAGAGGAATCAACAACACACTCAAACGCCACAGAAGGTTCTTCAGAATTAGATGAGACCGGTTCAACTGATTCTAATTCAACAGCTGGCTCAGGTATTACAATGGGTTCTGGTACAGTACTAGCTGGACTTGAGTTTGATGCTACATCAGAATCCGAAGCTAGAGAATCAATTAGTTGACTTGAGGTAGATGCTGTACATACATCATTATTAGTGATAGGAATACTTGGTAAGCTTGATGACACCCGATGAATTTTTTTTTGGAGCATTTTTTTGTTTTTCTGAGATTGGAGAGAAATATTTTTTTGGCAAAGCAGTGAAACATTTGTAACAATCTCGATGGTAACCACTGTCGTACAAATCATCTGGTAAAACTACGTCTCCGAATTTTAGGTTATAAATTGTTCGTTGTTTTAAAATATTTTGGCACTTTTTAAATGTCCCTTCTGAAAATAATATTAATTTATCGTGAGCTTTTTTACAAAATGTACACTTTAATGATGGTTCCGAGGATTCTTCCATGATATTTTCTATTGAAAATAATTTAATATCACTCACAAATTACACGATATAACTGACAAAAACATGTGGTCTCATAAACACAACTGCACTGTATACTATGGTTGTGGCTGTATACTACTACGGTGTGCGCAATAGTATATACGCATTCACCAGGGTATTCTCACTCAGTGTCACCATGGATGTCTCACTCATGATACTCACGCTCATACTCATGATTGCATAATTTAATTGTTTAGGGGATGTTTGGTCATTACAATTTGTCTAACTGATTAAATATAACTTTGTAATAGTTATCTTAATAACATATTTAAAAATCAGACATTTAAAAATAAGTAAAGTTAATTTATTTTTTACAGAGCTTTAAAGCGTCTAACAAAAGTTCTGGCCCATGGAAAGCGTCTGACACTTTTAATTTTACTTCAGAAATAACATTCTACAAAATATATTTAAAAATCAGTCATACAAATTTAAGTAAAGTAACTCTGATTTTTAGTTACCTTTCTCACCTGGTACCTGCACAGGTGTCACCGAGCGAACTCCACAAATACGCAGGTATTAAAAGTACATGTAGAGACTACTTAGAACCGATAGTTCTATGCTTTTGAAAATAAGTTATGTCAGATCGCTCTGGGATCATGGACTAATAGGATTAGAGGAAGAATAAAGAGTAGATATTTGTGACATTAATGCCAAGTTACTTGAGGAGGAAAAACCAACTTATTTCCACATCCTATCGGAACTAAGTTGTGGTGACTTCCAGCACATAGGTATGCTATGGAAATGCAGATCGTTAGCCAGTTGTTATAACTGTGGACAGCGGGGGCGACGTGGACGCCATCTGCACAGGTTCCAAGAACCTATCACGTAGCTCACCTATCATGAGCACCCGAAATAACGGTCCTGAGGGGACATCGCGATTTTAATAATGAATACTCCCGAGCGGTGAAGGGTTTGTAGTAGATAGGGACAACAACAATTGATAAAACCCACTCCTATTGCATTACCAGATGAACATACATGCAGTAGTGAGAGTTGGAAAAGAAAGAAGGATAAAGGATAGGATTAGAGGAAGAATAAGGAGAAGTTATTTGTGACACCAATGCCAAGATACTTGAGGAGGAAAAACCAACTTATTTCCACATCCTATCGGAACTAAGTTGTGGTGACTTCCAGCACATAGGTATGCCATGGAAATGCAGATCGTTAGCCAGTTGTTATAACTGTGGACAGCGGGGGCGACGTGGACGCCATCTGCACAGGTTCCTAGAATCACGTAGCTCACCTATCATGAGAACCCGATATAACGGTCCTGAGGGGACATCGCGATTTTAATAATGAATACTCCCGAACGGTGGAGAGTTTGTATGATATAATGTGATGATATGTCATGATATGGGATTTATGACATAATGGGATGACGTATGAGTGCGTTGAATTTCATGAATGTCATTATATTGGTATAAGATTGATGTAGATGGATCATAATACATCATTATTGTCATCACCTTGCTGAGGGTCCCTCCTGCTTATCGCTTCCAGACGATTTGCTTCTAGCCGTGCCATTAGTTCTTTTCGCCTTATGAATGCCTCTTCGGCAAATTTTGCAAACTTGTTGAAATTGTCCTGTGAGGAAATCATCCGATATCTTTGGCTAATGTCTATGATGTTGGTGCTTATTTTAAATAATGTGCGTATGTCGCTATAGATTATACATTTTTCTATCATATGGTCAACTGTCTCCAATTCGGTTCCTCCACATATGAGGCATTTATTACCTAAATCTTCATAACCCAAGGTGTATAATTTAGCGTTGATTGATCCATGCCCTGTTAACCAAAATGTTGGATACATCCTAGGTTTTAACCACTTTCTTCGTTGTACAAATTTTACATTGCTTATAAATTTGTATAAGTCTCTTCCTTTTACACTTGTGTCCCACTTACTTTGCCAGGCTATGTGTAATGCTTCTTTAACACGTCTTTTCTCTGCTTTTTTGTGATGTTCCAGAGCTTTGCCCTTTTTGATTGATGCGTTTATTTTGATGTGCTCGTGTTCCGCAGGTAAATTCTTTCTTATGTAGAATGAAAGACCTCTTCTTACCGCTTCTAGATTTAAAGGTAGTTTACCGGTTAATACTTGAAGAGCTTCTGTTGACACGGTTCTGCAGGCTGTTGTCATTTGTAGTAATAATAACCTTTGTAGTGACTCAAGTCCCGTTTTCTGCCTAACTCCTATTTTATTGTACCATACTGCTGATCCATAACAGGATATCGGCAGTATGACACCTTCATAAAGAGTACTTACTATCTCCTTGGATAGTCCCCATTTTGCTCTAGTGTGGCGACTTAGTGCGGATGCAAATTTTGTTACTTTTTCTCTTATATGTCTTACATGTTGTGTAAAATTCTGGCACCGGTCCAGTATTACTCCTAGATACCTAACATGTTCTACCCATTGGATATTATTACTTCCAATCTTTAGGCTTGGATGTCTTGTGGAGCTGAACTTTCCTCTGAGCATCATAGCTGATGTTTTGCTTATGGAAATCTGTAGCTTATTTTGGCACATCCACTCATTCATTATTTCTATAACATCCTTGGCTCTTGATTCCAGTTGTATCCTGTTGTTTCCACCTACCATTACCACAATATCATCAGCGAACGCAACAATTTTAGTTCCTTCCACTGTTAGGTTGAGGCACTCCTCAATCACAAGATTCCAAAATTGTGGTCCCAGTACTGATCCTTGTGGGCAGCCTTTTGTTACGACTTTTGTTACTCTATTGAACTCTGTCTCCACTTGTGTTGTTCTGTCATTGAAATAATCATTTATTATTCCATATATTTTATCTGATACCTTAACTTTTCTACAACCTTTTAACACATTTGGCCACCATACATTGTCAAAGGCTCCAGCTACATCTATGAAAACGCCACACATGTATTTTTGCGTAGTGTCATTAGCCGAGTCTAGTACTAATCTTATCGCATCCTCTGTGCTTCGTCCCTGAGTAAATCCATATTGATACTTATGTTGTAATCTATTTTCCGAGATGTTTATTTTTATTCTATTTAATATTAGTCTTTCCATTACTTTGCCTAGACATGGGAGTAGTGTTATAGGCCTATAACTTTTAACCTCATTTGCTGGTTTGTCTGGACTTTTTACGAGTAATTTTATATTTACTAATTTCCATATTTTTGGAAATTTTCGTTCTTTCAGGCATTTATTGAATAACTCAACAATATATTCTTTATTCAGGAACCATAAGTTTTGTATAATCTCGTTCATTATTAAGTCATATCCAGGAGCTTTATTGGGTTTTAGACCACATATTACCTCACCTATCTCCTCCTTAGTAAATGATTCCTCGGATTGTATGCCCTTATATAATTTATTTTCATTTGTTATCATGTCGTCAGGTACTAACGTATTTAGCAGGCATATCACTGATGTGTTCCAGTCTTTGGTTTCCTCACCAGTATTATCGAGAACTGTGTTATACATTTCTTCTGGTCTTATATTGTCACTTACTAATTTGTATATTATGCCATATGGATTCTTGTTGCCTATTTCTGCCACATATTTCTTCCAAGATAGGTCTTTCTTCGTACTTATGGTGTTCTTGTACAGGGTTACTCTGTCTTTCATAATTGATCTGTAGTAGTCTATCACATCATTTTCCATATTAAGTCTTCTACTACGTTGGAAGTTTTTCCGGGCTTTTCTGACATCTCTTTTCATTACGTTTAGTTCGCGTTCCCACCAGGGTACCGGTTTTGCTCTCTTTGTGCATTTACGCATTGATGTTTGGCATGCTAATTGTAGGAACTCGGTCAGGGTTTTTGCCTGTTCGTCACTAGATTTTGTTTTAAATTCTTCCAAATTACTTGAGGTGAATAGATACGCTATTTTTTCCTCAAATTTTGGTATGTTAATGGTTTTGATGTTATATCTTTTATTGTCATATAATGTTCTTTCATTATCTACATTTGTGTATTCCATAGTGATTGGCCTATGATCACTTGTGATGCCACATTCTCTAACCGTCCAGTTTTTGATTTTACTTAGACATTGAAAGTTTGCGAGTGTTAAGTCTATGTTCGATTCGCCATTTGGAGAGCTAAAAGTTGAGAGTTGGTTTGCTATGTTGACTACTTGAAGTCTGTGTTGTGTTAGCCATTCTTCCAGTTCGGAGTTTTTTTCGTCCAACCTATCACTGTGCCATAATTATGACATTGTTGTTCTCAACTAATGCTAATACTCTGTCCAGGTATTTTATGTATTCTGTGATACCCTCACTTGCCTGACATTATAAGGATACAAGAAACAATGTACCAAAGTGACCATATACCTTAATACATACTCCATGCGATCCACAAAGTGAGTTAATACGTAGTACACTGATATTTTTATTTCTTATTACTATGGCTGACATGATAATGCTACTGCCTTGGTCTTTTGTCTTATTGTGTATTATGCGGGTTGTAACACCAAGTCCACGCATCATTCCATTAACTGTGTATGGTTCTTGAATGAAACTGATATCAATGTTTTCTTCAGTAATTTCGTATTTGTTGTATGACACTCATGGATCTGGCTGCGTTTATTTGTAGGATCTTTAGTCTTGTATTCTTGGCGTTTTTATGCATAATCCGTTCTTTGTACTAGCAGTGAGAGCGCTCTTAGATGTTCAGGGCAGCTCCGGTGTAGCACTGAATGGTTTGATTGTATATTCTTTGTCTTACAATAAGCACAAACTGGTGGCTGTTTTAGGTTAGGGCATGCTTCAACTCTATGTCCTACATTGGCACAATGCTTGGATAAGTCTTTATTATAATTGCATGTTGCACTTCTATGTCCGAATCCTAAGCATTTAAAACATCTTAAGACTTGCCAGAAGTCTACTACTTTATGACAACTCCACATAAGGTATATTCTTCCTTGATGACTCTCTATATTTATTAGCTTATTTCGTATTTCTACATTTGTCTCTATGATTACATTTTTAACTACCGATTCCCTTTTAGAGTTTGTAAATCTTATTCTTGTTTCCCTTGTAAACTGTTCTGCATCTATGCCCTTATCCTTAAAGTTTCGTTCATAAAGATCTACAAGTAGTTCTTCATCAGTTGTTTCTTTGTCGACATCATATATTAAAATTTTTGGTCCAATGACTCTTGGTGGCTTTGCACTTAATTTGACATTCTGGAGTTCAGTACTGTTTTTTAGTAGATCAGCATCTGTTGATGATTCTACCTCAATAAGTATTCCATTTTCCACTTAACGGCTTTATTCTTCTTACTTTTAAATTTGGTAATGATGGTCTAACAGTCTTCATAACCTTTTCCATAATTTGTTCTGTATTTGTAAGATCACATCCTTCGTCTGGGCGGATAATTATTGTGTTTCCACAATTATTGCCATCATTTATTTTCTTATCACAGGCTTTTTTCAGTGTGGCTGCATAACTGGGCTTTTGGGCTTGTATTTCTTGTTTGTTAACACTAATTTTATTGATGGCCGCTGTATTTGCTATAACCATTTTCTTAAGGTCTTCAAGTTCTTTTTTAACATTGTTTTTCTCCACCACCTCTTTTAATAATATTGCACTATCAGTTATTAAAGAGTTTGCAATCGTGGTTATCCCCTTCACGCATTTCATAATTACACTACGGCTTGCATTTTTAATCTTCTCTGCTGTCATAATAGTTTTCAGTTCTTTTAATTTTTCTTCTATATTCGCAGCAATTCCTTTATAAACTTGAATGCCATTATTATCTTCAGATACAATTATATCTTCATCCTCATTTTTATCCTGGACATTATCTTCATTGGAATTAATACTATTTTCAAGACGTTCTGATAAAACAATATCTGACGTAGCATCATCATCTTGGGTATTCTTTTTAATTTTTTCAATCACTGGACTTTTGGTGACTTCCTTTAGAACTTTCTTAGTTTCTTGGTCTCGTTCTTTTGGCGCGGGTAGCCTCTTAACGGTTTTTTCCTTGCCGGTCATCTTCATAATAATAGTTAACTAGTTAACTATTATACTATAATCTCTATTTTATTACACAACCCTTTGGTTACTACCAAAAGGCTGAAAAACGAAAAATTACTCCTAGATAGTCTAGTATTAATTGCGTCAATATACAATACAATATACAATAGTGCAATATACACTGAATTGTTATTAATTAGTACAAATTATTGAGGTCTTCCTCTTCCAATTAACAAAAACAACACTTTTCTAATGTTAATTTATAGTTAATGTTAGTATTAACAATCTTTAGTAAATAGGGACATTTTTTTTTTTATTTATTAAATTTAATAGCACCTCCTAGGCTTCCGCCCATATGTGCTGCTTTTTCCACTTATTCTATCCCCCTAATTTTACATTTCAATTACATTAATATATGTTTATAGGAACAAATAAAATATGTACAAAGTAACTTATTATAACTCATTTTATCTAATTTACTGTTCAATCTCATCCGCCGTGAAATTATCCCAATTCCCTTGCTCTAATTCCTCTCCTTGACTTTCTATTATTGTCTCTGCATCTATTCTTCTTCTTACTTCATCATTCTTCAATAGCATTTTCCTAGTTTCAAAAATCTCCTTCGCATACTCATTATAGTATCGATACCTAATCTCTTCATTTACTAGATACTCTAGACTTCCAATTTCTCTGACTTTTATTCTATCTTGAAATTTCACTCTCGCTTCATAGTAGTCTGGGCATTCTTTTAATATATGTATCAGTGTTTCCCGTTCACCACATCTGCACCTATCATTACTCTCAACTCCAAGCTGGACTAACTTTGCTTTAATAGATCCATGGCCGCTTACCAAAAAGGATAAATACAGTCCAGGTTGAAACCACTTATTTTGCTTTACAAACTTGACATTCTTAATGTGGTGATAAGTTGTTCTTCCTTTTTCCGTTATATCCCATCTGTTCTGCCATGTAGTCATCAGTTTCTCATTCACTGCTTTTTTAGCATTTACAATTCTTCTTTCATGGTCTACCTCATCCCCGTCTAGTGTTTCAATAATAATTCCGTCAAATGACATTTGCAAGTTTTTCCTGATATAATAGTTAATTCCTGTTTTAATTACTTGCAAGTCTATCGGCAACCTACCAGTTAGTACTTGTAGCGCATCTGTAGAGACTGTTCTGCAGAACCTTGAGATCATTAATAATACAAATCGTTGGGCTGCATTTAAATGGCTCCTTATAATGGTTTTATTTGCTTCCTTAAACCAAGCAGCAGCACCGTATGTTATGATTGGTACAACCATTCCTTCATAAAGAACTCTAAGTACCCTTGGTCGCAGTCCCCAATCTTTTCTTGTTACCCTGTTTAGTTTTCCCATGGATTTGCGTAATTTTTCCCTGATATATTTAACGTGTTCAACAAAATTTAGATTTTCATCTAGGATCATTCCCAAATACCTAATAGATTTTGTGCATGATATGGTATTCGCTTTATATTTAACTGTCGGAGCTCTTTTAAATTTTCCTTTAAGCATCATTAGTTTGGTTTTGTCGGTAGATATCTTCATTTTGTGTGTATCCATCCAGTTACTCATCTGCTGCATTATATGGTCAGCTTTTTCTTCCAATTGTTTCCTGCTATTCCCTTTGACGAGAATTAATTTATCATCAGCGAAGCATATGTTAACATTCCCATTATGCGTATTTAATGTGTCCTCATCGAAAACAAAATTCCATAAAATGGGTCCTAGAACTGATCCTTGGGGGCACCCCTTTTGAGTCTGTTTCTTCATGATATTGTTTCCCGTTTGTAATACTAATTCCCTATGATAGAAATAATTTTCCATAATGCAATATAGTTGTCTAGAACATCTAGCTTGTCTTATTCTCCGTAAAACGCTATGCCACCATACATTATCAAAAGCACTCTTAATATCAATAAAGATTCCCATTACATACTTTTCATCTGCTTGTTTCACTTTATTCAGAGCCATCACTAATGCATCCTCTGTGGATGTTCCTTTCTTAAAGCCAAATTGCATCTTAGCATTCAATCCTTGCAAGTAATAATTAGCGAGTAATCTCTTAGCAAGCAGCTTTTCTAGAATTTTCCCCAATACAGGCAACAACGTGATGGGACGATATGAGTTAACATCAGAAGGGTCTTTATCCTCATTCTTCAAGAAAACCTTTAATACCCCAATTTTCCAGATATTTGGAAACTTCATTTCCTTTAAACAATTGTTATAAAGCGTTTCTAGATACTGTGGGCATATTTCGTAAAAACTTTTAACCATTTCAGATGTTATTTTATCCTTTCCTGGTGATTTCCCATCCTTAGTATTCATAACAGCATCCAATACTTCTTCAGAAGTAAAATCTTCCTCCTCACCAATTCCAGTATAATTTAAATTGTCATTTATAATTCGAGACTGTTCTTCATTTTCTTCAATATCGTCATTTGGTGCCGCTTTATTTAACAATAACTCAGCTGTTTCTTGCCAAGTCGTGGTATTATTATCTCCATCCTTTATTGAATAGAAAATTTCGTCTCCTCTGATTTTGTTAGCACTGAGTTTATATATTAATCCCCACGGATCCGCATTGCCTAAATTCGTCACCAATTTTTCCCAAGAATCTTTCTTCTTATTTTTTATTGCTTTTTTGTATTCACTGCTAGCTTTTTTTAAATTCTTTCTATACACTTCAATCTCCTCTTCCCGAACCTGGTTCCTCCTTCCCCACTGGAATGTCCTTCTTGTATTTTTATACTTATTTCTTAAATTAATAAGTTCAGCATCCCACCATGGCACACTTCTGGGATATTTTTTAGTTCTCTTCATAGATGCATTACAACTATCTATTATTACCTTGGTCAATTCCTGAGCTTGTCTCTCACAGTCCAAATGTTTGAATTCTTCTAGGTAATCATTATTAAAAACTTCCCCTATTTTCTGTTGAAAAACTTCCCATTTAGCAGTTTTAATATTGTAGTTCCCAAATCTCTTTGTAGTTGTGTTCCTTTCAGTTTTGTCCATTTCATAATACCTCATTGTAATACACCTATGATCACTAGTGGTCCATTCATCTTCAACTTTCCATAATTTAATGTTTGGTGCAGTTCTTATATTTGTAATGGTAATGTCAATGTTTGATTCCCCGTTAACGGTGCTAAAAGTGTATGGCATTCCAGGTTTATTTACAATCTCCCAATTGTTTTGTATTAGGGCCATTTCAATTTCTACACCTCTGTTATTGAGCTCTCCACTATGCCAAAGAAAGGATCTTGCATTTGCATCAGCTCCTACGATTAACGACTTATCATTCCCTAATTCAAGTAATACCTTATGCATGTATACAATATGAGGTTCAATTTCAGAGGAGGGTGGGCAATACATAGATATTAAATACAATTCCCCAAAAGAACCATATACCTTAGCACAGGCAGCATATTTATCTGTTAGTTGGGTAATTGAAAGAACATCCAGCTCTCTGTTCCTTATCACTATAGCAGCCTTACATTCAGTTTCTACACTTTGTATTATCCTGGAAGAAATCGTGAAACCTTTCACTTTATTTTTATAACAGTATGGTTCTTGAAGTAATACGACATCCAAATCTTCTGAATCCATAAGTTGTTTTACTTGTGCCATTACTTTAATACTTCTTTGCCCATTTACCTGCATAATTTTTAAATATTTAGTTCTATCTTGGTCTGCATGTTTTGATAAATCCTGAGTTTCCCTTGTCTCTTTATTGGTACAGTTATATATATTACTATTTTCTGAGTTAACGTTATTTTTGCTGCCTGTTTAGTCGAGCTGCTAAAATAGACAATGCTTTCTCATACTTTGTCATTTATCAGTACCCGCACCATGTTCCATAGGTTTATTCTTACTTTTACAAATTCCACAAGTTGGGGGGGCATCCTTTCCTTCACAATCTTTATATGTGTGATTTCCACCGCAATGGCCACACATTTGAGTTCCTCTACACACCTTACTAATATGGCCATATCCCTGGCACTTAAAGCATTTCGTAACAGTGTTGTGGTCTGTGATCCGCAGACTTGCTAAACCTATATACAATCTACCTCCTTTAGAATGCAACAAGTTCCTTATAGCAGCATTTGTTTTTATTATAACATTAACTATTTCCTTATTATTTTGTATTGGCTGCGTATATATGACATTAACATTCTTTTCAAACTCGCTATACTCCATTCCATTTCCATGTATATTCTTGTCATATATTGCTTTCTTAATATTAGTTGCCATTTCTGTTTCTACTCCAAAAATCTTCATTTTCCAGCGAACTTCATCATACTTGGGTTTTTCTGCCTGAATTCCTGCTACCTCAATATCTTCACACTGTCTAAGTTCATTTATGTCCTTATCAGAGTCAACTTCCAAAAGAACTCCTTTATCCCTTACCAATCTTATTTTCCTAACTTTTATCTCCTTTAACTTTGGTTTAATAATTGACACTAACTTATCATGCACCATTTGACATGTTTCCAGTTTATTTCCCTCTTCTGATACGTTAGGTCGAAAAATAATAACCTTCGGCTCTGCGTCTTTCACTCTATTTGCAAAGACAGGTGCCACTCTCTTATTCTGTTCAACATTAATTTGTTTATTAGCTTTTACTACATTTGCGTAGCTAAATTTTCCAATTTCATGTTCTTCATGTTGACTTTTCAAGCCAATAACTTGATTATTTAAACTTATATTTTTATGAATTAATAGATCCATTTTAGATTCAAGCTTCACAATGTTTCTAATCAGAAAATTCCTTACTTCAGTTATTATCTGACTTTTAGGATCACTTATTACTTCAAATATTTTAGTTTTTAATTCAATCATTTCTAAAATTTCTTTTTCATGCTCGTTCTTGCCATCCGTATCTTCTTCTTTTCCATTATTATCATGCCCAGTTGTGGTTCTATGCTCATTAGGAGCCTCTTCTGCTGGACTAGATTCGGTCTCGCTGCTTGCACTTGGTTCATTACCTAACCTTCCTGCTGCTGCCCTAGTAGGCATGATTCTTTTAGTTGCATCAGTATTTATTGGTACTTTATGTAAATTCCCAGTTTTTGTGTTATTTTGACGACTTGCCATATTTTTTTAAAACTCCACTTCTGTGCACTTTGGCAAGCATCCTTAAGCCCCTAAGGGAGCCACACAGTATTCTTTTCTTTCAATTATTATATTGTTGCAATCAACAATGTTCAGTGCAATTTATTTTCAATAATTTTTGTTATTGAATGCCAAGGTCACTAAGACAATGGATGCTATATTGTTTAATAAAATATGCAATGTTCTAGCCAATGGAATTTTTAATTTAATTTAAGTGACTTCTAAAAATCACTTTTTTCACGGTTATATTAACCTGATAATCGGTGGGTATATTACCAGAATATGCACCGCACAAAACTATACACTTCCTACACTTTTTGTATAGAACTAAGAAATATATAGATAATTACAATTATTTTTGCAGGAGCAAACAATTGTCGTACCGCACTCGATCACTAGCGCAATCGTTCTCCAGTAAATAGGGACAGTGAGAATCTTGTTATTCCATTCACGCGCGTCACTATTTAGATGGCGAGGCATTTGGCCTCGTCATGGTTTAGCAACGTCCCCAGCCGGTCAGTGGGTCAGCCCGAAACTTAAGCATCAAGGTCGTATTTGTTCGTATAAATTCAAGGTCGTATTTGTAAAATATTGTTTGGAATGGAAATCAAATAAGAAAAAAAAAGCAATGTAATGAGACGCTTGATTTTACAAGCTGCAAAGTTAGAGTGCATATGAAGTATACTCCAAGTAAAAGTTCTATTTTATAGAATAAGTATTTATTACACTTTATTTAAAATTATTTAAGATAAACACGATATGACATACTTATTATTAGATAATGTTTTATTAATGTTGCTGTGCAGTTATAAAAATAGATGAGATGTTAGGATTACTCAAATCAAAAACTTATGAAACATGCGTAAAAATTAAGAATTAATAAAATGTTGAGATAGGGTACACCTGTGGAATGTCGATGAATCGTAATTACTTTAGCATTAATAATAGTAATCAAATATAAGCTAAAAATTTCGCTCGTTGACATTTGATCAAACCATATATCATGCAAAAAGGGCACTTCCGACACGAAGCACAAAAGCAATATTAAAATAGGTGGATAGCTTACTTTGATACTTGTGGAATCTTGAAGACAAACATAATGCTGAAAATGATGCTGAATAGCGCAGTAATGTGCAGGTGATTACTAGATTCTTGAATTCAGCGACGTCGATTGAAATATAATTTTGTTCGATGAAATAAAACGGCGATGTGTTCGGATGACTTGTAGAAATAATATGTTGAATTGGATTCACTTGTTCTGCAAAGATAATTTCTTGAAAAATGGTGATGGTTTTAGAAACACTTTTTTTAAAATTCGGACCCGAAGCTGACCAAAAATGTTACAAAATCCGTCTTCAAGCAAACAAAAATAGTACCAGTCGGCTCTAAGCCACCAAAATGTTGCAATCCGATTACGTAGAACTAGAAATTGTGTAAATGGCTGATTCTACATTAATTTTAGTATATAGATTGATTTGTAGTGGATTTTAATTGTAGAAGAGGTACATTTTGTAGTTTTATATAAAACTCGTTTATTGACTTCTATAAACTTCACTTCACAGATACAAATAAAAATATTTTAATGAATCGAAGAACAAATAGGTGTATATTATAACTGGATAATTGATTAGGTTATAATTACTGAATAATAATTTTATTAGGTTTTATTTATTATTTTTATTATATATTTTTTATTATAATTATTATTTATTATTTATTAGGTTAGAATCTTAGAGAATTCTGTCGAATTGTATCAACTAATGCTTAGAAGAAAACAAAAGAGAGAGAGAAATAAATATGTACAAGAAAGAAATAAATGAAATTAGTTACAACAGACATCTAGCATGAAATAGATTAATTAAATAGTAAATACAACTGCTATTTACATAGAATTAATAATATAACTAAATTACATAATATGAATTTAAAAAAATATAAAAATAATATGTCTTATTATAGAATAAGATATATTGGTTAACTTTAACCAGCTCCTTAGAAAATATCTAACATTCTAAGTACAACACTAACATTCTGATTTTTCAATTTTTTTAATTTTTTAATTTAATTCATAATTTACAATCTGTCCCGAAAAACATTCATCAAATTTTGTTGACACTTAAAAAATGACATGAGAGCTTGCCATCCCCCGATGACGTACTCTTTGACTTAACCTTTTATATTAATACGAGTTTTATGTTGTTGATAAGTTAATCATACTTTTGCGTTTCACCCGTCTTATTGGTTTGTGGTAGTAGATTTGCACAGCTGATTCATTTGGATGATTTCGAAAACTTCGGAGATATTTCTTGCTGATGACTTCAATTTCGTTCTTTGCGTGAGGCGTACTTAGATCTTGATATATAATTACTTTGACATGGAATTAACCGCTTTTGGCGACCCCTCTTGGAATATTATATCTTGTATAGAGAAGTAAAGGAAGTGGGAAGCG
The DNA here is from genome assembly GCA_963678705.1 of Panorpa germanica. Taxonomy (NCBI): domain Eukaryota; kingdom Metazoa; phylum Arthropoda; class Insecta; order Mecoptera; family Panorpidae; genus Panorpa; species Panorpa germanica. The sequence continues at coordinate 472,451 of OY783211.1, read as the reverse complement.
CGTACACTTCATAAAACCGTTTACGTTAGATAGAGTAGAAATGTTAACTAAATACTGTAGTAGAAATGTTAAAGAAAAATGCTAATATAACATAAAAACTATTTCTACTTTATTAACTTGTGCGCCTAAATAGGAATATTGTTCTTATATATAATGTTTCTGTCTTCGGTTGAATTAATGTTATAGTAGCTATAATAAACGATTACAGATTAGTAAATTAGTTAATAAGTCACAATATCTCTGACAGATTATATAAATATTTTACATTTATAAGCTATTCAGATAGTAAATAAAAACCAATTCGTAAAAAACGAAAATAATAAATTATTTTATCGAGAAACACAACTCAATGGAAACATTGTAAAAAATTATGCAAGAATTTGACAAAAACAAAGTGTTGAATCTGAGTTTAGCTATACAATACATGCCATGGCAAATGTTATGGCAAATGACTGCCGTAAAAACAAAGGTGGTTTTGTACAGTGTTGCTAGACACAAAAAAGCAGATCGGCAACATTGCGCTCAAGAATAGGTATATATCCTCATTTTTTAGTGGTCGATTTTATAATTGCTGTTTGAAATTGATGTTAATAAATGTATATTATCAATTGTGTTTTATTAAATACCTAAATGTTGAGGAAGATATAGCAATTAAATATTCGAATTGTAGTTTTAGCACTACAGAGGTCGCCTATATTTATTACAGAACAGGTCCCACTATTAAGGGGTAAGGTCAGTTATTTTTGATATGGATGAGTTCTATATTAAGTATGTTATCTATGTTACGCTCTGATATATAAAAGAGATTTCTATATAATTTTCTATAACGTTAAATCACTTTAATAATTTAAGTGTGAAAGTTATTATTTTAATTGTTAATATTTGCTAAAATATATGGTGTTAATAAAAAATAATTGGACATTTTAGGTCCTGATAACTAACTTTATCAATATATTGCACAGTTTTATAAATAGTAGAACATGGTTTACAGGCCCATTCAGAAGATATAAAAGAAATGCAGTATTTTTAAAAACTAGGAATTGTGTTGTGAACTAATTTCCTAAGTTTGATTTCGTTTTACCACTTGACTTTTATTGAAGTTGTGATGTGTTGAAAGAAAAAAAATGACTGTTAATGTCTCCTAATGAATGTTATATCGAATGAATGTTATTATCTCCTAAAATATAGCGAGTTATTAAAAAATAATTGGACATTTGAGGTTCTGATAGAAAGCTATCAATGTACTGCACAATTTTATAGAAATAAAGATGGTTCACAAGCCCATTGGAATAATACCCGAATAGGAAACATAAATATATGGACGTTGAGTTATAGTCCGTGTTGTATATTACGTCATTATTTGAAACCTTTATGTGTTACCGCAACAGCTGCTAGCGCTGTTACATTAAATTTAACATCTCTTTTAAAGTTCGCATGTTTAACAGCTATGTTAGAGGTAGGCAAATAGTAGTGTGGAAGAAGGTATGGAAGAAAATACCGTCAAATGTGCAAGTCTTTATGTAATGACACATTCGATGATTTGCCATCTCTATCAGGCGACCACATGCGCGTTTTCGATTATTCATGGTGTTTGCAGCTCTAATATATCTTGTATAATAAGAAATATACAGCATAACAGCTAATAGCAAGTACACAGTAACGGTATATAATGCAATATGTGACCTTATCAACTGATATATTATAAATGTTTTAGACTCAACGTAAGTCCATTCTGAAGAGTTCAAGTGTAAGATCATAGTTTTTAAATTTACGCAATATTAATTATAACGATTATTAGTAGTGTGACGTTAAATTTGTTTACCGATTCAAATTAGCGCCATATTTATTGTGACAGTTGTCTATGGTGCAGTGATTATTTTTACTAGTGCATCACTGTATCGGGTGTCTGTGATTATGACAACTAAGCTCTCGGGCAAGACACGAGTGATGTTATTGAACAGTTTCAGAAGGGACGGTGTGCAATGGCGGTCGGTCGTTGGAGACTTGTAAAGATGAAGACGTTTCGTTTAGTTTTGATCTTGCGGTTACTTAAGATCAATTTAAATATTTAAATTGGAATTTAATTGGGGTAATGGGTTATAAGTTTCGAGCGATAGTTTTAGAGGTTTGTGTAATACTCGTGATGGTTATAATAGTATTTGATTCGATTGTATTTTTAAATCTAGTGAAATTATATTGACTTCCATTTTGATTTTTATTTGTCATCGGTACGACAGTTTATGTGTTAACTTTGCTTGTAAAAAAAGGAATATCTAACGTGGGGCACAGGGCCTACCAGTATGGGGGCCGTATAATTTCTGTTTTGTAAGGCGGATTGCCTGACCTGCTGATAATATTCTAATCATGACATGAATTCAAAATAACCTTTTGTGAACGATAACTATATTGAAACCGGTGACGACACCACGAAAATTGATTTTCTTATAAACATTCGACATATTATACGAGAATCCTGCACCCTAGGTGTATTTTGTTGACTGGATAATACCCCATGAAATCCTATTTATGGTATAATTAATTTTTTTATAATAGTCTCCTTGATTTTTTGTAATACTACGAATTTTTGGTTATGGCATCTTACTCTAATTCCATACATACTCACCGATCGCTGCATTGATATAATTTTTTTTATTGATGATAGTTTGTTTTTTTGTTTATTGATGATAGTTTGTTTTGATTGATGATAGATCGATTTATTAGTAATTGTAGTTTGGTAATTAATTATTTTTCTTGTAACTGGATTCTGGATGCATCGATAGTTGAATCATCGTTCCCGATACTACTGGTACATGTTTTCAATTTCCAATATTGTCATATTTTATTGAAATGCTTATTAGAATGGATTTTATATGTTAGTAATGCAGTATATTCTGTAAGTTTTTTTAGGCCACACCTAATACCTGACACAATAATGTATTACTTTTGATCCGTTAATTGATTTAGGGGCAGATAATTTAAATAGAATTGCCTTTTCTTTTGACGGCACGAAATGGAAAAGACATAAAGCTGAAATTTCGAGTGTGTATTGTGCATATTTGCTAATGATTTGAAATCCAATGTTTACCTTCAGTAGCGGCGTAAATTTCGAGGGGGCAATGTTAGAATAAAGTTACAACGTCGAACTTTAGTATGTAAGCTCGCTGTAAACAGTATATATTGAAAATAAATTGACAACAAAGAAAAGTTTTATTGCGGTCTCACTCATAACACATGACTGGATTATTTGATATTAAAAAACCAAAATGATTTAATTCATTGATAAGTTTCTGCAGGTAATCGTGTTGAGTTTTTTTTTATTACTAATTTTTCAATTTTAGAAGTCAAAATACCGATTTTTCATAAAAAAAAAATGAGAAACTTTGTTATTTTAAAATACGTTATAATTTAAAAAAAAAACTCGATAGCGTTACCTCGGCATTTATGTAAAGAATGTGCAAAAGGATCGGCGCAGGTGATTTTGAGCTAGAGAGGACACCGAATGTGATAAAGCTAAGTGTAAGAAAAACGCGTTTAAAAGTTTTAAAGAATGACGAAACCAGATCAGAGAGGTGAATACCTAAAACTGTATATCCCCGACAGTTTTTCTCCAATCGATTTCAAATTTTCACAGAATAAACTTATATAAATAAAAAACCTTAACTCCTCTTAAATTACAGTTTAACTTATAATTTATTAATTTCCAGGCTGATTGGCTATTGTGAATAGTGTTTCTTGTTTCATCACTTGGGTGGAGTATGTGACTATGACTAGTGACTGATCGGATAAGATGTCTAAACTTGATTCAGCTTTTAGGTAATTAGTTGAGTGTCCCTTAATTACGCAAAAGTCAACTAAAACAGGTATTTTGGTTCTCTCCGTTGAGCATTGTGTTCATCTAATCTACAAAGCTTTTCATCATTAATTTTAGTTCAGTAATACCTGTGGTTATAACTTTTTCTATTCGTTATATTAAAAGTTAAAATGAAAAAGGCGAACTGAAATACATGTGCAACTGAAGACAATTAATTAATACAATAATAAATCTATGACGTAGCTATTGCATACGCGTCACAGCTGCGTCGGGACTGGTCTTGTGGAATGACATCTTAGTGTTTGCGGGGTAGCGTCGGTGTCAGCGATAACAAGCTGATGGGGAATTGACTCGGTGGCTTGGCTAGGTGAAGCAGCGAATTAAAGTTTGAGTAGTTTAGACTTTAATAAAAAAAACAATTTATTTTAGTTTTACTTAATAATATTTATTTGAGCTAATAATCACTGCGCGATGCAGCTTATGCCTACTCTCAAAACGTGGTGAGCCAATTACTATCTGCGAGATGCAGATTATACATGAACTAATTAGATTAAGATTAACATATTTGTTGGCGCAAAATGTCGTGATTCTCGATGTAACTCATAATCACAATGTTAAGCGTTGTCTAGATTGTTTCTTGTCGATAAATACACGAAAAAACCAAGTGTTTATGTAAATCTGATGTTGATAATTTACATTTAGTAGTGGACTGTATTTTTATTAAGATTTCACAGAGAAACACACTATTTAATAATTAAATGAATTTATTTGAAATAAAGCAGAAAAGCACGTGTACAAAATAACAATGTATTTATATGTTGCTAATTTAGACTCTTAAAATTAAGAGAGCAACCTGTTACGTTGACGGTCGAAAATGTAAGGGTGGTTTAAATGTCGGCGATGATGCAAGGGATCTCTTACGTGTCAGTAGACAAAAAGTACCGTTGTCCACTACAGATATTACGCAATGCATTATGTTTGCTTGGTAACGTCTATAACTACTTACTTAGTTCCTTAAGTTAGACAACTAGGTGGCAGTTGGTCATCATTTAATATTTAAACCTTAAAATTAAAGAAATTCGCAAACATCCTGGCCGCTATGAAACGGTTACTATTAATTACATTAATTTGGTTTCATATTATTTAAGATGCGAATTATTGGAGATCTTTGGATTGTAGGTGGCAGATTTTTTGAATAGCTCTTTGGTGGGTTCCTTCTGGAGTCTTGATAGAGACGACTCGTACGATTCCATCCTTTCCAGGGTGCAATTCTAGAACTCTGCCTGTGGTCCATTTGTGCGTTGGGGCGTTTTCATCTTTTAAAACTACCAAATCACCAAGCTGTGGAACTCGTGGTTGTCCGTGCTGCTATTTGGTACGCTGTTGGAGTGTGTTCAGATATTCCTTGTGCCAGAGTTTCCAAAAGCTCACAGACCCCCATGATGTGGTGATCGTGGAGGTATAAATTTCCAAGAAATTCCGCGAGATTCTACAGTAGTACATACAGTATGTTGGAATGACGTATCTGATAATAGTTGACCTAGGTCTCTCAGATAATTTCTAGCGCCTACAAAATTTGTTCCATTGTCAGAAAATACTTGTGCAAGCGTACCTCTACGTGCGATAAATCGTTGAAATGCTAACAGAAATGCTTGCGTAGTAAGATCTGTTACCAATTCAAGATGTACAACTTTAGTAGTAAAACAAACAAATAATGCTATGTATGACTTTAATAATTTAGAATTCCTACCATATCTATTTTTGATCATTACTGGACCTGCATAATCAATACCTGTTGTGCGAAACGGGTAAACGGCTGTTATGCGTTCAACTAGCAAGTCACCTAATGGTGCATAATAAGAAGCGGATTTGTGTTTCATACAAATTATGCATTCTTTAGTGACTTGCTTAGCAAGTGTGCGCCCTGAGATAGGCCAGTATTTTTCTCTAATAGAATATAATAGTCCCTGCGGACCTGGGTGCAAACATGCTTTGCTTTCATAATCAATTTTGTGATCACGTGTGCCTTGGGTAAAAGAATCGGGTGTTTGAAATCATATGCAATGTCTGATTGTTTAAGTCTTCCGCCCACTCGAATTAAACCAAGTGTGTCACCAAAGGGTTGTAATGAACGCAGATTACTACTGTTACTGCTACCCTTGTGCAATAATGTCAGTTCTTTACAAAATTCTTGTTCCTCTGCTATCCGAATCAATTTGTTAGTAGCTGTTTCTAATTCAACAGAAGTTAAAACACCTGTACTTCTGTTGCCTCGCAGTGCGCGAGCATTATTTATAAAACGTGAACAATAGGCTGCGATTCGAACGAGCCTGTTTAGATTTGAATATCTAATAAATATGTCATGTACCGTTTTACTATGTGCATTGATAATTACTGGCGGTTTGACTTCAGGTAAATCTAATATTTCCAAGTCGTTTGGGATTGGCCATTGTGTCGGTGTTAAGTGCAACCAACCTGGACCGTTCCACCATAAAGAAGCATTTCTCAATTCACTAGCATCTACACCGCGGGATATAAGATCAGCTGGGTTTTGATTCGTTGATATGTGGGACCAACAATCTGCATTGGTGTTACGCTGAATGTGAGCAACTCTGTTTGCAACAAATGTTTTTAGCTGATTAGATGGAGTTTTAATCCATGCCAACACAATTGTTGAATCTGTCCACAATATTGTTCTCGTGACAGTTAGATTAAGAGATGCTTTAACCTGTTTCATTAGGTCTGTCAAAATACTAGCCCCACATAGTTCAAGTCGTGGAACTGTAAGTGCCTTTAAGGGTGCTACTCTAGATTTCGCACATAACAGTTTAACCTTGGCGTCACCATTCGCGTTAATACTTTTGATATAAACACATGCTCCGTATGCTTGTAATAAAGCATCGCAGAAACCATGTAGTTCTATAGATGTGGGATCTATGCATAGTTTGGAATGGTAAATTCTTTTAAATCTTGTATTTGATGACTTAAATCGAACCAAGATTTCTTAATTTCATCGGGAACTTGTGTGTCCCAATCTATTTGTAATTGCCATAGTTTTTGCAATTAAATTTTTGCAAGAATGACTACTGGACCTAGCAAACCTATTGGATCGAAGATTTGAGCTATGTACGACAGTAAAATTCTTTTTGTAACTTTATTTACGTGTTCTAATGGTGGGACATTGTGTTTTAATGAATCAGTGTTAGGCAACCATTGTATCCCTAAGGTTTTACTTTGTTCGGAAACCAAATGGACCGCGCTGTCGGTATTTGGTGATTCTATACATGTTTTAGCTAAGAAGTCAGGATGATTAGACACCCATTTTCTTAATTTAAAACAACCCTTGGATAAAATGAAGTCAATGTCCTTACATAGTTAGTAGATGAGTAGGGCCGCTTCTAGGACAGTTTAGAAGTTGAGTTGGAAATTATTGGTGGTGGGGATGCATTTAGGTCACGATATGCAGAGGGGGCGTGGCTAGACTTGGAAGAATGTAAAAGGGGGGTAAGGGTGGGGTAAGGAGTGAGGGGGGCGTGGCTAGACAATGTTGGGGTAATAGTGGGGTAATATGAAAGAGTGAGATAGCGATATTAATTATTACATGTGTAATAATTAATATCTAATGGTAAAGAGTGAGATACCGATATTAATTCTTATGTTTGATTTGTTATTGGTTATAAGATTATAACAGTGTTAAATTATTTATAACAGTGTATTTATAGCGCATTCCTTCGAAATTTGCAAACAGCACATGTTCTCATGAGAAACTTTAGACACAAGCGCATTCCTTCGAATGTAACTTGAAGCACACGTGTTAGCCGGCGTCAGCACATGTTCTCATGAGAACTTCGTATATAAATTATTCTTATGCAATATGATAAAACAATATTTTCCAAACGTAGACAAATTTTTTGTTATACATTTTATGTTTTAGTTAAATGTAGGGTCGGATTGGGTATTGTTGTATTAGATTATTTATTTAAGTATACTAAAAGTTATAATATACGTACATTATATCATTGATGATTGTCAAAGCATACAGTTATTTTTTTATGTGTTGTAATAATCATAAAGTCTTATAAGTCAGACAATGGTGTTGTTTTACATATATGAGGTTATAACACCACAGTAACTGTTAAAATAGTAGGAGGATATTTTATTATACAAATTTATTAGGTAGCGGTTTGATCCATATGTATGAGGCTATATAGGTTGTGGATAATAGTAGAATCACAATTAGCTAAACCAAAAGCTCTAACTTAAGTTGAAACAAACTTTTTAAAATAAAACTGCTCGAAGGGTCGGGGCCCCCGAGAATTTTATTTATTTTGAATGCGCGGGGATCATAGAATTAAGAATTGATAGTCTGATGGTAAATATATTATAGTATTAAATAAGTAAAGTGCTACCCTGTTAAATTTTTATATTATAATTTATATATAAGTCTAAGAATATGATTGTTGAGCGTAAGACCTATGTAACGGGATTCTGTTGGTGGAGGTGGTAAATTCATGTATAAATGTCACTTAAATAGAGATGATGTTGAGCTGTAATTACAGAGTAATATTTTCTTAGTGCAAGCTAAAGTTTAATAGTATGAACGGATTTAAGAATATTCCAGGCGTAACATGGTTATTGAATTCGGGAGATATACGCGTCGGCATTGACAGTGAAGATAGATATTATGTGCAGGATATAACTGACGATTTTGATATAGATGATTGTGATTCAGATGATTGTGATTCAGATGATATGACGGATAAAGAAGAAAAGAAGACATACGAGAAAATTATAGAGAGTTATGCTGATGAAATAATAATAGGTCACGAAGAAATTGAAATACAGGAAGAAGATTCTGATGTGGAAATCATAGAATTATTAGACGATGATAATGAAGTTATTGAAATATTAGACTCTGACGATGAAATTGTAGAGGTGTTAGACTCTGATGACGAAATTGTAGAGGTGTTAGACTCTGATGACGAAATTGTAAAAGTATAACATAGTGATTAATGTATATTTTTTATGTAAAATTATATAAATAAATGAACTTTTAAAAGCAATTGTTATTTATATTTTGATTTTGAAACTGAAATATATAATTTAAAATGGATAACGGTTGTAAGATTATTAAGCATATGAGAACAATTATTGAACTGAAAAGTAATGCATTTAAGGTTGGGTTTTGAAATAAGTTTTAATTTTAATAAATATTTTAATCATCCATTGAATTTACATGACTTGAACAATATGAATACAAAATTGCATGACTTAACCAAATATGGGCACAAAATTTTTATAGTACACTTTTATAGAAATTAAGACATAGTACATAAACCCATTACCAAACAGTTTAACTCGGTCTCGGTTTGATTCGGTCAAGTTCGTCGATTCTCGCCATTTGCTATTTCATTTGACAGTTGTTACATTGTTTCGTTCCATACACTTATAAAAAATAGTTTTAGATACATTCTTTTATCTCAAGTTATATTTAAATAATAAATATATATAATAAAATATTATATTCTTGTCTGAGCGACGAGTATTTTGAGCAATACCGTTAGTAGGTTAAAGCATATTATTTCTTCGCATATTATGATTTCTTAGCTATATTTAAAAACTTAAAAAGGCTCTACATTACGCCTGATATAATGCAGCACTTTATACAGCTTCATACATGTTTCTCATACGCACTCAAATAATACATTTTAGGGTATCAATAACTAACCCTATATATTCACAGGATGTTTTTATAAAACTGTCTTATTTATATAATAAACTGTATTGTATCACTTAAACCTTTGTTTGTAATTATTATTAACTATAAACCACGTTTGTAGTTAACCTTTTTTGCTAAACACTTTTTGTTTCTAATACATTACTCTACATCATATACAATGTTGAGATGTCAATATTCTATAGATTCTCTGCATAGTGTACTGTAGTGTACAATCTTTTGCTTTAGACACTTATATAAAAGAGATAGTAAAATAACAAATATATAAATTATTGAAATAGTTACGATAGATGTGTAAATATCTCTTATTGTATTGCAATATATTAAAAAATAACTAAATATTTGAGGTTCTGGTAGCCAACTTTATAAACATACTTTTACAGAAATGAGGCTCCTATTTTCTAACTGTTTACCGGACGTCTATATATTTTCTAAATTAAGCTATGTAAGTTAAGACAAAACTATCAGAAGACATTAAATAAAAAGCAACACGGATCCTATACCTTGGAACTGGTATGAGTAGCGTAATTTGTAAAATATAGGCCTTTGAAAAATTGTCAGAAGTTATCAGCTGTCAGGTAAGCAGTTACAAAATAGGAGCCTTTTAAGTCATGGTTATCAAATATAACCTTTAGTGTCAGCAAGTGAGATGACATCCTGCAGAAATAATAAAATCCACTATACATTGTTAATGAACGCAGTCTTTAAAGTGTTTCTAGTTTAGATAAAAAGAAAATCGAAATATTATTTTGTGTAATTGTTTATTTTTGAAATTCATGTTCATATACAGCAAAAGTATAATAATACCTAATAATTAACATTCTTTTGTCAGTTAAAGATAAAAAGGCTATAGTAAATGTAGTAAATAATGATCAAGCTTGCTTTATGTGGGCTATAACTTCAGCATTGTATCCAGCATCAAAAAGTATGGATAGAGTTACATCATATCCACATTATTCAAAAGTACTTAATTCAAATGGTATAGAATTACCGATGAAATTAAAAGATATTAGAACATTTGAGAAGAATAATGATATAAGTGTGAATGTTTATGGACTTGAAAATAATTTAATTGTGGGACCGTTGCATTATACATCTAAAAAGAAGAAACAACATGTTAATTTATTGTATATTGAAGATTTGAGTAATGGACATTATTGTTGGATTAAAAATATATCAAGATTAATAAGAAGTCAATTTACTAAGCATACTAGTAAACAATTTTTGTGTGATGGATGCTTTTCATTTTTTAACACAGAAGATCAGTTAAATAGACATTTAGAATATGATTGCAATAAGATATATACAATCCTTCCTTCTAAGTATAACGCTAAAGATAAATTGGGTAATATGATATCTCAAAACATTTTAAAATTCGATAATCATAAGAATCAATTACGCGTTCCATTTGTGATATATGGAGATTTTGAAACATTATTAAAACCCATTAGTACTTGTTATCCTGAAACTAATACATCATTTTCAAATAATATTCAAATTCATGAACCATATTAAATGTTCCTTTAATGATTCTTTAAGTAAGTTTGTTACGTACAGAGGTATTAATTGCGTTAAAGTATTTATTGAAACAATAACTGAAGACGCTAAACAAATTTATAAAGTCTTAAATAAAGTGAAGCCTTTAAATAAATTATCTGATTGGCAAAAACAGGAATATGATGAAGCTTCTATTTGCCATATTTGTGAAGGTATCCTCAATGGTGATAGATCATTGTCATTTAACTGGTAATTACCGAGGAGCTGCTCATAATCATTGCAATTTAAAATTTACAATTCCAAAGTTTATACCTGTAATATTCCATAACTTAAGTAATTGTAACTATATAATTGTAAAAGAATTAGGTAATGATAGTGGAAAAATTGAAGTTATTCCAGAAAATAAGGAAAAGTATATATCTTTTACGAAACATATTTTGGTGGAATCAAAAGCCGATAAAAATGATAAAGTTCATAACTGCTATATTAAACTTAGATTTATTGATTCTTTACGATTTATGCATTCTAGTTTAAAAACACTTGCAAAAAATTTATTATCAGAACAATTTTTCGAATTTAAAAAATTCTATCCGAATGAAAATCATTTTAATTTATTAAAACGTAAAGGTGTATTTCCTTATGAATATGTAAATAGTAGGGATATGCTTAATGAATCTGACTTGCCATCTCAAAATAATTTTTATAGCTCACTTAATGGCTGTAATATATCTGACGATGATTACAATCATGCCAAAATGGTTTGGTATGCATTTGAAATGAAAACATTAGGGGAATATTCAGACTTATATTTAAAGATCGATGTTCAGTTGTTAACAGATATTTTTGAAAATTTTCGAGATGTGTGCTATAAAACATATAATATACATCATTTTCAAATAATATTCAAATTCATGAACCATATTCTTTTGCTTATTATATTAAATGTTCCTTTAATGATTTCTTAAGTAAGTTTGTTACGTACAGAGGTATTAATTGCGTTAAAGTATTTATTGAAACAATAACTGATACGTACAGAGGTATTAATTGCGTTAAAGTATTTATTGAAACAATAACTGAAGACGCTAAACAAATTTATAAAGTCTTAAATAAAGTGAAGCCTTTAAATAAATTATCTGATTGGCAAAAACAGGAATATGATGAAGCTTCTATTTGCCATATTTGTGAATGTATCCTCAATGGTGATAAAGTGTTAGATCATTGTCATTTAACTGGTAATTACCGAGGAGCTGCTCATAATCATTGCAATTTAAAATTTACAAATCCAAAGTTTATACCTGTCATATTCCATAACTTAAGTAATTACGATAGCCATCTAATTGTAAAAGAATTAGGTAATGATAGTGGAAAAATTGAAGTTATTCCAGAAAATAAGGAAATGTATATATCTTTTACGAAACATATTTTGGTGGAATCAAAAGCCGATAAAAATGATAAAGTTCATAACTGCTATATTAAACTTAGATTTATTGATTTTTTGCGATTTATGCATTCTAGTTTAGAAACACTTGCAAAAAATTTATTATCAGAACAATTTTTCGAATTAAAAAAATTCTATCCGAATGAAAATCATTTCAATTTATTAAAACGTAAAGGTGTATTTCCTTATGAATATGAAAATAGTAGGCATATGCTTAATAAATCTGAGTTGCCATCTCAAAATAATTTTTATAGCTCACTTAAAGGCTGTCATATATCTGACGATGATTACAATCATGCCAAAATGGTTTGGTATGCATTTGAAATGAAAACATTGGGGGAATATTCAGACTTATATTTAAAGATCGATGTTCTGTTGTTAACAGATATTTTGCTATAAAACATATAATTTAGATCCCTGTCAATATTATACAGCACCAGGACTTTCTTGGGATGCTATGTTAAATTATACAAGTATTGAATTAGAACTTTTAACAGATATTGATATGTTACATTTTATTAAAAAAGGTATAAGAGGTGGAATATCACAATGCTCTCACAGACATGGAATTGCAAATAATAAATATATGTCCAATTATGATTCAAATAAAGATTCTCAATATTTAATGTATTGGGATGCAAATAACTAAAGCTATTGAAGATAACTCAGATGTTGGTTATATATTAGAAGTCGATTTAAGATATCCTAATTATTTGCACGATGAACACAATGATCTACCTTTCTGTGCCGAAAATATTAAACCACCTTGCAATAAAACAAATGACGTTATATTAATACCAAATCTAAATAACAAGTATAATTATGTGCTTCACAATAGATCGTTAAAGCAATGTCTTAAAAATAATCTGAAAATAGATAAAATTCATAGAATTTTGGAATTTAAACAGTCTGATTGGTTAAAAAGTTATATTGATCTAAATACATTAAAAAGAAAGAACTCTGCAAATACATTTGAGAAAAAACTTTTTTAAATTAATGAATAATTCAGTTTATGGTAAAACAATGGAAAATGTAGATAAACGTGTTGATGTAAAGTTAATAACTCATTGGGATAATATAGGAAAAACAATGGGTGCTAATACACTTATAAGTAAACCAAACTATCATAGTTGTTCTATATTTCATGAAAACTTAGTTGCTATTCAAATGCAAAAACTTAAAGTTTTTTATAATAAACCATTGTATTTAGGATTAAGTGTACTTGATATATCAAAAAACTTTAATATACGATTTTCATTATGATTTCATCAAAAAAAATCTATAAAGGTAATGCTAAATTGTTGTATACATATACAGATTCATTAATATATCAAATTAAAACAGATGATATATATGACGATATTAAGTGTAATCTAGATAAATTTGATACATCTAATTATCCATTTAATAATGAATTTTCATTACCTTTAATGAACAAAGCTAAATTAGGCTTAATGAAAGATGAATGCGCGAGTAGTATAATTTGGGAGTTTGTTAGGTTAAGGTCAAAAATGTATGCAATTGATATTGAGGGTTCATGCACAGCTAAAGCAAAAGGAATTAAGAAAAATATTGTAAACAAATTCAATATTAAAGATTATGTAAATTGTTTATCTCAGGATAACATATTATTGATCACAATGAATACCTTTAAATCTATTAAGCATACAATTTATACTCAAATGATAAGTAAAGTAGGTCTTAGTGGAAATGATAATAAAAGTTATGTATTAACTGATGGTATAAGTACTTTAGCACATGGACATTATAAAATTTAGTACTAATTTTAAGTTAAGTTTAAGTTTTGTATAAATTTATATCTGTTTTAGTTAAGATAATTAAAATGTATATTTATATAACAATTGAAAAATAGCATATTTATAAATAAATAATAATATATAAACACAAACCATTGAGTTTTATTATTATAAGATTTAATGTTTTAATACATCCATATAAAATAAGATACACATATTTTATTAGTAATGTTTTGTTATATATAATCTTAATATATATAAATTACGTGTCACTGTGTTGTCCCCTATGGACTCCTAAACTACTTAACCGATTTTAATGAAATTTGTACACCGTGTGCAGTTTGACCCAACTTGAAAGATAGGATAGCTTACATCTCAATTTATTTATCTTATTGCTAATTATTTGTCTATTAATTATCTGTATATGACATATGACATCGGGCGACGATGATGGCGACATCTGTTGACTAGATTGAGTAAATATTCTGTTGAGTAAATCGAAATCTGTTGACTAGATTGAGTAAATATTTAATAGATGGCGCTATGTAATGTAATATGACAAAAACGTTAGGTACAGCAACGCGTGGCCGGGACAGCTAGTTCTTATATAATTAACACTGGTCATAAGAGCTCTAATATATATATATGCATAGACATATTAATGTATGAGTATGCGTACATAAAGTGGATAACAATTGTATACGTTATATGCAGGAGCAGTACCCAACTTGAACGTAATGGGAACGTAACTTGCATGAACGTACTGGGAACTACGTAAGCTTACGTTGAATTACGTTCCAAGTTACGTTCCCATTACGTTCAAGTTACGTTCCCATTACGTTCAAGTTACGTTCCCAGTACGTTCAAGTTACGTTCCCAGTACGTTCAAGTTGGGTACTGCTCCTGCATATAACGTATACAATTGTCATCAAGCATTTTTCCCAGTACGTTCAAAAATGCTTGATGACAATTGTATACGTTATATGCAGGAGCAGTACCCAACTTGAACGTACTGGGAACGTAACTTGAACGTACTGGGAACGTAACTTGAACGTAATGGGAACGTAACTTGAACGTAATGGGAACGTAAGAACGTAATTCAACGTAAGCTTACGTTGAATTACGTTCCAAGTTACGTTCCCATTCGCGTTGCTGTACCTAAGAACGTAATTCAACGTAAGCTTACGTTGAATTACGTTCCAAGTTACGTTCCCATTACGTTCAAGTTACGTTCCCATTACGTTCAAGTTACGTTCCCAGTACGTTCAAGTTACGTTCCCAGTACGTTCAAGTTGGGTACTGCTCCTGCATATAACGTATACAATTGTCATCAAGCATTTTTGAACGTACTGGGAACGTAACTTAAACGTAATGGGAACGTAGTTCCCAGTACGTTCATGCAAGTTACGTTCCTAGTACGTTCAAGTTACGTTCCCAGTACGTTCAAGTTGGGTACTGCTCCTGCATATAGCGTATACAATTGTCATCCACTTTATGTATGCATACTCATACATTAATATGTCTATGCATATATAAAAAAATTCAACGTAACTTAAACGTAATGGGAACGTAGTTCCCAGTACGTTCATGCAAGTTACGTTCCCATTACGTTCAAGTTGGGTACTGCTCCTGCATATAACGTATACAATTGTTATCCACTTTACGTACGCAAACTCATACATTAATATGTCTATGCATATATATATATTAGAGCTCTTATGACCAGTGTTAATTATATAAGAACTAGCTGTCCCGGCCACGCGTTGCTGTACCTAACGTTTTTGTCATATTACATTACATAGCGCCATCTATTGAATATTTACTCAATCTAGTCAACAGATTTCGATTTACTCAACAGAATATTTACTCAATCTAGTCAACAGATGTCGCCATCATCGTCGCCCGATGTCATATGTCATATACAGATAATTAATAGACAAATAATTAGCAATAAGATAAATAAATTGAGATGTAAGCTATCCTTTCTTTCAAGTTGGGTCAAACTGCACACGGTGTACAAATTTCATTAAAATCGGTTAAGTAGTTTAGGAGTCCATAGGGGACAACACAGTGACACGTAATTTATATATATTAAGATTATATATAACAAAACATTACTAATAAAATATGTGTATCTTATTTTATATGGATGTATTAAAACATTAAATCTTATAATAATAAAACTCAATGGTTTGTGTTTATATATTATTATTTATTTATAAATATGCTATTTTTCAATTGTTATATAAATATACATTTTAATTATCTTAACTAAAACAGATATAAATTTATACAAAACTTAAACTTAACTTAAAATTAGTACTAAATTTTATAATGTCCATGTGCTAAAGTACTTATACCATCAGTTAATACATAACTTTTATTATCATTTCCACTAAGACCTACTTTACTTATCATTTGAGTATAAATTGTATGCTTAATAGATTTAAAGGTATTCATTGTGATCAATAATATGTTATCCTGAGATAAACAATTTACATAATCTTTAATATTGAATTTGTTTACAATATTTTTCTTAATTCCTTTTGCTTTAGCTGTGCATGAACCCTCAATATCAATTGCATACATTTTTGACCTTAACCTAACAAACTCCCAAATTATACTACTCGTGCATTCATCTTTCATTAAGCCTAATTTAGCTTTGTTCATTAAAGGTAATGAAAATTCATTATTAAATGGATAATTAGATGTATCAAATTTATCTAGATTACACTTAATATCGTCATATATATCATCTGTTTTAATTTGATATATTAATGAATCTGTATCTGTATACAACAATTTAGCATTACCTTTATAGATTTTTTTTGATGAAATCATAATGAAAATCGTATATTAAAGTTTTTTGATATATCAAGTACACTTAATCCTAAATACAATGGTTTATTATAAAAAACTTTAAGTTTTTGCATTTGAATAGCAACTAAGTTTTCATGAAATATAGAACAACTATGATAGTTTGGTTTACTTATAAGTGTATTAGCACCCATTGTTTTTCCTATATTATCCCAATGAGTTATTAACTTTACATCAACACGTTTATCTACATTTTCCATTGTTTTACCATAAACTGAATTATTCATTAATTTAAAAAAGTTTTTTCTCAAATGTATTTGCAGAGTTCTTTCTTTTTAATGTATTTAGATCAATATAACTTTTTAACCAATCAGACTGTTTAAATTACAAAATTCTATGAATTTTATCTATTTTCAGATTATTTTTAAGACATTGCTTTAACGATCTATTGTGAAGCACATAAATATACTTGTTATTTAGATTTGGTATTAATTTAACGTCATTTGTTTCAATGCAAGGTGGTTTAATATTTTCGGCACAGAAAGGTAGATCATTGTGTTCATCGTGCAAATAATTAGGATATCTTAAATCGACTTCTAATATATAACCAACATCTGAGTTATCTTCAATAGCTTTAGTTATTTGCATCCCAATACATTAAATATTGAGAATCTTTATTTGAATCATAATTGGACATATATTTATTATTTGCAATTCCATGTCTGTGAAAGCATTGTGATATTCCACCTCTTATACTTTTTTTAATAAAATGTAACATATCAATATCTGTTAAAAGTTCTAATTCAATACTTGTATAATTTAACATAGCATCCCAAGAAAGTCCTGGTGCTGTATAATATTGACAGGGATCTAAATTATATGTTTTATAGCAAAATATCTGTTAACAACAGAACATCGATCTTTAAATATAAGTCTGAATATTCCCCCAATGTTTTCATTTCAAATGCATACCAAACCATTTTGGCATGATTGTAATCATCGTCAGATATATTACAGCCATTAAGTGAGCTATAAAAATTATTTTGAGATGGCAAGTCAGATTCATTAAGCATATCCCTACTATTTACATATTCATAAGGAAATACACCTTTACGTTTTAATAAATTGAAATGATTTTCATTCGGATAGAATTTTTTAAATTCGAAAAATTGTTCTGATAATAAATTTTTTGCAAGTGTTTCTAACCTAGAATGCATAAATCGTAAAGAATCAATAAATCTAAGTTTAATATAGCAGTTATGAACTTTATCATTTTTATCGGCTTTTGATTCTACCAAAATATGTTTCGTAAAAGATATATACTTTTCCTTATTTTCTGGAATAACTTCAATTTTTCCACTATCATTACCTAATTCTTTTACAATTAGATGGCTATCGTAATTACTTAAGTTATGGAATATGACAGGTATAAACTTTGGATTTGTAAATTTTAAATTGCAATGATTATGAGCAGCTCCTCGGTAATTACCAGTTAAATGACAATGATCTAACACTTTATCACCATTGAAGATACCTTCACAAATATGGCAAATAGAAGCTTCATCATATTCCTGTTTTTGCCAATCAGATAATTTATTTAAAGGCTTCACTTTATTTAAGACTTTATAAATTTGTTTAGCGTCTTCAGTTATTGTTTCAATAAATACTTTAACGCAATTAATACCTCTGTACGTAACAAACTTACTTAAAGAATCATTAAAGGAACATTTAATATGGTTCATGAATTTGAATATTATTTGAAAATGATGTATTAGTTTCAGGATAACAAGTACTAATGGGTTTTAATAATGTTTCAAAATCTCCATATATCACAAATGGAACGCGTAATTGATTCTTATGATTATCGAATTTTAAAATGTTTTGAGATATCATATTACCCAATTTATCTTTAGCGTTATACTTAGAAGGAAGGATTGTATATATCTTATTGCAATCATATTCTAAATGTCTATTTAACTGATCTTCTGTGTTAAAAAATGAAAAGCATCCATCACACAATAATTGTTTACTAGTATGCTTAGTAAATTGACTTCTTATTAATCTTGATATATTTTTAATCCAACAATAATGTCCATTACTCAAATCTTCAATATACAATAAATTAACATGTTGTTTCTTCTTTTTAGATGTATAATGCAACGGTCCCACAATGAAATTATTTTCAAGTCCATAAACATTCACACTTATATCATTATTCTTCTCAAATGTTCTAATATCTTTTAATTTCATCGGTAATTCTATACCATTTGAATTAGGTACTTTTGAATAATGTGGATATGATGTAACTCTATCCATACTTTTTGATGCTGGATACAATGCTGAAGTTATAGCTTACATAAAGCAAGCTTGATCATTATTTACTACATTTACTATAGCCTTTTTATCTTTAACTGACAAAAGAATGTTAATTATTAGGTATTATTATACTTTTGCTGTTTATGAACATGAATTTCAAAAATAAACAATTACACAAAATAATATTTCGATTTTCTTTTTATCTAAACTAGAAACACTTTAAAGACTGCGTTCATTAACAATGTATAGTGGATTTTATTATTTCTGCAGGATGTCATCTCACTTGCTGACACTAAAGGTTATATTTGATAACCATGACTTAAAAGGCTCCTATTTTGTAACTGCTTACCTGACAGCTGATAACTTCTGACAATTTTTCAAAGGCCTATATTTTACAAATTACGCTACTCATACCAGTTCCAAGGTATAGGATCCGTGTTGCTTTTTATTTAATGTCTTCTGATAGTTTTGTCTTAACTTACATAGCTTAATTTAGAAAATATATAGACGTCCGGTAAACAGTTAGAAAATAGGAGCCTCATTTCTGTAAAAGTATGTTTATAAAGTTGGCTACCAGAACCTCAAATATTTAGTTATTTTTTAATATATTGCAATACAATAAGAGATATTTACACATCTATCGTAACTATTTCAATAATTTATATATTTGTTATTTTACTATCTCTTTTATATAAGTGTCTAAAGCAAAAGATTGTACACTACAGTACACTATGCAGAGAATCTATAGAATATTGACATCTCAACATTGTATATGATGTAGAGTAATGTATTAGAAACAAAAAGTGTTTAGCAAAAAAGGTTAACTACAAACGTGGTTTATAGTTAATAATAATTACAAACAAAGGTTTAAGTGATACAATACAGTTTATTATATAAATAAGACAGTTTTATAAAAACATCCTGTGAATATATAGGGTTAGTTATTGATACCCTAAAATGTATTATTTGAGTGCGTATGAGAAACATGTATGAAGCTGTATAAAGTGCTGCATTATATCACGCGTAATGTAGAGCCTTTTTAAGTTTTTAAATATAGCTAAGAAATCATAATATGCGAAGAAATAATATGCTTTAACCTACTAACGGTATTGCTCAAAATACTCGTCGCTCAGACAAGAATATAATATTTTATTATATATATTTATTATTTAAATATAACTTGAGATAAAAGAATGTATCTAAAACTATTTTTTATAAGTGTATGGAACGAAACAATGTAACAACTGTCAAATGAAATAGCAAATGGCGAGAATCGACGAACTTGACCGAATCAAACCGAGACCGAGTTAAACTGTTTGGTAATGGGTTTATGTACTATGTCTTAATTTCTATAAAAGTGTACTATAAAAATTTTGTGCCCATATTTGGTTAAGTCATGCAATTTTGTATTCATATTGTTCAAGTCATGTAAATTCAATGGATGATTAAAATATTTATTAAAATTAAAACTTATTTCAAAACCCAACCTTAAATGCATTACTTTTCAGTTCAATAATTGTTCTCATATGCTTAATAATCTTACAACCGTTATCCATTTTAAATTATATATTTCAGTTTCAAAATCAAAATATAAATAACAATTGCTTTTAAAAGTTCATTTATTTATATAATTTTACATAAAAAATATACATTAATCACTATGTTATACTTTTACAATTTCGTCATCAGAGTCTAACACCTCTACAATTTCGTCATCAGAGTCTAACACCTCTACAATTTCATCGTCAGAGTCTAATATTTCAATAACTTCATTATCATCGTCTAATAATTCTATGATTTCCACATCAGAATCTTCTTCCTGTATTTCAATTTCTTCGTGACCTATTATTATTTCATCAGCATAACTCTCTATAATTTTCTCGTATGTCTTCTTTTCTTCTTTATCCGTCATATCATCTGAATCACAATCATCTGAATCACAATCATCTATATCAAAATCGTCAGTTATATCCTGCACATAATATCTATCTTCACTGTCAATGCCGACGCGTATATCTCCCGAATTCAATAACCATGTTACGCCTGGAATATTCTTAAATCCGTTCATACTATTAAACTTTAGCTTGCACTAAGGAAATATTACTCTGTAATTACAGCTCAACATCATCTCTATTTAAGTGACATTTATACATGAATTTACCACCTCCACCAACAGAATCCCGTTACATAGGTCTTACGCTCAACAATCATATTCTTAGACTTATATATAAATTATAATATAAAAATTTAACAGGGTAGCACTTTACTTATTTAATACTATAATATATTTACCATCAGACTATCAATTCTTAATTCTATGATCCCCGCGCATTCAAAATAAATAAAATTCTCGGGGGCCCCGACCCTTTGAGCAGTTTTATTTTAAAAAGTTTGTTTCAACTTAAGTTAGAGCTTTTGGTTTAGCTAATTGTGATTCTACTATTATCCACAACCTATATAGCCTCATACATATGGATCAAACCGCTACCTAATAAATTTGTATAATAAAATATCCTCCTACTATTTTAACAGTTACTGTGGTGTTATAACCTCATATATGTAAAACAACACCATTGTCTGACTTATAAGACTTTATGATTATTACAACACATAAAAAAATAACTGTATGCTTTGACAATCATCAATGATATAATGTACGTATATTATAACTTTTAGTATACTTAAATAAATAATCTTATACAACAATACCCAATCCGACCCTACATTTAACTAAAACATAAAATGTATAACAAAAAATTTGTCTACGTTTGGAAAATATTGTTTTATCATATTGCATAAGAATAATTTATATACGAAGTTCTCATGAGAACATGTGCTGACGCCGGCTAACACGTGTGCTTCAAGTTACATTCGAAGGAATGCGCTTGTGTCTAAAGTTTCTCATGAGAACATGTGCTGTTTGCAAATTTCGAAGGAATGCGCTATAAATACACTGTTATAAATAATTTAACACTGTCATAATCTTATAACCAATAACAAATCAAACATAAGAATTAATATCGGTATCTCACTCTTTACCATTAGATATTAATTATTACACATGTAATAATTAATATCGCTATCTCACTCTTTCATATTACCCCACTATTACCCCAACATTGTCTAGCCACGCCCCCCTCACTCCTTACCCCACTCTTACCCCCCTTTTACATTCTTCCAAGTCTAGCCACGCCCCCTCTGCATATCGTGACCTAAATGCATCCCCACCACCAATAATTTCCAACTCAACTTCTAAACTGTCCTAGAAGCGGCCCTACTCATCTACTATAGTTCAATTAACGAATCTACTGATGATGCTCCAGTGAGCAGATCATCAACATAAAAATCTTTCAATATAGTTTCTGATGCGATCGGAAACTCGGTTTTGTTTTGATGCGCTCTATGGCATAAAGTTCTAATAGCTAAATATGGCGCTGATGTAGTTCCATATGTTACAGTGTTCAATGTATATGATTGTATTGGTACGTCAGGAGACGGTCTCTAAATTATCCTTTGTAAATTTCGTTGTGCTGGCTCGACCAGCACCTGTCTATACATCATTGCGATGTCCGATGTAGCCACATATCTATGAGTCTTGAACCTAAGTAAGATTGACAGAAGACTTGATTGTATCGTGTGCCCTACAGATTGAATATTATTGAGAGAGACTCCAGACGTCGTTGTCATAGAGCCGTCAAACACTACTCTCAATTTTGTTGTCGTACTCGAAAGTTTGAGCATACCATGATGTGGTAAATAATAGCTGTTCGTATTATTGTCATCTTAATGAACTCTAGACATATGTCCTAGACGTTCATAGTTGCTCATAAACTCAGTGTATTGTTGCATTAGACTTGAGTTTTTTGCTAATCGTTTCTCAAGTGCATAGAATCGTTTTAACGCGTAAGCCTTTGAGTCGCTCAGCCGATCTGGGGACTCCTTCAGCGGAATTCTAACTGTAAATCTACCTGTGTTGTCTTGACTAACATGTTGCAGGAAGTGCTTCTCGCAAGCTTCTTCTTCTAATGATAGTGCCCTAACTAATGGTGATTCTTCTATTTCCCAAAATGTCTGAAGTTGACTTCGAAGCAACCGTGTTGATGTATGTAAACAAGTTGTGTTACGTTCCATATTTGATACACAATGCCCTGTTACAATCTATCCAAGCTGTGACTGATGCAATGCTAGATTGCTGTTTCCTAACCTGATTTTACGGGTTCCTAGTATTTTCCAAAATAATTCTGCACCGAGCAGTTGACATACTTGATGACTTAAAAGAGCGACAACCGGTTCTGTTGCTACCTGCTCTGCAGAAATATTAGCACTTGGGTGCAAAGTAGTATGATGTTTTTTTTGACACATTTTACAAGTTCCCTTTTTGCATTCCTTTATCCAGTGAGATGATGACAAACAATTATGACATAATTTCTTTTGTTTAATTTCAGCCCAACGTTTATCAATAGTCTTATTCAAATAAACACTACACTGAAACAGTTTATGGTTGGTATTCTGACAAAAATCACATGATGGCACCTCTATAGCCGAGAATGTACGTGACTCTTTGTGACGTATTGTCGAACGTGAATTAGTTCGAGAATTGTTTAGTTCTAATAGTTCAGCCCTTTGTGTTATAAAATTTAAAAATTGCTCCGTTGTTGGAATGTTATCTGACCCAAAGCATTCTTTATCCCAATCATCACGCAGATCACTATCTAGTTTTTGTGTCATAAGATAAACAAATAACACATTCGATCTATCCACAGGTTCGCCTAATGTGGACAGAACACATGTGGCTTTTCATGTTATCTACCAGGGCCCTAAGCCTTACTGCTGAATTACCAGGCACAGCTGATAGATTAACTAAAGCCTTAATGTGATGGTTTGTTGCTATTCGTTTATTCTCAAAACGTTTAAAAACTAGTTCCCACGCTTCTAAATAACTATCTGCAGTTATTACAATAGAGTCTATGACATGTAGTGCCATAGACGTTAATGATGATTTTAAATAGTAGAATTTGTGGATATTATTAATGGAGTCATTTTTGTGTATCATTGAGATATATAGATCTCTGAATCGCGGCCATTCAGATATATCACCATTAAATGTTGGTAATTTCAATTTTGGTAAATGAGAATTATTAACAAAAGAAGAATTTCCCGATTTATTAGATAACTGATCTAGATCGTTGAGACTTGAAGAGTTATTTTTTGCTAAGAATCGTTTTGCCATGCTAACAGCATTCGACGATTTTTCTTCAAAATCATCCCAAATATCTAAATCAGTTACATCTGCAATACTCAATAAATTCATTTTGAAATCAGTTACTGTAGGTAATCTTTCTAATTTCGTTTGAATTTTAAAGAAATCGTTTTCTGATATATTGTCTTCATCTAATTTACTTAAACCTTAAAAATGACTCTACTGATCTTACCATCAATTTTTGTTCTAATAATTGCTGTGAACTATCCATTCTAATTTCTTTAGCTTAATGAAATTAACTGAACTAAACTTGATTTTCTGAAATGCTATAAAATACCTTAACAATAAACAATCTAGGGCTCTATGTAGCTTCGTAAGATCCGTTTACTTAAAATATTTTATAACAAGAGGTAGTGATGCCGTAATACTTTGCCGTTATAATTGTTGAACACGTGTTTCGAAACGCGTTTTGCACATGTA
Organism: Panorpa germanica; assembly: GCA_963678705.1. NCBI lineage: Eukaryota > Metazoa > Arthropoda > Insecta > Mecoptera > Panorpidae > Panorpa > Panorpa germanica. Next base: position 447,398 of record OY783211.1, on the reverse strand, counting down.
AATTTTCTGAACGTTGCTTGGAACATAAATTACTTTATTCTTATAATCTAATTACTGTATATATTACGAATATCAAACAGAATCAATTAAAACATGGGATATTTAAATGATATGGAATAATTAAAAGAATGTGGTTTTATCTCAAAATGGCGACCTCCTCTGGTAGTGGACGCCGCTTGCTTCTGTGTGTTTGGCCTCGTATGTAAAATCTTTCTTCCCGCGTGGTTTCAGCACTCCGTGTTAAAATATCTGGGTCGATTGGACCAAAATGTTGGCTCAAAATGTCGTGATTCTCGATGTAACTCAAAATCACAATGTTAAGCGTTGTCTTGATTGTTTCTTGTCGATTAATACACGAAAAAACAAAGTGTTTATGTAAATCTGATGTTGATAATTAACATTTAGTAGTGGACTGTATTTTTATTAAGATTTCACAGAGAAACACACTATTTAATAATTAAATAAATTTATTTGAAATAAAGCAGAAAAGCACGTGTACAAAATAACAATGTATATATATGTTGCTAATTTAGACTCTTAAAATTAAGAGAGCAACCTGTTACGTTGACGGTCGAAAATGTAAGGGTCGTTTAAATGTCGGCGATGATGCAAGGCATCTCTTACGTGTCAGTAGACAAAAAGTACCGTTGTCCACTACAGATATTACGCAATGCATTATGTTTGCTTGGTAACGTCTATAACTACGGACTTAGTTCCTTAAGTTAGACAACTAGGTGGCAGTTGGTCATCATTTAATATTTAAACCTTAAAATTAAAGAAATTCGCAAACAATATTATTTATATACTATTTTATTATCTCTAAAGTGCATGGTCAGCAAAGATACTGAAGAGATATTGTTGGTTTGTGGTCGTATGGAATGTGAGTTATAACACCTCCCCTCTAAGATAAAATCTTATGCTTCCAATGTAGCAAAAGGTTTTTGTAACTCTTCAATATTTTTGCCATTTATTTCTTGTGAATTTTCATTTTTTATTATTTTTATTTTTCTAAAATATTTGGTTAACTTATATACTACAATAGTAATTATTATGAATAATATAGGTAATATGTATAATTAATTATGTGAATTATGTCACGGTAGAGATGTTTAGGTGTTTGTTTTGGATCTCTGGTATTTTTGGCAGGGAAATGGTGTTCCAAGCTTCGACTTTCTCTTCTATATCTATGTACTGAAGAGTGTTATCTGAAACAGAAAATATTCTAAAAGCGAACTAGCTATTTAAAATTTAACAATCAAGAAAAAGAAAAAGAAATAATATATGTTTAAGAACGCGTTGTATATTAGGTGACATTATTTACAGGTAAGTAAGTAACTAACTAACTAACTAACTAACTATTGTTGTTTTATGTGAATGAATTAGAAAATATTAAAGTGTAAAAAATTTGTTAATTTGTTTTAAAACAATATCAAATATAAATATTATAAATTTTAGGTCGGTATTTCATATTTTTTATTTTTACCCTCGGCAAAAACCGCCCCTGTGCCAACTCAAATAAAATTTTAATTAAATTTTTAATTTTTTTTTTTTGTAATAACATATTTTATTATTAAGTAATCCAAATTTTTTTTGTTATTTCCAAAGTTTCTCAGCCGGACCCTCTAATTTTCTTGACACCCCACCCCCTTTTTCAATTTTTCAATTTCTAATTTTCATAAAATTTTAGCATTGATAACTGATATAACTGCCCCTAATTCTATAAATTGCTCGTCGTCTGGTTTTTTGCTCATATAATTCTCGCATAGTAATATAATTTATTTTATTTTGTTTGTTTTGTTTTGTTTTCTTTTGTCATAATTTAAGACAAAATTTTTTTTTTTTATTTTCACAAAACATAATATGCAACCAATAAAATAAAACAGAAAATACAAGATATAATATTCCAAGAGGGGTCGCCAAAAGCGGTTAATTCCATGTCGAGGTAATTATATATTAAGATCTAGGTACGCCTTACACAAAGAACGAAATTGAAGTCATCAGCTAGAAATATCTCTGAAGTTTTCGAAATCATCCAAATGAATCAGCTGTGCAAATCTACCACCACAAACCAATAAGACGGGTGAAACGCAAAAGTATGATTAACTTATCAACAACATAAAACTCGTATTAATATAAAAGGTCAAGTCAAAGAGTACGTCATCGGGGGATGGCAAGCTCTCATGTCATTTTTTAAGTGTCAACAAAATTTGATGAATGTTTTTCGGGACAGATTGTAAATTATGAATTAAATTAAAAAATTAAAAAAATTAAAAAATCAGAATGTTAGTGTTGTACTTAGAATGTTAGATATTTTCTAAGGAGCTGGTTAAATTTAACCATTATAGCTTATTCTATAATAAGACATATTATTTTTATATTTTTTTAAATTCATATTATGTAATTTAGTTATATTATTAATTCTATGTAAATAGCAGTTGTATTTACTATTTAATTAATCTATTTCATGCTAGATGTCTGTTATAACTAATTTCATTTATTTCTTTCTTGTACATATTTATTTCTCTCTCTCTTTTGTTTTCTTTTAAGCATTAGTTGATACAATTCGACAGAATTCTCTAAGACTCTAACCTAATAAATAATAAATAATAATTATAATAAAAAAATATATAATAAAAATAATAAATAAAACCTAATAAAATTAATATTCAGTAATTATAACCTAATCAATTATCCAGTTATAATATACACCTATTTGTTCTTCGATTAATTAAAATATTTTTATTTGTATCTGTGAAGTGAAGTTTATATAAGTCAATAAACGAGTTTTATATAAAACTACAAAATGTACCTCTTCTACAATTAAAATCCACTACAAATCAATCTATATACTAAAATTAATATAGAATCAGCCATTTACACAATTTCTAGTTCTACGTAATCGGATTGCAACATTTTGGTGGCTTAGAGCCGACTGGTACTATTTTTGTTTGCTTGAAGACGGATTTTGTAACATTTTTGGTCAGCTTCGGGTCCGGATTTTAAAAAAAGTGTTTCTAAAACCATCACCATTTTTCAAGAAATTATCTTTGCAGAACAAGTGAATCCAATTCAACATATTATTTCTACAAGTCATCCGAACACATCGCCGTTTTATTTCATCGAACAAAATTATATTTCAATCGACGTCGCTGAATTCAAGAATCTAGTAATCACCTGCACATTACTGCGCTATTCAGCATCATTTTCAGCATTATGTTTGTCTTCAAGATTCCACAAGTATCAAAGTAAGCTATCCACCTATTTTAATATTGCTTTTGTGCTTCGTGTCGGAAGTGCCCTTTTTGCATGATATATGGTTTGATCAAATGTCAACGAGCGAAATTTTTAGCTTATATTTGATTACTATTATTAATGCTAAAGTAATTACGATTCATCGACATTCCACAGGTGTACCCTATCTCAACATTTTATTAATTCTTAATTTTTACGCATGTTTCATAAGTTTTTGATTTGAGTAATCCTAACATCTCATCTATTTTTATAACTGCACAGCAACATTAATAAAACATTATCTAATAATAAGTATGTCATATCATGTTTATCTTAAATAATTTTAAATAAAGTGTAATAAATACTTATTCTATAAAATAGAACTTTTACTTGGAGTATACTTCATATGCACTCTAACTTTGCAGCTTGTAAAATCAAGCGTCTCATTACATTGCTTTTTTTTTCTTATTTGATTTCCATTCCAAACAATATTTTACAAATACGACCTTGAATTTATACGAACAAATACGACCTTGATGCTTAAGTTTCGGGCTGACCCACTGACCGGCTGGGGACGTTGCTAAACCATGACGAGGCCAAATGCCTCGCCATCTAAATAGTGACGCGCGTGAATGGAATAACAAGATTCTCACTGTCCCTATTTACTAAAGATTGTTAATACTAACATTAACTATAAATTAACATTAGAAAAGTGTTGTTTTTGTTAATTGGAAGAGGAAGACCTCAATAATTTGTACTAATTAATAACAATTCAGTGTATATTGCACTATTGTATATTGTATTGTATATTGACGCAATTAATACTAGACTATCTAGGAGTAATTTTTTGTTTTTCAGCCTTTTGGTAGTAACCAAAGGGTTGTGTAATAAAATAGAGATTATAGTATAATAGTTAACTAGTTAACTATTATTATGAAGATGACCGGCAAGGAAAAAACCGTTAAGAGGCTACCCGCGCCAAAAGAACGAGACCAAGAAACTAAGAAAGTTCTAAAGGAAGTCACCAAAAGTCCAGTGATTGAAAAAATTAAAAAGAATACCCAAGATGATGATGCTACGTCAGATATTGTTTTATCAGAACGTCTTGAAAATAGTATTAATTCCAATGAAGATAATGTCCAGGATAAAAATGAGGATGAAGATATAATTGTATCTGAAGATAATAATGGCATTCAAGTTTATAAAGGAATTGCTGCGAATATAGAAGAAAAATTAAAAGAACTGAAAACTATTATGACAGCAGAGAAGATTAAAAATGCAAGCCGTAGTGTAATTATGAAATGCGTGAAGGGGATAACCACGATTGCAAACTCTTTAATAACTGATAGTGCAATATTATTAAAAGAGGTGGTGGAGAAAAACAATGTTAAAAAAGAACTTGAAGACCTTAAGAAAATGGTTATAGCAAATACAGCGGCCATCAATAAAATTAGTGTTAACAAACAAGAAATACAAGCCCAAAAGCCCAGTTATGCAGCCACACTGAAAAAAGCCTGTGATAAGAAAATAAATGATGGCAATAATTGTGGAAACACAATAATTATCCGCCCAGACGAAGGATGTGATCTTACAAATACAGAACAAATTATGGAAAAGGTTATGAAGACTGTTAGACCATCATTACCAAATTTAAAAGTAAGAAGAATAAAGCCGTTAAGTGGAAAATGGAATACTTATTGAGGTAGAATCATCAACAGATGCTGATCTACTAAAAAACAGTACTGAACTCCAGAATGTCAAATTAAGTGCAAAGCCACCAAGAGTCATTGGACCAAAAATTTTAATATATGATGTCGACAAAGAAACAACTGATGAAGAACTACTTGTAGATCTTTATGAACGAAACTTTAAGGATAAGGGCATAGATGCAGAACAGTTTACAAGGGAAACAAGAATAAGATTTACAAACTCTAAAAGGGAATCGGTAGGTAAAAATGTAATCATAGAGACAAATGTAGAAATACGAAATAAGCTAATAAATATAGAGAGTCATCAAGGAAGAATATACCTTATGTGGAGTTGTCATAAAGTAGTAGACTTCTGGCAAGTCTTAAGATGTTTTAAATGCTTAGGATTCGGACATAGAAGTGCAACATGCAATTATAATAAAGACTTATCCAAGCATTGTGCCAATGTAGGACATAGAGTTGAAGCATGCCCTAACCTAAAACAGCCACCAGTTTGTGCTAATTGTAAGACAAAGAATATACAATCAAACCATTCAGTGCTACACCGGAGCTGCCCTGAACATCTAAGAGCGCTCTCACTGCTAGTACAAAGAACGGATTATGCATAAAAACGCCAAGAATACAAGACTAAAGATCCTACAAATAAACGCAGCCAGATCCATGAGTGTCATACAACAAATACGAAATTACTGAAGAAAACATTGATATCAGTTTCATTCAAGAACCATACACAGTTAATGGAATGATGCGTGGACTTGGTGTTACAACTCGCATAATACACAATAAGACAAAAGACCAAGGCAGTAGCATTATCATGTCAGCCATAGTAATAAGAAATAAAAATATCAGTGTACAACGTATTAACTCACTTTGTGGATCGCATGGAGTATGTATTAAGGTATATGGTCACTTTGGTACATTGTTTCTTGTATCCTTATATTGTCAGGCAAGTGAGGGAGGGTATCACAGAATACATAAAATACCTGGACAGAGTATTAGCATTAGTTGAGAACAACAATGTCATAATTGGGATGGATGCGAATGCAAAATCCCAATTATGGCACAGTGATAGGTTGGACGAAAAAGGCTCCGAACTGGAAGAATGGCTAACACAACACAGAGTTCAAGTAGTCAACATAGCAAACCAACTCTCAACTTTTAGCTCTCCAAATAACGAATCGAACATAGACTTAACACTCGCAAACTTTCAATGTCTAAGTAAAATCAAAAACTGGACGGTTAGAGAATGTGGCATCACAAGTGATCATAGGCCAATCACTATGGAATACACAAATGTAGATAATGAAAGAACATTATATGACAATAAAAGATATAACATCAAAACCATTAACATACCAAAATTTGAGGAAAAAATAGCGTATCTATTTACCTCAAGTAATTTGGAAGAATTTAAAACAAAATCTAGTGACGAACAGGCAAAAACCCTGACCGAGTTCCTACAATTAGCATGCCAAACATCAATGCGTAAATGCACAAAGAGAGCAAAACCGGTACCCTGGTGGGATCGCGAACTAAACGTAATGAAAAGAGATGTCAGAAAAGCCCGGAGAAACTTCCAACGTAGTAGAAGACTTAATATGGAAAATGATGTGATAGACTACTACAGATCAATTATGAAAGACAGAGTAACCCTGTATAAGAACACCATAAGTACGAAGAAAGACCTATCTTGGAAGAAATATGTGGCAGAAATAGGCAACAAGAATCCATATGGCATAATATACAAATTAGTAAGTGACAAAATAAGACCAGAAGAAATGTATAACACAGTTCTCGATAATACTGGTGAGGAAACCAAAGACTGGAACACATCAGTGATATGCCTGCTAAATACGTTAGTAACTGACGACATGATAACAAATGAAACAGAAGTACAAGAATCCGTTAGAAATGAAAATAAATTATATAAGGGCATACAATCCGAGGAATCATTTACTGAAGAGGAGATAGGTGAGGTAATATGTGGTCTAAAACCCAATAAAGCTCATGGATATGACTTAATAATGAACGAGATTATAAAAAACTTATGGTTCCTGAATAAAGAATATATTGTTGAGTTATTCAATAAATGCCTGAAAGAAAGAAAATTTCCAAAAATATGGAAACTAGGAAATATAAAATTATTGGTAAAAAGCCCAGACAAACCAGCAAATGAGGTTAAAAGTTATAGGCCTATAACACTACTCTAATGTCTAGGCAAAGTAATGGAAAGACTAATATTAAATAGAATAAAAAGAAACATCTCGGAAAATGGATTACAACATAAGTATCAATATGGATTTACTCCGGGACGCAGCACAGAGGATGCGATAAGATTAGTACTAGACTCGGCTAAAGACACTACGCAAAAATACATGTGTGGCGTTTTCATAGATGTAGCTGGAGCTTTTGACAATGTATGGTGGCCAAATGTGTTAAAAGGTTGTAGAAAAGCCAAGGTATCAGATGAAATATATGGAACAATAAATGATTATTTCAATGACAGAACAATACAAGTGGAGACAGAGTTCAATAGAGTATCAAAAGTCGTAACAAAAGGCTGCCCACAAGGATCAGTACTGGGACCACAATTTTGGAATCTTGTGATTGAGGAGTGCCTCAACCTAACAGTAGAAGGTACTAAAATTGTTGCGTTCGCTGACGATATTGTGGTAATGGTAGATGGAAACAACAGGATACAACTAGAATCAAGAGCCAAGGATGTTCTAGAAATAATGAACGAGTGGATGTGCCAAATTAAGCTACAGATTTCCATAAGCAAAACATCAGCTATGATGCTCAAAGGAAAGTTCAGCTCCACAAGACATCCAAGTCTAAAGATTGGGAGTAATAATATTCAATGGGTAGAACATGTTAGGTATCTAGGAGTAATACTGGACCGGTGCCAGAATTTCACACAACATGTAAGGCATATAAGAAAAAAAGTAACAAAATTTGCATCCGCACTAAGTCGCCACACAAGAGCAAAATGGGGACTATCCAAGGAGATAGTAAGCACCCTTTACGAAGGTGTCATACTGCCGATATCCTGTTATGGATCAGCATTATGGTACAATAAAATCGGAGTTAGGCAAAAAAGGGAACTTGAGTCACTACAGAGGTTACTATTACTACAAATGACAACAGCCTGCAGAACCGTGTCAACAGAAGCTCTTCAAGTATTAACCGGTAAACTACCTTTAAATCTAGAAGCGGTAAGAAGAGGTCTTTCATTCTACATAAGAAAGAATTTACCTGCGGAACACGAGCACATCAAAATAAACACATCAATCAAAAAGGGCGAAGATCTGGAACATCACAAAAAAGCAGAGAAAAGACGTGTTAAAGAAGCATTACACATAGCCTGGCAAAGTAAGTGGGACACAAGTATAAAAGGAAGAGACTTATACAAATTTATAAGTAATGTAAAATTTGTACAACAAAGAAAGTGGCTAAAACCTGGGATGTATCCAACATTTTGGCTAACAGGGCATAGATCAATCAACGCTAAATTATACACCTTGGGTTATGAAGATTTAGGTAATAAATGCCTTATATGTGGAGGAACAGAATTGGAGACAGTTGACCATATGATAGAAAAATGTATAATCTATAGCGACATACGCACATTATTTAAAATAAGTACCAATATCATAGACATTAGTCAAAGATATCGGATGATTTCCTCACAGGACAATTACAACAAGTTTGCAAAATTTGCCGAAGAGGCATTTATAAGGCGAAAAGAACTGATGGCAAGGCTAGAAACAAATCGTTTGGAAGCGATAAGCAGGAGGGACCCTCAGCAAAGTGATGACAATAATGATGTATTATGATCCATTTACATCAATCTTATACCAATATAATGACTTTCATGAAATTCAACGCACTCATACGTCATCACATCAAGTCATAAATCCCATATCATGACATATCATCACATTATATCATACAAACCCTCCACCGTTCGGGAGTATTCATTATTAAAATCGCGATGTCCCCTCAGGACCGTTATATTGGGTGCTCATGATAGATGAGCTACGTGATAGGTTCTAGGAACCTGTGCAGATGGCGTCCACGTCGCCCCCGCTGTCCACAGTTATAACAACTGGCTAACGATCTGCATTTCCATGGCATACCTATGTGCTGGAAGTCACCACAACTTAGTTTCGATAGCATGTGGAAATAAGTTGGTTTTTCCTCCTCAAGTATATTGGCATTGGTGTCACAAATATCTACTCCTTATTCTTCCTCTAATCCTATCCCTTATCCTTCTTTCTTTTCCAACTCCCACTACTGCATGTATGTTCATCTGGTAATGCAATAGGAGTGGGTTTTATCAATTGTTGTCCTTATTTACTGGCCGGTGGCCTTTTTCCCGTGTGTCGGGTAGCGCGCCTGAAAGGGAATAATCTCTTTCTCGTGGTTCTTACGTGGACCTAAAATACATAGGGTTAAATATACCTGTGGTAAGTCCCTGGTGCGGAAGGTTGCGTCTCGGCCTACGCGTGGAGTCGGCTGTTATAGTCCCTTAGTTATTCAAGGAATGTGTCTGAGGATTACTAAATGGGGCTAGGGAAAGACTAAGCAAAATGAGATGCTAACTAACTTGCGGAAGCCAAATCTTTGTGAGACCTGGTTGGCGTGTTCTATTAGATATATCTGAAAGGGGTGTGGACGAAAGGTTCGTATTATACTTATCTAGACAAATTTATTTGTCCAACATCACGCTGAGCGGTACGTTCCTGGTAGTGGAAAACATACCCTGGGACACGGGTTGTTTGTTTGGCTGAGGCGTTGAGGAAGTACTTCTATGAAGTATGAAATCTCCGTAAGAAACGAGTGCCGAATCTTTGTGCGATAAGGTTGGGCGTGGTCATTTAGCTCATTGCAACTGAAGCGAGTGGACGTATTTTGTTTACTCTGCGTAAAACAAATAATAGATTCATTTCTATTCTATTATAGTATATTGTGTGTACTGAATTAATAACAAAAACTATTGTGCAAATAAAATACCAGCAGGAATTTTAAGATTTAAAAAATTAGTGATTGATTTTAGTGAAAAACATATAGTTGTGGGTACATTTGAATATGGGTGTCATAAAACACCAATAATGTGCGATGCATCGGTAGATCAATCCCAAAGCGGGTGGCAGGATGTTAACCCGAGGAAAAAGAAGAGGAACAGCCCTGTAACCCAGAGAAATGTAAGGCAGAAAACCTTGGGAGATTATTGGCTATATCCAATCCATACAGAAAACAGATTCGAAAATCTTCCCGTGGAATCCAATAGTGATGATGAACCTATCACCGTAGAACCTAAGCCACCACCATTATTCATATATGGAGTATTAGACATGCGACCGCTCACTACCCTGCTAGAAATGCATGCAAAAGATGCCTATCAGAGTATGCTTATAGGGGGATCGCAAGTCAAGCTACAGATCAAAGACGTAGAAACATACCAAAAAATTATAAAGTTACTACAAGAAAAGAAAACGGAGTTCCACACGTATCAGCAGAAAGCCGACAAGAATTACAAAGTAGTAATAAAAGATCTTCATCATACCACAGACATTGGAGATCTGAAAACCGAAATAAACAAGCTGGGCCATAAAGTGACTCGAATCACTTACATCAAACACAGGGTGTCTAAAAATCCACTTCCACTTTTCTCTGTAGAAATAGAACAAGGCCCAAACAACAAGTCCATCTACGATGTAATGTTCCTGTGTCATTCCAGGGTAAAGATTGAACCACCTCGTTTTAAAAGAGAAGTGCCACAATGTTTGAACTGCCAAAGGTACGGCCATACTAGGTCCTACTGTCACAGAAGAGCAAGATGTGTTAAGTGCGCAGGAGACCATCTCACAACTTTGTGCGCCTGGAAAGATAAGGAGAACGAAAATGTGAAGTGTGTTCTCTGCGGACAAAAGCATCCAGCAAATTACAAGGGTTGCTCCGTGTATCAAGAGATTCTACAACGCAAATTTCCACCGCTCCGACCAAAGTTGGTTAAGGAAGCACCAACTACACTACCAACTTCGTCTATACGAACAGGAACTTCTTTCGCCCAAGCGACTTCCAACAAACCAGGGGAAACTCAACAAACCAACTATGCGCATCAAAATCAAGAACAAACGCCCTCTCAGTCCAGTGATATAACTGAACTTAAGTCAATGATGAAAGGTCTTATGGAGCAAATGGGCATAATGCCCAATTTGCTTACTACTCTTGTCACACGAATGCCACAATGTTCAACGTCCTAAAAATAGCGATCTGGAACTCCAACGGTCTTGCTCAGCATAACCAAGAAATAAAATGGTTTCTAGTAAATCAAGAAATAGACATCATGCTGATATCGGAGACTCATTTTACATTAAAAAGCTACATTAAAATTCCAAACTACAAAATCTACGACACAAAACACCCAGACGATAAAGCCCTCGATAATGGTGGTACTGCCATCATTATTAAGTCATCAATTAAGCACCACCAATTAAATACCCACCAAGACCGTTCACTCCAGGCAACAAGCATAGAGGTTGAGGAATTAAACAGAAACATAGTCATCACAGCCGTTTATTGTCCGCCAAAATACAGCATCAAGAAAGAACAGCTTACAGCGTTCTTTAATAGTTTAGGACCACGGTTCATCGCTGGAGGTGACTATAACGCCAAACATCCAGACTGGGGGTCTAGGCTCACAAACCCCAAAGGAAACGAGCTGTACAAGTCCATAGAAGAGAACAGCCTAACTACACTCTCCACTGGTGAACCAACATACTGGCCGTCGGACAGGACAAAAATCCCGGACCTTATAGACTTCAGTGTCATAAAGGGTATATCAAGTAAATACCTCAAGATGGAGTCATGTCTAGACCTTTCCTCAGATCACTCGCCAATTATTTTAACCTACAGTACACAAATACTGGACCAACCATCGATGACAAGTATTACAAACAGGAACACCAACTGGGAGCTATTCCGGAGTTTAATAAATTCTAACCTTAACTGCAACTTACCGCTCAAAACAGAAGATAACATCGATCAAGCAGTTGAGAGGCTAAATAAAACTATAATTGATGCAGCTGAAGAGGCAACCCCACTAAGCAACCCACGCAGAAGAACGGTATCCTGCCCTATGTTAGCAAAACAAAAAATTGCTGAGAAAAGAAGGTTAAGACGAATTTGGCAAAACACTAGGACTCCCAGAGATAAAACGCTATTCAACAAGGCTTGTAAGGAACTTAAGAACCTCTTACACGACATCAAAAACCAAGAGCTAGAACAATACCTAGAGAAGTTAACCGCTACAGAAACCACAAACTACTCCTTATGGAAAGCCACCAAGCAGCTCAAACAACCCAAAATACGTAACACCCCAATTAAAACTAGTGATGGCAAATGGGCAAGAAGCAATAATGAAAAAGCTGCAACTTTCGCGAAACACCTCGAAGATGTATTCAAGCCACTTCCTCCAAGCCGCAGTGAAGAAGAGGAAAAATACATACACGAGTTTCTAAGGAGTCCACCCACTGCTAGTGAAACTGTCAAGCGATTTAGTACTTCTGAAATCCAAAATATGATCAAATTCAACATAAAATCCAATAAAGCACCAGGCAAGGACAGGATGGGAGGTAAAATACTGAAAGAACTGCCGGACAAAGGAACGAGATATTTAACAATATTATTCAACTCAATGGTAAGACTGGGAATATTTCCGACAAAGTGGAAAATTGCTGAAGTAATACTGATCCCGAAACCCGGAAAAGATGAAAAAGGGGTTACCTCTTACAGACCAATCAGCCTATTACCTATAGTGTCAAAGCTATTTGAGAAGTTACTGCTCAAGAGGCTCAAAGCTATAGTAGAAGTTAACAAACTGATACCGACCTACCAATTTGGCTTCAGGGAAAAACATGAGTAGTGGTACAAAGCCGTTTCTAGGACAGTTTTGAAGTTGAGTTGGAAATTATTGGGGTGGGGATGCATTTAGGTCACGATATGCAGAGGGGGCGTGACTATACTTGAAAGAATGTAAAAGTGGGTAAGAGTGGGGGGCATATAGGTCATCATCGGGGGTAAGGGTGGGGGGCATATAGGTCATATGATCTAATGCCATGTATAGGATGTATTGCTATTGGTTTAGAAGATGATGACGTCAGTACAGACTTTATCTCTAGGTACAGTCTCTTTAATATCCTAGGATATGAGTGAGATAGCGATATTAATAATTATGTGTGTGTTGGTATTGGTGTAGAAGATACGCCGTAATTATTGCATTCTTCGTCAATTTCCGGAAACCAATCGTTTATGTTCGTATCCTCGATGTAGCTGTGAGAAAGCAGTATTGTGAAAGAGTGAAATAGAAATATAAATTTTATTTTAAAACAAGCGCATTCCTTGTTTATCTTATATGCATTCGTAAGACCACGAATTCACCAGAAAAAAAACAATATTTTCCAAACGTTGACAAAAAACTGTGTGAGAACTTTGGATATAAATTATTTTTATTACCACGAATTCACCAGAAAAAAAAACAATATTTTCCAAACGTTGACAAAAAACTGTGTGAGAACTTTGGATATAAATTATTCTTATTACCACGAATTCACCAGAAAAAAAACAATATTTTCCAAACGTTGACAAAAAACTGTGTGAGAACTTTGGATATAAATTATTCTTATTACCACGAATTCACCAGAAAAAAAAACAATATTTTCCAAACGTTGACAAAAAACTGTGTGAGAACTTTGGATATAAATTATTCTTATGCAATTTTTTTTGTTATGCATTTGAAGTATACATTTCATGTTTTAGTTAAATGTAGGGGCCGGATTGGGTATTGTTGTATTAGATTATTTATTTAAGTATACTAAAAGTTATAATATACGTACATTATATCATTGATGATTCTCAAAGCATACAGTTATTTTTTTTTTATGTGTTGTAATAATCATAAAGTCTTATAAGTCAGACAATGGTGTTGTTTTACATATATGAGGTTATAACACCACAGTAACTGTTAAAATAGTAGGAGGATATTTTATTATACAAATTTATTAGGCAGCGGTTTGATCCATATGTATGAGACTATTTAGGTTGTGGAAAATAGTAGAATCACAATTAGCTAAACCAAAAGCTCTAACTTAAGTTGAAACAAACTTTTTAAAATAAAACTGCTCGAAAGGTCGGGGCCCCGAGAATTTTATTTATTTTGAATGCGCGGGGATGATAGAATTAAGAATTGATAGTCTGATGGTAAATATATTATAGTATTAAATAAGTAAAGTGCTACCCTGTTAAATTTTTATATTATAATTTTTATATATATATATATATATATATATATATATATATATATATATATATATATATGTATAAATAAGTCTAAGGATATGATTGTGTCACATTAAACCAAAAGGATTTTGTGCAGTTTGTGTATTAAAGTGTCTTGCAAAGTCTTGTTCTGAGTTAGTTAATGAATATTAGTTCTTTTTAAATAACTTGTGTTTTTAAATAATTTAGTGACTATTTAGTGCTATTTAAAAAAAAAAATTTATCAATAATTTCAGTTTGGAAGTGGATAATTATGTGGTAAGTAAATTTTGTATAAGATTTTGTATGTTTACAATAAATTTAATAGTAATAGTAGTTTTCAAATATTTACAGGTGTCTATAGCAGTTTCAACCTAATCTTGAGTTTTTACCGTTTGAACCCTTTTAGACTTTCATACTTATGAGCAAACAGTTAGGTAAGTTAATTTTTAATACTTTTTAGATAATTTTAATTTAGTTATAATAATAACAGTTTTAAATGTCAACAGAATATTGCTGTGCATATCTGTATTCCGATGATACATTGGATTATACGTGTCCAAACATAGTTCATCCTGGAGTACAAGTAAGTTCTACTTCTTTTGCTTTAGTATTTCAAATCCTTATTTATTTACATAATATTTATTTATAGTTATGCAATCTTCATATGAAAGAGCGTGCGATTGATTGTAAGAACTACCACCTTATAAGGAAATTTTATGAATTTGAAAAATTAGGTTATAAAATAAGTGAGGTAGCAAAATTAGAATTAAAATTAAGGAAAGAATTTAAATTTAAATATAATATAAAATCAGATTTGAAACATGACAATTTTAAAAATATTCTAAGAGCATTAAGAACGGGCTATTTTGATGATTTATATAACGCATATATATATATCAAAAAATACGTTTATTTGATTTTGGTAATAAAGTTATAAATTTTAATTTAGTTAAATATTTATATATGCTACATCAGTTTAATGAAATTTCTTATTCCAAATTAGAGAAATGAAATGCAATTGAAAAGTATCAGTTACATATAGAACTGGAACCTGATAAATTTGATTATTTTGAAAGTGAAAAAAAACAAAATTATTCTAAATCATTATCTTCATTAGAAGAAGAAGAAAAAGAAATTTTATATTTGGATACCTTTAGGTTTGATTTCTAAGACAGTTATATATGTTACTTTCATTTTATATATATTTAAATTTCTATCTTTTCGGGTTCGATTCCTGAACCAGAGCAATACCATAAAAAGTGATAATAACTTTGAAAAGTAATGCATTTAAGGTTGGGTTTTGAAATAAGTTTTAATTTTAATAAATATAGTATAGGGAGGGGATTTGAGTATATAAGCTGTAGATATTTTATATTTTCTTCAGTTACAAATAAATATTTTAACAAGTTTAACTAAACATTTTATAATAATGGCTTATCGTTACAAACCATATCCAATGTTTAATAAAAATAAAAAGTTAAGTTTTGATAGTGATGAATCCGATTCTAAAATAATATATGATGATTCTATATATTTATTAAAATCATTATATTATTTAAATAACAGTAAATCAAAACAAGCATTAGTTGGAATTAAAGTAAATAATTTATGTGAAGCCATTTTGAAAATAGAAAAGGTTAATGGAAATGGCGTTATTATATCAGAGCAGGATTGGAATACCCTGTTAAATAATAAAAACAACATTTCCAATTATTTTGAAGGAAGTGAATATTTAGATCAGCCTCACATAACCTTATCAAATTACACAATACATTTTCAAACTTTATATGAAAAGCCAACTATGGTTCTTGAAGAAAATATACAATGTCAACAGCAAGATTTGAATGAACAAAAACTTAAATCATCTTCTGTTTATTTACAGAAAGAATCTTGGGACAACTTGCTTAATATATCTCATTGTATAACAGTGACATTGAAAAATTATAATTTGTGTTCTAAATTAGTGGATAAATCTTTATATCAAGTTCAAAATAATTTGTTTAATGTGTTAAAGGATACTCAAAGTATAAATTATAAAAATCACAATATTAATTTTTATGAGTGTTTTATTAAAAATAATATAAATAACCATATTGATTTAAATAATAATTTTAGCCATATATCATCAAAAATAAACTTGGAACTGTTGGAACAAGAAATAAAAATTTTGTGCATAGACTTTTTTAAAATTAAATTATACAATAACGCTCAAGAATATATATATAACTTATCAAAAAATTATTAACTGAATCATTAAATGCAGATATTGAGATACAGAATATATCAGAGATGTTAACTTCTTTAAACAATGAGGAGAATTTTAAAAATTTGGAACCTATTAACACAAATTTGACTTCTACTAAATTAACAGCAGTTCCATTTTTATTTAATGAAGTACCTATATTATTAAAGGAAGATATGTATTCAATCAAAATAGGATTAAATTGTACTAATCAGTTTGAACCAGAAATTTATATTTACAATAAATACAATTTTGGGCTAAAATTCAGTTTAGGTGATTATTTTGAACTTATAGAGCACATACAGCAATTGATTAATATGTTTTTTGGACAATTGTTTATATCATCCAATGTTCTAATAGGATCAAATTATAAAGTAAATATATTTAATCCAAATAGTATTTCAATTACATCAAATTGTAAAACTTATATATCCGTGTTTTTAAATATTTATGATTTAATACATATCATGTCTTTAAATTATTATATTAACTTTAGTATTACTCATTTTTCTTGCATGCAGATTAACTTATTAAATACATATAATCTATTTTTAAATAATATCGTAATATATTTAAGAAATAAAAATATTGGTGTTTCCAAAGAGGTTTTAACTGAATTTTTATTTCATGAATGTCAAGAAATAAATTATGATGATATATTATTAAGAATGATAATATTATCAAATATGTCTTATATATTGGATGAAATATCAAAAATATTGTAATTCCATCATTTATAATATATAAAAATTTAAAATGTATATTTTTTTTTTTATTTATTTATTAAGGTATAACTATTTCCATTAGAATCATAATATAAATTAAAATTACAATCACAACAGTTTCTTATTTGACATGGAGGTCCATCTCTTTGTATTCTTCCTTTGTTATAATGTTTGTAGCATAACCGACGCCCCTGCATATAGTGATCTTCTTTTAAATGTATTGGAAGCCGGTTCCAGTTTTGTTCAATATCGGTGGAAAACATTATATAATGCAACAAGAACTCTATTGGTAGTAAATGCAACTCATCGTCCGTAAGATTTTCTAGTAAACACTCACTTTCTTTGTATTTTTTTAGAACAGCTCCAACTTTTGAAATCGTTTTCGAAACTTGTTCATGATCATTTAAAAATTTATAATCCATTATTTGGTTATGAGATGGTTACTCTTTAATGACTTTAAAGATATTAATCATTATTTATAATGGTTATGTAATTTTATTAACAATTCCAGATAATGGTTTATACTCAACAATCCGGTCATGTAATATTAAACAATAAGCATGAACGTAGTCTACAATATTTTCAGATGTTTCTAATTCAAGCCTTATATCAACTGGAGCAGGTTTTAGAAATTCTTTCTGTTTTGAACAATCTATTACTATTAAAGGTGCATTTTCTTTAAAATTCTTTAAATTTAAAATGGGATTCGGCTCTTTATCATAGTATGATTTTTGGAAATTAGCATACATTTCATATGCTATTGCATACTTATTATTGTCATAATCAAGATTAAGATTGTCATAGGGGTACACATCAGAATTTAAGTATAGTTTTACGTTTCTTAAGGTACAAGTGTGAAATTTACTCATATCCTTTGTAATATCGTCTTTACCTTCTCTTTGTAACCCTAATATAACATAACGTGGCTTTTTAAGTGCTGTAGATGTTTTAATAGACCAAGATTGATTTGTCGTGCGTGGCAACGCTGGATATTCGTACAAGTCATAACTTCGAAAGCCAATATACAATGATTTATCGAGTTCTATTGTTTGTAATAATTCTAATTTCTTTTTGTCTGATACATTTATATGAGGCATACGCCATTGTATTTTGTCAATGACTACTTTTGGTAATACATCTTTAGCTGCTGCTATCCAAAGTGCGTTATTATCGTTTTTTGATCGAATTAATATTAATTCATGCTTTACTGGTAATATAATTTTTTTAAAGTCTTCACAGAACCCAAATATTGTTTTAAGAGGAATACAAACACTAAAATTTCCCTTATTATCTAATAAATTGTTACTTGTATCACGCCACCCCAAGTTTTCAAGTTGCAACTCATTGTTATTATATGAAACATATCCTTTCATAGTAGTGGTTATACCAGGATTTTTATTTGAATCAATTTCAACCGAATTTATTTCATATTTTATACTTTCAAATAGGTATAAAATACCATTTAATATGAAAACAGGTGTAGATTTTGAAGTGTCTTTTGTTTTACCTTCAATGTATAAGTAAGATTCCGAGGGTAATGTATATACATTATGTTGATTTATTGGTATACGAATTTCGTCATTATATTCATAGCTGGTTGTGTTATATGGACTGTATGAATGTATTTCATATTGGCTTAATGATTCGTCAAAGAGAATTTTATCTTCAATATTAAGCATATGAGCGGTCATTGTAGAGTATTTATTTTAAATCCTAACGACTTAAGAAACTGTTTATTTTTTAATGTTATCCTCTTAAAAGGCTTGGTTGGACTACGCTGAGTTTGATTAAACGACGAATTATATATTGTTTTTAAATCATGACATATACCCATTATTGAATCTTTCGTATGTGCAATCTGCAGGAAATTTTTTCTTTTCTAAAATTGATAAGTTCACCTTCTTCATTAACAATTTTTATAGAAATATTATCTATTTTCTGTACAACGATTGGAAGATAAATGATTTGCTTTGGAATTTCTATTATCTTATATCCTGGTGGAACAGCAGGTGAAAACTCATGAATTGTGTGTACTAAACGTCCGTTTAGATAGGAACCGGATGTAATATTACATTCAATACGTATGTTATTTACTTTAATAATGTTTACCGGTAAGTTAGATACATGTAATTTATTAGGTTCTAATACTTGCTTATTAAATCCTAGTAATGAACCAATACAATTTTCTTTCAAAAAATCTATTTTTTCAGTACATATTATCTCACTTTGAAGGGTATTTGTATTTGCAGTTAAATTTAAAAATACTTCTTTTATTTGCTTATCAGCTTTGTCCTTAAATTCGCTGTTGTGTTTTATTACTCTAGAATCACCAATGCCTAACCTTAAATATTCCTGAATATCTTCCAATTCATATGAACCCACTGGTATTGAAATAACTTTACCATCTCCATAATAAAATTTATTGTTAGTGTCGGCAATGTTTGGTATTGAATTAAATGTCTGAAAGTCGACTATTCCCAATTCAAACTGTTCATCGTACAAATCTATAGGAGGAAAAATATCGGCGCTTAATACGGATTTATTTCCAATAATTGTAAATGTCATAGACATTATTTTTTATTTAAAAATCCTTTCACGATAAGCTTAGTTATAGTAATAACAAATTAAAAATAAAACTCAGGTATTTATAGCAATATATTATTTATTATAAATATAAGAATTTGAATACAAAAAGTGTAAGCATAAATGTCCACAATTTACAGTATTAAATTTTTGAAATCTATCATAGTTATATTGAATAGTATTATTTTTAAAGTATTCAATTGCTTCTATTGGAGGTTGAAGGTTACCAAAACTATCAAAATATAAAATATTTTTATTTCTTTTTATGTAAGCTACCCAATGTGTTCCTACTGATGTTTTATCATCTAAATTTATTATACCACTTTCATTTATATACATTTTTTTAGGCAAATCATTTCTCATGAATACCCCTCTAAAGTGAGGGATATTAAATTTCTTGGCATATTTTCTTAAATCAACATCAGTAAGGGCTCGTTTAGGTAGCTTCAACGAAAGTTTTTTGGATACGGATTAATATATAATCCTAACCCTTTTTTATAAGGTTTTAAATAAATTCCTTTGCCAGATTTTCCAATAGCAATTTCCTCCATAGTTTGGTTATGTTTTTGAGTTTCTGCTAACATTTTTTTTGCATCCTTTGCCTCATTTATTGCTTTTGCAACAACTGCAACACCACCTGCCAATCCACCTAGTGCTGATAATCCCGCAAATAATGGAATTAGAAATGGTAGAAAACCACCTACTTTTGGTATAGGAATTATTCTTAGTTTATTAACTTTAAATTTTGATTTTTTATTAATTGATTGTTTTGCGGCTTGTGATGCAATTTTAATAGCTTTTGACACACTCTTAGGATTATCAGGGTTAATTAAAGTATTTTTTAGCGCACCACGAGCATTAAGAATAGCTTTCTTTAATGCTGCCATACTATGCTTGACCTTTCCGCTACCCTTTATTTTCTTCTTTTTAATTTTTTTATTTCGTTTCAACCCCATTCCAAGTTTGGTTTTTATATTCATGATATTAGCAACAAGTAATGATGCTAAACGTTCACTTAACTTTGAATCTTTAGAAAAATATTGCTTCCAAGCTTTCTCAATCAGTATTTTATCAGCTACGTGTCTTTTACTTAAATCTTTATAGCGGTGATATGCAATGTCATGTTCTTTGCAAGCTGAGTCCAATGCATTAACTCCTTGATCTCCTCGGTTTAAACGTTCTATTAAACGTGTTCCAGGACCGCAATAGTTGTATCCAGGCAAGTGCAACTCAAAAGGTAATTTATTGATTAGTTTATCAATAAGACCATCACCTTTCTTTACTTTTATCATACTGACCAAAGTATGTGCTATCATCCAATTTTATACTTTATAATATTTTCATATATAAAGATTAAACATTTAAAATGTATTCTATTAGTTTATAACACATGCCTGGTTAAACAATGAAGTTTGTAAAGCAAAAACAAACTCTTTCTGTAAAGAATGTAGATAATCAAAGTAATAATTACACTAATAATTCAAAACATGGATCACTTTTACCAAACGACATTAGATGCATTATTTGTGGACCTTCAAACTGTGGAAAAACTAATGTTATGTTTAATCTAATTGAACATCCAAATGGGTTGCGATTTAAAAATATATACATTTATTCAAAATCTTTATATCAACCAAAATATAAAATATTACAACAAATTATGAAGAATATTAATGGTATGGGATACTATACATACACTGACAATGAAGAGATTATTAGACCTGAAGATGCTAGCCCAAATTCTATATTCATATTTGATGATGTTGCTTGCGATAAACAAAATAATATTCGAAATTTTTTTAGCATGGGCCGTCATAATTTGATAGACTCTTTCTATTTATGTCAGACTTACAGCAAAATTCCAAAGCAATTAATACGGGATAATACTAATTTTATTATATTATTCAAGCAAGATGACTTAAATTTAAAGCATATATATGATGATCATGTTAACTTTGACTTTCCAAGTTTTCTAGAGTTTAAACAAGTTTGTAATTTATGTTGGGATTCAAATAAATATTCCTTTATGGTAATAGATAAAAATAGTGACTTAAATAAAGGGCGATACAGAAAAGGATTTGATATGTTTTTAGATATAACCAAGTAACCTTTACAATAATAATCAGTGTTGAGGTAACCATCTTCATAATAACATGCATTTATTATCTATATATTTATTATATCATTATTATATATATTTATTAAAAAACATTGATTACGTTCAAATTACATTAATTACGTTCCCATTACGTTGAATTTACGTTCAAATTACATTGATTACGTTCCCATTACGTTGAATTTACGTTCAAATTACAGTGATTACGTTCCCATTACGTTTAATTTACGTTCAAATTACGTTCTTATTACGTTCAAGTTGCATAAAGTTTACATGTAACCATGTTTAAATCAAAGAAGCGTGCAAAAAATACTGTGGTTAAAATAAAGACTCCTCCTACCAGATTTAAAAAAAAGGAATAGTAAACGTAAAATAATAAGCAAAATGACTAATGATGAAGATAAAAAATTAACACGCGATATTATTAAATCAAGCGATTCTATAAGACAAAAGTATCTCGCATTAAAACTAGGAGAATCTGAGGCACAAAGGTACTTTGATAAACAGCTTGAACCAATAACTACACCACTAAATATACTAGCTAATAAAAGTACTTCCAATATTAAATTAGCGCAACCAATCAAACAAGATATTGATACAAAACCGTATGATTTCAAGGTTGAAACAATTAAATCTAAGTTAGATAACATGTTAAAAGAACCACTAGACACTACATCGACACCAGAAAATGTATCATTAGCAGGTGAAAAACCAAGTATAACGCAAGAACCAACAATGGAACTTAGTCAGTTAGATGATGAGGTTTTTGAAACAAATGAACCCTTAGAATATAGTAAAGTACAAGATCCAAACTTATTTAAGACATCTATAAAACTGTCTGAAGTTGAAGAAAATCTTAAAAAACAAGTTGATAAATACGCCTTTCAATATTTAATTGATTTTAATAGACGAGAAGGTGATCCAAGTATATTTGATCATACATTTGGTATAAATTTAGAAGATGGTAATTTAATATTAGGAAAAACACTGGTTACGTTTGATAAAGAGGGTATTATAATAGGAAATAAAAAATATAAGTCATCCCCAGGATTATATGAATTGCTTTTTAAAATAGATCCAAGCACAAATATTTATAGTGAGGAAGATTTAGAGGATTATAAAACAATTTTAACTGATACAAATGCACATAGAACATTATATTTACCTAGTGGTAAAATTAAATCTAACAAAGGTATAAAATATAAAAAAAATATATCGCTATTATTTCCTCCTCAAACAAAATTAAGTGCCCCAGCGTCTTCAACACCATATTCTTCAGAAAGATTACAAAACGTTCGATCAAGACTTTTGCAGCATACGTCCTCAGTTGGTTTACAAAATAATAAACGTTTAGGAGGTGGCAATTTAATACCAAACTTTATGACTTTAAACAATAATCAAAAGGATTTCATTTACTGGGATGACCCAAATAAATTAGTTGAAAGATTACGACTACTTATTAGTTCAAAAATGGCGGGCAATACATCACATGACAATGAAATTATTTCAATAGTTGAAGAATTAAAAGAAGCTAATATTATTATATAAATACTTAAACACATTCCCTTCTTTTTCATTAATTTATAACTACTCATGTAAGTAACATGACTATTAACAAATTTGGAGTACACATACATAAGAAAAAAATTACTCGGCACGAAACAGTATCAAAAAATGATTTAATTATTATAGATAGGCGTTTAAAAGCTGCAGAGAAAGATATTCATGATGCTTATATTAATAACTTTTAAAATTTTATTAAAGTAAATAAAAAAATTGCAACATTAATTACAGAATTAAAAACAAAACATAGTTTAGATATTAGTTCTTGATAAATTTTGTGTAATAATAAGTATGAGCAAAACAAAAATAGGTATAATTAATGAGTTACATAAACCTGCACTTAAAAACTATAAGCGTAGACATGTAATCATAAAAGGTCTAAATGATTCTTGGCAAGCTGATTTAGTAGAAATGATTCCGTATGCAAAAGAAAACAAAGGTTACAAGTATTTACTCACAGTAATTGATATATTTTCTAAATATGCATGGGCAGTTCCAGTAAAATCAAAATCTGCAAAAGACGTTACTGTTGCATTTGAAAATATTTTATTAAAAAATAAGAATAAGGTTCCGAAAAACTTACAAACAGATAACGGAAAGGAATTTTATAACACTGAATTTAAAAAAGTTATAGATTCGTATGATATAAACCATTATAGTACATTTAGTAATATGAAAGCATCGATTGTTGAAAGATTTAATAGAACTCTAAAAAATGCCATGTGGAAAGATTTTAGTATAAAAGGCAACTATAATTGGATTAATAACATTGATGCACTTGTTAAGAAATATAATAATACTCATCATTCAACAATTAATATGAAGCCATCTCAAGTATCAATAAAAAATGAAAAAAAATTATTAGGAAATGTATACAATAGAATAAAAAGGGTCGGTTTAAGTCGATATAAAGTTGGAGATTATGTTCGTTTAAGCAAAACCAAATCATTATTTGCAAAAGGGTATACTCCTAACTGGGGTACCGAAATATTTACTATATCAAAAGTACAACTAACTAATCCAGTCACATATTTACTTAATGATTCTCTTGGCCAATCAATTGCAGGCGCGTTTAACGAACAAGAACTACAAAAAACAAAATATCCAGATATATATCTAGTTGAGAAAGTTTTACAGAAAAAAGGAAAAGTTGTTTTTGTAAAGTGGTTAGGTTTAGATAAATCTCATAACAGTTGGATAGATGCTAAAAATATTGTATAACATTTTAAATAAATAAAACTATTGGTTATTATAAATATGTATTTATTTTTACATTAAAAATATACTTATAACAATAAATCGCTCTCACTAAAACTATCAAAACCCCAAGGCAAAGTATCGGTACTATTTTTTATAATACACCGTTTATCATCAAAAGGACTTAAAGCAATTTTTGTTTGCTTAATAGAGTACACATTATGCAATTTTGTAACTATTCCTCTTTGAGTACAGATTTTTTCATTTAAAGTTCTTAAACAATTTTCATAATCTTCAAAAGAAATATGGTTTTTCACTACACTTGTCTTTATTCCTTTTATTTTTTTTATAATGGCATTATTATTAACTTTTATTGTATACATTTTCGATCTTAGTCCTATAAAGTGAGTCATAATTTTACCGTTATTTTCATCCTTCATTAAACCCAATACCTTTTTATTTACACGGGGAATATTATATTGATTATTTTCTTTATAATCACTTGTATCAAACTTATTTATATCCCGTTTTATAGTTTCATAAATATCTGATGTAATAATTTCATATATTAACGAGTCAGTATCAATATATAATAACTTTAAATTATTATTAAAAAATTCTTTTTGCATATAATTGTAATGAAAATCATACATTACTGTTTTAGATAAATCTAATATTGAAAAGCCAACATATATAGGTTTATTAAATGTAATATTAGGTTTTAATAGTTCAATAGCCACAACATTTTTATTAAAAATTGTTCGGCTATGAAAATTAGGTCGTGCTATTAAACTTTTTACTCCATATCGACCACCCCATTTTGTTTTTAATTTTATATCACGATGTTTTCTAACATTTTCCATTGTCTTACCAAATACACTATTATTCATTAATTTATACAAGTTTTTTTCAAAATCATTGGTAGCCATTTTTCTTTTTTCTGTATTTAAATCGATATAGTTTTTTAGCCACGGTGATTGACTAAATTTTAAAACTCGATGTATTTTTGATACTTGCATTCCTAAATGTATACATTGCTTTAAATTACTATAATGAATTATATAATTCTCCTTATCATATAAAGTAGTTAAATGTTTTTTATGTTTACTTCCTGGTGCGATACAATGCTCAGGACAAAGCGGTAAATCTTTATGGAGATTATGTAAACTTTGAGGATATGTTAAATCTACTTCTAAAATGTAACCAGTATTGCTAGTTTCTGACAAATTGCATATAATATTACTTATTTCCAATATTTTCTGGTTGTTTAACCATTTAAAATTTCCATAAGGTAGGAATTGAGACATTGCATGACCGTATAAGTTATTAACATCCAAATACATTAAATATTTAGAAGGTAATTCAGGTTTATACTTTTCATTCATGTATTTGTTATTGGCCTCTGCATATCTGTTTGAACATTGACTTATACCACCTCTGATACCCTTCTCTATAAATAGCCACATATTTATATCAGTAAACAATTCAAATTTAATTTTTGTAATTTTTAACATAGAATCCCATGCTAAGCCTGGAGCAGAAACATAATGCACTGGATCTAATTTGTACGTCTCTAAACAATTATCTCGAAAATTTTCAAATATGTCGCAAAGTAATAACATATCGGTTTTTAAGTACAAATCGGAATATTCACCTAGTGTTTTAATATGAAATGTATTCCATACATCTTGTGCATGTTTGTAATCTACATCAGATAAGTTACTATCATTTAATAAATTAAAAAAATTATCCTGAGGTGGTAAAGCTATCTCATTTAACTTTTCCCAGGAATTTATATAATCATAAGGAAATACACCTTTTTTACTTAACAAAGTAAATTCTTCATTGCTTAAATTGTTAAATTCTGATTTTAAAATTTTAAGTTTATTATTTGGTAAATATGATGCTAAATTATTTAAAGAACTAGCCATAAATCGATATGAATCAATAAATCTTAATGAAATATTAGTTCCATACACATATTTCGTAAATGAAATATATTTTTCTTTATTAATTGGTAGCACAGAGGTTCTTCCACTTATTCCAGTAGCTAAATCAATTATTATAAAATGTGAATCATAAGATGATAAATTGTGAAAAATTATTGGAATCACACAACTTTCATTATAATTTAAATTACATTCATTATGAGCTGGTCCTCCATAATTTCCTGTTAAATGACAATGATCTCGAACACGGTCTTGTTGCAACGGTTTTTCACATATATTACAATTTATTGCATTTAAATATTCCATCTTTTGTTGAGCCGTCAATGTTTTCATTGGTAATACATTTTTTATTATATCCTCAACATTATAAGCAATCTCTTTTAATTCATTTACAAACCACTGAACGCAATCTTCACCACGATAACTATTATAATAAGATTTAGAGTCATCATATGAATATTTTACATAATATCCAACGCTATGTGCAATATGTGTTTGATATACCCCCTTGGTTTCAATATTTGTCACATTACTATCCAATATACTTTCAAAGTCTGCATAAATAACACATGCATTTCTAATTTTTCTCTTAAAGTTTTTAAACTCAAGTATATTAGAATTTTCAACTGGCATTATCGGTTTAACTGGTCTCAGTCCTAATCCAACACAGTCTTGTAAATGTTCCTTAAACTTGCACTCATCTCTAAAGAAATGTAAACATCGATCACATATAAATTTTTTATGATTTGTTTTTGAAAGTTGATTACTAACAAGTCTTGATAAATTCTTTATCCAACAAAAATGAAATTTTATTTTATTGTCGCATTCCTCATTATTACTTTCAACAACATCTTCTTCATCCTCTTCTTCTTCTTCTTCAAATTCATAATCACTTTGAATCATTAATAAATGAATATGTTTACTTTCATATGTTTTACTAACATATGCAGGAATAGTTACAAATGTTTTCTTGCTCTTTTTTAAAATATACACATTTATTGATATATTATTTAGTGTTTCAAATTTTAAAACTTGTGATAACGTCATTGGAAATTTTACACCATTTAAATTAAGACAATTTATATATTTCTTATAAGACGATACTCTCTCGCCATGAATTTTTGATGGATAAAGTGCAGATAATACTGCCCATACAAAACATTTATCATCCTTATTCTAAACATTTATTACAGCCTTTTTTCGTTTTATTTCAACTGGTAAGTCAATAAATGATGAACCATAAAATGGAACAAATTGATTTATATTTACTATCATATTCACTATTTTATATAGAGCCCATCCACTTTGATTTTCTTGAAAAGTTTCTAAATCTTTTAATACAACATCAATAACATTTTCCTTATACCAATGTTTTAAATCTGTTGATACAAAAATTTCATTATTTTTAGTATTAAAATATTTGTATTCAAATATATGTTCTTCTTCTTTAGCTGATGGTAAAACAAATTCACCACAAAATATTACGTTTACTTTTAAAGCACTATATTTTTTTAAAGCATTTTTAATTGCATAAATGCATCGTTCAAAAATTGTAATGGATCAATGTGACTTAAATTAATTAACACTCCTGTTCTAACACGTCCTTTAAATGATGAATTTATTTCCTGCCATTTAATCCGATCTTTACGTTTTAAACTATTTATAGTTCCTCCTCCAACTTTTTGTTTATTTTCTAACAATGTTTGAAAATATTTTAACACTTATATTGCTTTCAATGCCTCGCTTATATCCAACTGAATAGGTATTTTTATTATTTTTTAATAACTTATTTAACAACTTTATATTTATTTTTTTATAATCAGACCACTTTTTCTACTGAATACTTGAATAATTTGAACTATTCAAATGTTCAATAATTGTTCTCATATGCCTAATAATCTTACAACCGTTATCCATTGTAACTTATATATTTCAGTTTCAAAATCAAAATATAAATCACAATTGTTTTTAAAAGTTCATTTATTTATATAATTTTACATAAAAAAATATGCATTAACCACTATGTTATACTTTTACAATTTCGTCATCAGAGTCTAACACTTCTACAATTTCATCGTCAGAGTCTAATATTTCAATAACTTCATTATCATCGTCTAATAATTCTATGATTTCCACATCAGAATCTTCTTCCTGTATTTCAATTTCTTCGTGACCTATTATTATTTCATCAGCATAACTCTTAATAATTTTCTCGTATGTCTTCTTTTCTTCATCCGTCATATTCTCTGAATCACAGTCATCTATATCAAAATCGTCAGTTATATCCTGCACATAATATCTATCTTCACTGTCAATGCCGACGCGTATATCCCCCGAATCCAATAACCATGTTACGCCTGGAATATTCTTAAATCCGTTCATACTATTAAACTTTAGCTTGAACTAAGAAAACATTACTCTGTAATTACAGCTCAACATCATCTCTATTTAAATGACATTTATGCATTAATTTAACATCTCTACCACTCCATATTAAATACCACCTCCAACAACAGAATCTCCTTACATATGCATACATACATAAAAATACATAAGTGGGAATATACCGACTGCATCCACAGCTACATCGAGGATACGAACATAAACGATTGGCTTCCGGAAATTGACGAAGAATGCAATAATTACGGCGTATCTTCTACACCAATACCAACACACACATAATTATTAATATCGCTATCTCACTCATATCCTAGGATATTAAAGAGACTGTACCTAGAGATAAAGTCTGTACTGACGTCATCATCTTCTAAACCAATAGCAATACATCCTATACATGGCATTAGATCATATGACCTATATGCCCCCCACCCTTACCCCCTTTTACATTCTTTCAAGTATAGTCACGCCCCCTCTGCATATCGTGACCTAAATGCATCCCCACCCCAATAATTTCCAACTCAACTTCAAAACTGTCCTAGGAACGGCTTTGTACCACTACTAACATGCTACAGTCGAGCAGATCCACCGAGTTGTTTGTACCATCAACACAGCGCTACACACAAAGCAATACTGCTCCGCAGTATTTTTAGATATAAGCCAAGCTTTTGATAGAGTTTGGCATTCTGGATTACTATACAAACTGAAAGTAGCATTGCCCAACGACATCTTTCAGATATTTAAATCGTACCTGACAAATAGAAAGTTTGTCGTAAAGTACCAGGACGGACAATCTACTATGCGCAAAATTGAATCTGGTGTTCTGCAAAGCAGTGTACTCGGTCCCATTCTGTATCTACTGTTTACAGCAGATCTTCCCGGCTCGTCCGAAACTACAGTAGCTACATTTGCAGACGACACTGCTGTGTTAGCACTTCATAAGGATCCGGCTACTGTCTCGATGTAACTGCAACGACACCTGCTTAAGATACAGGAATGGCTAAACAACTGGCGGATAAAAGTAAATGAAATAAAATCTGTGCACGTGACATTTACTCTAAAAAGGTGTACGTGTCCCCCAGTGACCCTTAATAACATTGCACTTCCTCAGGCAGAGACAGTGAAGTATCTAGGCATGCACTTGGACAGACGTCTAACATGGAAAACCCACATATGGAAAAAGAGGCTTCAACTAGAAGAAAAACGAAGAGAACTATATTGGCTCCTTGGCTGGAAATCGCAAGTGTCTCTGGAAAATAAACTGCTAATATACAAGACAATAATTCGGCCAATATGGACTTATGGTATACAACTATGGGGCTGCGCTAGCATGTCAAACATAGAAATTCTCCAGCGTTTCCAAAACAAAATATTGAAACAAATATTAAATGTCCCAAGATATGTCCCTAACTGGCTAGTTCATAAAGATCTTCGAATGCCCCTGGTCAAAGAGGAAATCCAAAGCTACAGTACGAAGTACCACCTTCGGTTACAGAATCATCCCAATGAAGCAGCAGTGAAGTTGTTCCATCATAGGCCAATAAGACGACTGAAAAGAGCAGATCCCAAGGACTTAGCGAATTTAAACCCAAATGAAAACTAAAATTAAAATGTCATCGTACTAATAAAATATCAGTTAAACTCAGTTATTGTACATAGTATAAAGGGGTAAGGTGTAAGGGGGAGTCATCAATGGATGGCAACCTCACATGTCATTTATGTCATACAATTTTACTTAATGTCCTCGGACAGATTGTAAATTAATTAAAAGGGAAAATAAAAAAAAAAAAAAAAAAAAAAAGGTTGGGCGTGCTTTATTAGAGATATCTGAAAGACGTTGTGTACCTTGAAGCACGGCTGCCAAATCTGGGTTTTGGTTATCGAAGGCATGATTAGCCCTAAAAGCTTCCAAATAAACCCCAAATGCTGGGATATTAGTCACCCTTAGTAAGGTAAATCAGATTGAATCTCGTGGTGAAAATGACATCGGGGGCAAACGATGTCTGCGAAATCTGAGCAAAGGGATACTTGCCGCACTTCCTGGGTTGGCCTTCACGGGTCGCAGGCGTAACCGATCTCTGCGGGGGCAGACCTTTATTTCTCAGGATAAACACTCTAGTTTAGGATTGCATATTAGACCGTCTCCTGATGCGGTTAATTCGGGAACGTCGCGAGAGACTCTAATAAGAAGCCAGCGGCAATAAGTGATGCTCCGAGGAGGGAAATCGAAGTGGGTAGGATCAGTCCTGCTAACACTGGGGCAGATAACTCTGCGGGCATTGGAGAAGCTGGAAAAAGAAATTACAAGTTAGGATAGAAAAAGCTGGAAAAAGAAATTACAAGTTAGGGTTGCAAGTTGCGTAGCGAGTACCTTAATTTTAAAGCCAGTATCCTCTGCTAGTACTAATATGGGAAAAGAGCGGATCTTGGTGGAGAATGATGGTGTGAAATGTAATGGTGCTTGTACACCTGAGTCAGTAATTAAAGTGACAAATGCTCCGAGGAAGGAAAGCGCAGTGGGTAGGATTAGTCCTGCTATCACTGGGGCAGATAACTCTGCAGGCATTGGGGTAGCAGGAGCTGCGGAAAGAATGAGTAGCCCTAAAACCGGGAGTCAAGCGATTTTCCTAAAATAGGGCGAAAAAGAAGACACAGGTCAAGGTTACAGGTTGCGTAGCAAGTACCTCAATTTCAAAACTAGGGTCCCCTGTTAGTACCAATATGGGAAAAGAATAGAATTTGGTGTAGAAAAAGCGTGGGAAAAGCAATGGTGCTTGTTCACCAAACCCAGTGGGAAAAGTCACGAATGCTCCAAAGAGGGAAAACATAGTGGTTAAGGGTGTCCCTGCCGTCGCTATGGTAGATAACTCTGCGGGCGTTGAAGTAAAGAAAGCTGCGGAGAGTGTTAGTAGTCAAAGAATTGAGAGCCTAGTTGTTCTTGAGGACAGGACAAAATCCTCGCACGAGGCTTCTATTAGGAGCAAGACTTCCTCTAAAAAGAAGAAGTCTGCAATGAGTAAAAGTGCAACGCAGGGAGTAGATTATAAGGTAAAGGATAATCCTGTTGCTACTATGATCGAAACGCTGATTGGCACGTAGACTGCGGAGAGTAGTAACTCGCACGAGGTCTCAGTAAACGATAATCTTAGGGAGATTGCTTATAACTTCGCAGAATTTATATGTTCCCTAGACATTTCCCCCGAGAACAGGGTCGTGTTGTTCTCCCATTTAAGAAATTATGACAATGTCATTAAGAATATCAATGCGGAGCTAGCGGACCTTAAGAGGCGAACTCAATCGCTAGAAGTCAAGGGGAGTCCTAGTACCGGCAAGTCATACGCATAAGTGGTAGCAACAGCTCCCAGGGTGATAAAACCAGGGAAAGTGGCATTACCGGAAACTTTAACAGGAGGAAACGTCACTTTGTGATTATCGAACCCGCTACTGGTAGTACAACTACTACTAGCGAAAATGTTAGACAAAAGTTGCTTAGAGACGTCCGTCTTGAGCTATCAAAAATAAATGTAAAGTCTATGCGGAAGATCCGTAACTCCGGATTGCTGTTAGAGACGGCTACCGAAAAAGATTGTGATCTTTTGAAAGCCTGTCCTCAGCTGCCTAAGTTCGGTTTTCATGCCAAGGCCCCGCAGTCGATCCTACCTAAGATCATAATTCTGGTCGTGGACCCTGTGAAAAAACAAGGAATATAATGATTTGATACGGTACATTTATGATAGCAACATAAAGGATGGAGAGATCGATAGGCTGGAATACGAGCGAACCACTAAAGTTCGACTCGTAAATAAGTCTAAAAGAAACCCCAGGACGGCCAATCTGGTGTTAGAGGTCACAGGATAAGTCCGCCGACTGCTATTCCAGAAAGGTAGAGTGTTTCTGCATTGGCGGTCTCTCCCAGTGAGAGATTATACCACAGTCACTCGGTGCTTCAAATGCTGCGGCTTTGGGCACGTAGCAAAACATTGTAGGCATGATACTCCGACATGTCAACATTGTGGGATAATTGGACATTATCAAAAGGATTGCCCAAAAGGGAAGAAAAACCTTTGCTGTCGACCCTGCCGGGTTCGCAAAAAACCATATCAGTACGCCACTGCGGACCCAAATTGTCCTGAGGTTATAAGAGCTCGAGAGATAGCTATCTCTCGTATAAATTATGACTAAAAGAAGTTAATGGGGGGGGATCTCAACATGGTGCAGCTAAACGGTCAGCGTAGCCGTGTAGTCATGAGCCAACTGAGAGAACGCTCTGAGGTGGTGGGACTTGATATTGCTTTGCTTCAAGAGGCTTATACCTATCTCAATAGAGTTAAGGGATTTGGTTTAGGAGCTAGAGTGGTTGAAGGCGCCAATCCTCCAACTGAAACGAGCATGGCAGCAATAGTTGTATTTAACACCTCGTACGAAGTACTTAAGGTGGAAAGTCTTTGCTGGACCCATGGTGTGTGCGTGCAGATCCGTTGTGAATTTGGATTTATATACGTTGTTTCCATATATTGCCAACCAAGTCATGAAATTGACCCATATCTGGAGTACATAGTTAGGGTGATAAATGTTCTTAGTGGGAAAGACATTGTCTTACGCCACTAAGCTAAGACAATGCTTACTCAATGAGTAATGTTGACCGGGAATATAAGCTTGCAATTGCATCCAAGAAGAAAGATTCATGGCAAGCACTGGTCCAACTGGTAGGAAACAGCGACCCATGGGGTCTCATATACAAACTGTCGCGTAACGAGGTACAAGGCGGGCAAATCTTTAATTCGTTAAAGATCCCCGGGGGCACTAAAGAGACCGTAAGGTCTTGATGCCACCTTGAACTATATCTTGGAGCATAATGCGCCTGCTGATGACATAGCGTCTGAAAGTATAGAACACAAGGCAATCCGTAATGAGAATCGAAACTATTGTGGTCATGATAATGAAAGCGAGTTTACCGTTGAAGAAGTTAGAAAAGCGGTATCTAAGATCTAGCCAGGCAAAGCGTTAGGGCATGATCTAATTGATGGAGAGATTTTCACTAAGTTTTTCCAGCTAAAACCTGAGTACATAGTTTGCATGTACAACACTTGTCTTAAGGAAATGTGTTTTCCGACAGAATGGAAGAGAGGTCTGTTGAGACTGTTCCTAAAAAGTGAAAATAAACAAAAGAATCTCATCTCTTCTTATAGACCGATTACCTTACTTCCGGTAATGGGAAAGGTTTATGAGCGGTTATTGATTTCCAAGATAAAAGTAGCTTATGAGAGCCAAGGCCTTAGCGCGATAAACCAATTCGGATTCAAGAAGGGTCGGTCCACAGAGGATGCGGTCAATAAGGTCCTGGAAGTCGCCGGATCTTTGGAGTACAAATATGTGCTTAGGATTTTCATAGACATTCAGGGTGCTTTTGACAATGTCTGGTGGCCAAGTGCCCTTCGAAAAATTAGGCTAGCAAAAACCTCTAGGAACGTCTACTGCACTATGGAGAATTACTTTCATTGTCGATCATTAATTTTGCAAACCGACTATAATTCAATGGAAAGGCAGCTTGCTAAAGGTTGTCCTCAGGGATCTGTAATGGGCCCTGAGCTTTGGAACATGGTTTTCAACGAGGACTGTGTTTCTCAGTCGGAATGTTGTGTGAATGTATGTTTTGCCGATGATAAGGTGATCCTTATTGGTGCTAAAAGCACAACTAGAAAGCCGTTCTCGGGCTGCTATGAATAAAATGTGTAGTTTCTTGAAACTACACAAAATGGCAATATCTTCAAGCAAGACAAAGATGATGATGCTCAGGGGTCAACTAAGTGTTAAGGTAACTAGTATTCGTTACATAGGAATAATAATGGATAGCCAACTAACGTTTCTGCCTCATATTCGTTCCTTGAGGGAGCGGATAACCAAACTTGTAGCACGCTTTGCGCAAAATACGAGGACGGAATCGGGCCTTAACTGGGCAACAATGGCGACACTATACGAGGGGGCATTTATGCCAATGGTTACGTACTGTGCTTTGGCATGGTACCATAGAACCACCCTCGCGGTGCCCAGTAGAATACTGAATTCTATGCAAAGAACTATGCTATTGACGATGACGCGTTGTTGTAGGACTGTATATACAGAGGCGCTGCAGGTGATATCGGGGAGAATTCCTTTAGATCTAAAAATCACTCATGCGGCGCTTAAGTACAAGTTGCGCAAGAACAGCGAAATCGACTTTCGTGAATTTAAAGTTGATGTGGCAGTCGGAGCAAGGTCTGAAGACGAAATTAAAACCATAGCCAAAGAGATGAATGCTTATATGCACAAGCTCTGGCAGGAAAGATGGGATATAACTGATAAGGGAAGAACAACGTATTGGTTTATCAAAGATGTTAAGTTTGCATTGCACGTGTAGTAATTGTTGTCTCTGGTAGAAATCACACACAGGGCAACATTTTAAATATTGGAGTTGAAGCCACTGGCATATGAAAAGGCAGATGGTCATTCTATTCCTTTTACTTGCGGTGTCATAAGTAAACCACCATGTTGTATAATAAAACTATTAAGTTATTTAATTAGAAAAGTGTAAAATAGTTTAAGTTTGAGTATTTAATAAATATTCATTAAATTTTACTCGCATGTTTATTTCGTACATGCGAAGTTGGTCCTTCAAGCATATAGTAGCCGCGTGTAATTTCGTTGTTTAGAGGTTACATCCATATAGTAGCCGACACGTGCAACGGCGTTTTTACAGTTACCCCATGGCGGCTCGGGAAGTCATCAATTGCCATTGATTGGGTAATGCAACGCTTTATTTAAACGGATTCACAAACGATTTGGATACTACATACTTACATTTCAAGAAAAATTATTCAAGAAAAATATCAACTCAGAAAGGGAATACAAGGACGCTGGAACAGGGTAAAATATTCTTGTACTCATAAAGGTACAATTTTTTCTTACTACCTACAAGTTCCAGAATATTAACAGCTTCCTAAGTTGCCTGGATTCGGTTTGTCATCTACGTCTCGTCTATCATAAAAGTACGGTATTATCACGTAAGAATAATGGAGGGACTGAAAAAGCTTAAAACTGCCCGGACAACAGCAGGTTCAATATCTAGGATGGACAACTACGTTAACGACTCAAGAGCCCTCGAATCCGGTACTGTGGAGTTGTTAGAGGCGAAAAAAGAAAAGTTGCTGACTACATATCAATCGTATGAGCTCACGCAGTCCAGTATTTTAGAGATTGATGAACAGGATGATGAAGATATAGAGGAAGTTGAAGAAAAATACTTTAATATTCTAGCAAAATTAAATGCTAGTATCACTAAATTAAAAGAAGTTAATAGGCCTACTTGTCCTAGCTTAGTTGCATCGAAACTTCCAGCAGTGGAAATTCCAACCTTTGATGGCAAGGATATAACTAGATTTAAGCCCTTTTATGAGCTTTTCCAAGCGGTTGTTCATAATAATACTTCATTGTCAGATGTGCAAAGGCTCTTTTATTTGAGAAAGTATCTCCTTGATGAAGCTCTTTCAATAATTATAAATCTGCCGCTTGTGAACAGCTCATATAAAGAGGCACTTGATTTATTGTTAGCGCGCTATGATAATAAAGCACGCTTAATCTCTAATCATATTAATATACTACTTGATATTCCAAACATGCAAAAAGGTTAAACACGCTATAAGGACCTTTTTATGTCAAGTTAATCAGCAATTGCAAGCTTTAAAAAATCTTGATGAGCCTGTTGACAAATGGGACATGATTTTAATATCAATTTTAGGCAGGAAGTTAGATATGTTTACTAGCCGCACTTTCCATATGGAAAGAAATTTAGAAAAACTGCCTACTATGGCAGAATTTATTTCCTTTTTAGAAAAACGTGCAGTTGCACTTGAAGATAGTTCACCTTATAAAAATATGTCACATGACAAAAATTATAAAGAAAATTCACACTCAAGGGTTTCCAATGTCACTACTCGCTACAATGTAGCATGTAGATATTGTGATATGGACCACCAAATTTTTAAATGTCCAAAATTCAAAATGGTCCCTATAGAGACTCGCAAATCCTTTGTTGAAGAACATAAATTATGTTCAGTATGTTTGTATGAGAAGTGTCGCTTTGCCCATAATGGCAAGTGTTCCTTTAAAAATCAATATAAATGTCACATTTGTAAAGGTACACATAACATTTTGTTATGTGATAAAACTGAAGCTCCAGTTGTAATGTGCTCTAGCAATGATAATTTGGGTGGTACCATATTGCTGCCTACTATAAAGGTAAAAATCGTTGACAAATTTGGTCGCGAGTTTCTAGTTCGTGCATTGCTCGACAGTGGTAGCCAAGCGTCATTTGTGACTACTGAACTTTTAGAAAAATTGTGTTTACGCACAACTGCTCAATGTAGTAACATTATTGGTATAGGTAATAAAGCCACAAAATTATACCAGTCAGCAAATTTGAGCATACAGTCCTATCATAACAAGAATATTAAATACAATGTGAACTGTCATGTAGTTGAGTCTATCACTACGCTTCTGCCTCAATTTTTAATTGATACATCTAAGGTTATTCTTTCCAAAAGTATTACACTAGCTGATGAGCAGTACAATGTACCGTCGAAAATATCATTGCTATTGGGAGCTGATGTATACTTTGCCATTCTATTAGGTGGCTGTATTAAGTTAAATAATGGGTCAGTTTTACAAAACACTACATTTAGATATGTGGTTACAGGCAAATTGCACAATCAAAATAATAATTCATATAATAATATTGTATCTAATTTTGCTATTTGTGACCACAAAAAACTTGAAAATGTTATGGAACAATTTTGGACGACTGAGAAAGTCCCAGAGCATACAGATAGGTGTTCTGAGGAATATTAAAAGCTGAAAATATTTTTCAAAATTCAGTACTACTTAAAAATAATACTTTTATTGTTGATTTGCCATTAGTAAGCCCAGTAAATGAACTAGAATTGGGGGATTCTTTCTCAGTCGCTCTGCAAAGATTTTATGTGTTAGAAAAGAGATTTAAACGAAATCCTTCTCTATTGGAGGTCTAATAAAAATTTATTGATCAATATGTAGAGATGGGACATGCCATGGAAATTGATATAGGTTCTTATGATGTTTATAATGCTCCTTATTACTTTCTAGCGCATCATGCAGTAACCAATAATGACAGCAAGATTACTAAATTGCGTGTGGTCTTTGATGGAAGTATGCGTTCTAAAAACAAAGTTTCTCTTAACGATGTCATGCTGAATGGTCCTGTGGTTCAGGGTGAGCTTTTGGATATTCTCATATTATTTAGAACTTATGTGTTTACAATAATCTGTGACATAGAAAAAATGTTCCGCTGTGTCCTAATAAATGATACTTACAAGGTTTTACAAAATATCTTATAAAGAGACGATCCAGGTAAGCCCATCATTTGTTTACAATTACAGACAGTAACATACGGACTAAAGTCTTCTACCTTTTTGGCCACACGGTGTCTCATAGAACTTGCCCATCGCTATAAAGATAAATATCCTCTTGCTGCAAGAGCAATGCTCTACAATACGTATGTTGTTGATGTCTTAGGTGGGTGTGATGATGTGGAAGAATTATTTGAATTAAAGTCTCAATTGATTGATTTACTGCACTTAGGTAATTTTAAATTCCACAAATGGTCTTCCAATCATCTCTCAGTACTCGACGACATTGATGAAATATATTGATGAATTAGATTTAAATAAATCAAACATTATTAAGACATTAGGTTTGAAATACAATATTATTTCGGACACATTTACCTTTAAGTGTCCTAACACCAATGGTAATAGTTTGAATACTAAAAGGAAAGTACTTAGTTTTGTTGGAACTTTATTTGATCCGTTAGTGCTTGACTCTGGCTGTGAATCAGGGTCCGGCTGCTGTGTTCCCGGGTTCGATCCCCGGGCCAGGAAGTTTCTGGGTCTGGTAAAAATGTGTACCTATACAACAAATAGTTACATATAGTTTGGAGAGTACATAACATTTAAAACTTATTTAAATACTTATTTAAACCCATATGCCAATTCATTTATATGGCCAATGATTGGGTATTGTATGCAAGTTATTATATGTGCTCCCAA
Source organism: Panorpa germanica (assembly GCA_963678705.1). Classification (NCBI taxonomy): domain Eukaryota; kingdom Metazoa; phylum Arthropoda; class Insecta; order Mecoptera; family Panorpidae; genus Panorpa; species Panorpa germanica. Next base: position 408,244 of record OY783211.1, on the reverse strand, counting down.
GGTACTTAACATTTGTATCACCCGTGATGGGTACTGTATGCGAAGTTGAGGTGCAATTTATGTTCAATACAGAACATAATATTAAAAATATAATTTCTGATAGTAGATAACACAAGATAGCCGAGAGCGTTCGTGCTTGAATCTGACTAGTTTCAGAGTCTGATGGCTGTGTTCCTGGGTTCGAAACCCGGGCCAGAAATATATTTTTATTTTTATGTTCTGTATTGAACACAACACAAGTGGTTTAGGCCGGGTCTCTATGCTTCCCTTAAGTTGACAGGTCACGAGTCAATAAACGCGAAACTTAGTGAAATGGGCATCCAGTCCAATGGGCTCTGTCTTTGCGGTGAGCCCGAAATCATAATCCATCAAGTGAGGCGTTGTAGATTCTACGCCGAGGCCAGGAGTGCTCTCTGTGAGAGGTTTAATGTCCGAGAGATGCCGTCGTTAATGTTCTTTTTACTTAATATTTATAACTTTGATTGTTTCCAAGACTTTGCCACATTAGTTTATAAGACACGTGCACAAAATCTTCTGTCTGCTAAGGCAGCTCCAGAGGATTATTTATGGTTTTTATATAGCTTAATTGCGAGTTTTTACCATACATTTGTTCTAAATGGTTGAGGTAGTAGAACGAAAATTTGTAATCATTGATTGCAACAAGTAGTGTCACTATTGTTTGAGACAACACGTCACAAGATAGCAGAACGAAAGGTGCAATCTATGATTGCAACAAGTAGTGTCACTATCGACTGAGACACATTTTTCGCTAGATAGTAGAGTCAGGCAACCTTCTCGTGGTTAGGGACGTTATGTTACTAACCGCCTGACACAAGCTTATTAAACACACTATGTTAAGATCTTAGTATAGATGTATCAATTTTGGTATAATATACAAAATTATTCCGGATTGGTACTAATATACAACCCATTATTAAGCGAGGTACATAATGAGCTAACGCTCGGGTAGTACCGTCAAATATGAGACAAATGAAAAAAAATATGTCCCTATCTACTAAGTATGTAAAATCGCTTCCCATTTAAATGCCCATAAAAATAGTTTAAATTGAAAATAAAAATATAAAATAATTATAATAAATTAAAATATAAAATTCCACATCGAATGATATATCAATTGTTATAAATTAACTAAATTTGCTAAAATATTGTGTAAATTTGACAGCTAGATATTGAGTGACAAACGTTTGGAAAATATTGAAGTGAAATAGCAGGAAATATTAATGAAATAAAGTATTATTCATAATATTTAGTAATTATATTTATTTTTCATGCCAATTTGTGCTTAAATTCTATTAAAAATAGTGTTTTCAAAATTTAAACAGTTATTGAATGACATAAAGCACTTAAAGTGTAAAATTCAACTTTCATTTCCTGGAAGAGTGTTGAGTGCTGGAAGAGTGGAATAAAAAAGTGTTGGTTACGATGTAAGACGAAGATTGCACAAATTGTGTCTAAATCATAACCTTAATTATATATGTAGAAATATTGACGCTTTAGAAGGTAGCTACTAAGAAAATAATTGTTTACTGTTTACAGCCTTTTGGTATTAACCAAAAAGTTAAAGTTTATAAAATAAATTGGTCTTGATAGAAGCCTGTAATATAGAGGTTGTGTTATAATTAATATAACATGACTGGTAAAGATAAAATTAGTAAGAGGCTGGCTGAGCCCAAAGAAAAAGTTAAGGAAATAAGGAAAATAGTTACAAGAAGTCCTGTGGTTGACAAAACGGAGAAGCTAAAACCAGTAGTATTAAATATGTCGACAGAAAGTGATACCACGCCCGATGTAGTATTAGCTGATCGTGCAGATAATTGTAACAACTCCAACGACGAGACGGATAAAGAAGAAAAAGAAGAAGAAGAGACTATTGTAACAGAAGAACATAACAGTATACAAGTTTATAAGGGAATTGCTGCAGAATTAGAAGAAAAGGTTAAAGAATTAGGTAACATCATAACGGCAGAGAAAATTAAAAATGCAAGTCGAAGTGTAATAATGAAATGCGTGAAAGATATTACATCAATCACGAAATCGCTCATTACAGATAGTGTTATATTATTAAAAGAAGTTATAGAGCAGAACTCTGTCAAGAAAGAACTAGAAGAACTGAAAAAGATGGTAATGGCTAAAACAGCGGCCATTACTAAAATAAGTGCAGATAAATCAGAAAAACAAGCCCTAAAACCAAATTACGCAGCAACATTAAAGAAAGCATGCGAAAAGAAAACAAAAGATAGTAGCAATAGCAAAAATGCGAAAATTATTCGTCCTGAGGAGGGTTGTGTATTGGAAAGTACAGAAGAAATTATGGAAAAGGTAATAAAGACTGTAAGGCCCACATTACCCAACCTTAAAGTTAGAAGAATAAAACCATTAAGAGAATAGGGTATTCTTATTGAAGTAGAATCAGCATCGTATGCGGAGCTGTTAACAAATAGCAAGGAACTTCATAATGAGAAATTGATTGCAAAACCTCTAAGAGTGATTGGACCAAAGATCTTAATATATGACGGCAGTAAGGAGACTACGGATGAAGAACTGCTGGTGAACCTTTCCGAACGGAATTTGAGAGATAGGGGAGTAAATAAGGAACAATACATAAGAGAAACAACAATAAGATTTGCTAACTCCAAAAAATAATCTTCAGTTAAAAATGTAGTAATTGAGACTAGAACAGAAGTAAGGAACGCGCTGATAAATATAGACAGACATCAAATAAGAGCTTACCTAATGTGGATGAAATGACATTGAGCTAATACAAGAACCTTATATCGTTAGCGGAATGATGCGTGGGTTTGGTGTCACAGCACGCACAATAAATAACATGCCAAGAGATCAAAAAAGCTGTATCATTATGTCAGCCATAACAGTGAGAAAGAAAAATATTAGTGTGCTACGTGTTAACTCCCTATGTGGATCACACGGAATATGTATAAAAGTGTACGGCCATTTTGGAACGATGTTCCTCGTTGTCAATATCGTCAAGCAAGCGAAGGAATTACAGAATATATCAACTATTTGCAAGATCTCAATTATGGCATAGTGATAGGCTAGATGATAAAGGTGCTGAATTAGAGAAGTGGCTAGCCCAACACAGACTCAATATGACAAACCAGTTTTCAACATACAGCTCATCAAACGGTGAATCCAACATAGATATAACTCTTGCCAACGCACAATATTTAATGAGAATTAAAAATTGGACGGTTCGGGAATTGGCATCACTAGTGACCATACACCATTTACAATGGAATATTTCAATGCAGACCATGAAAGAGTATCCTACTATAATTCAAGATTCAATATTAGAACCCTTAATGCAGGAAAATTTGAAGAAGAAATAGAGAAACTATTCACTTCAAATAATCTTGAAGATTTTAAGACAAAGTCCTGTGAGGAACAAGCCAAGACGCTAACTGAGTTTCTACAAAGGGTATGCGTAGCATCTATGTGCAAATGTACACGTAGAGTGAAACCAGTACCATGGTGGGACCGTGAACTTAACGACATGAAAAGAGACGTCAGAAAGGCAAGAAGAAATTTCTAACGTAGTAAAAGATCAAACAGGGAAAGTGATGACACGGACTACCACAGATCGGTCATGCAAGATAAAATAACCCTATATAAGAACGCTATAACCCTATATCCTGAAAGAAGTATGTGACAGAAGTACGTAGCAAAAACCCATACGGCCTAATATAAAAATTAACATGTGACAAAATAAGACCAGATGAGCTTTACAACACGGTTCTGGATAATGTTGGTGAGGAAACAAAAGACTGGAACACATCAGTGAAATGCTTGCTTAATACCCTAGTACCGGACGACATTACCACTAATGAAACAGAAATGCAGAGAGCTGTCAGATTTGAAAATAATGTATATAAGGGGATACATACTGAAGAATTGTTTACTGAAGATGAATGTTTAGAAACGAAATAGTTTCTAAATGTGTAATCTTAATTTACTATTGTTGATTTTAAGATGAAGTATTGACATTATAAATGTTATTGTTATATTTAAGATTTCATGAATATTGTTAGTCATAAGATACCAATACATACAAATAATGTCACGACCGCACAAGGCGCCAAGGGCTGCTAGAAAGACAAATTAGAGCTTGATTAGTTAAGCATTTCATTTACATTGAAAAGTTATCGTGCAATTCGGTTTAATTTGATAATAAAAAATTATTAATTTTATTTGGCAAAAATTTTTATTTAATAAAATCAATTAAAAAAATTTTTTTTTTAGTATTGGATATAAAAAAAATAATTTAAATAATAGTTAATTAGTATTGTATAAGAAAATTGAAATATTTGAAAATAAATTAATTTAAAAGTAAATTTTGTATATTGTACCTTGTGTATCAGGGTTTATAAATTAAAATATAAATATAATTATATTTCCCGATTTTAAGAGATCTAATAATATATTTTAGTTTACGTTTTATAGTAATTAAAACAGGCTAGTGACCATTCTTATTATTATTTTCCGAATTACATGCATGTATATGTCTTTGTTTATCTCATTGAGACAGGCTATTAAAAATTGTTAATTGCCTGATTTGCAGAACGCACTAGTTGTGCGTAATATTGTTATATAATAGTTTCGTTGATTCGTATTATATTAAATTGTTTAAAACATTTAATTCTGTTGTGGATTAAAAGTTATTATCGTTTTTTCATTGGTTTGATAAACGCGTTTACAATAAGCTTAAAATATAATATTTGTTTAAGAAAACACGTTAATATACATATATTCTAAGAAATATTTCATCTTACTTGCATAGGCTTGCTAGGGGTTCGTCACCAATGATCTCATAGTACGTCTAGATGCAAACCGTAGAGAAGCGATAAGCAGGAGGGATCCGCAGCACACCAATGATGATGATATATTTACGATAATATAGAACCCTTATATCTTCAGGGACCTCACAGAAGTTATCATATTCCATCATTTCATATCATACTTATCATATCATATCATATCATATCATGTCATATCATATACATCATATAATACTCCATCACTCGGGAGCAATTTATATTTATATTAAAATCGCGATGTCCCCTCAAGACCGTTATTTCGGGTGCTCATGATAGGTGAGCTACGTGATTGGTTCTCGGAACCTGTGCAGATGGCGTCCACGTCGCCCCCGCTGTCCACAGTTGAAAACAACTGGCCAACGATCTGCATTTCCATGGCATACCTATGTGCTGGAAGTCACTACAACTTAATTCTGATAGGATGTAGAAATAAGTTGGTTTTCTCCTCCTCAAGTAACTTAGCACTGGAATTGTGATTATTTATTCTCCTTCCTTCGTTCTCAATTCTTTACCCTTCTTTCTTTCCCTCTAACTCCCACTACTGCATGTATGTTCATCTGGTGCAAAAGGAGTGGGTTTTATGAATTGTTGTTGTTGTCCTTATCTACTGGGGGATCTACTGTGCTATGCCTATATAATATGTGTATGTAAAATCGCTCCGCATTTAAATACTAATAAAAATAGTTTAAAGTGAAATAAAAAATATAAAATAATTATAATAAATTAAATTATAAAATTCCCTATCAAATGATATATTAATTGTTATAAATTAACTAATTTGGCTAAAAATTGTGTGAAAATTTTGACAGCTTAATAAAACAGTAAAAGCAAGTATTATTTAATAATATTTACTAGTCATATGTATTATTCTTGCCGAATTGTGTTTAATTTCGGTTAAAAATAGTTGTTTTAAAAAATTAAAACAGTTTTTAAACAACATAAAGCATTTAAAGTGTGAACTTACACTTCGTTAGCAGCAGATGCAGATTCTTCTTAATATTAGGGACGTACCACACATCTGTTAAAGTTAAGTTGTTCCATCGGTCATTATTCATTGCTTAAACCTGAACAGTTCCTTTACCTACAGCTTTAACACAATCACCATTTGCAGTTATCACATTACGAGAAATATTTTCGTCAAACTGTGTGTATTCAGAAAACACATCACTTTTATTTACTATGTGACTCATCGCTCCACTGTCTACATAGAAAAAATCATCAGTTTTTTCTGTATTAAGTATAAGATTTGAGGACGCAAACAGTATATTTGGCTTATTTGCCCTACCAGCCATATCACTTGGTTTATTACTTTTCTCATGTTTAGGTCTCCTATTCCTTTAGGTCTGCCTTCCATTTATTACATAAAATAATTTTATGTGGACCTTTACAATAATTACAAATATATTGCTTTTGATTAGATTTATATCCTTTATATTTTTCAATCTGGTAGTAGTAACCAGAGAATTTTTGAGTGAGAAGTGCTTTATGACTAATGTTCTCTTTCCCATTTAACGCCCTCTCATACATACAGAGTTGTGTAGTGAGGTTATCTAAGGTCCTTTCTTTTTTACACACAAGCATTCAACTTGATCTAAATGAAAAGTAATTTTCTGGCAATGAAACCAATAATTTACTAATTTTAATAAGTTTATAATAAATCTGCCAGTTTTGAACTTCCGTCCTTTTTATGTTCAACATTTAAATCACTTCAGATATTTTTCAATTTAGAGGTATGACTTGCAATGTCATCTATTTTATTCCTCTTATAACTAAAAAATTGTAAGCATAATTTAGAGACGTAATCCTCAACAGACCCATCAAAGAGCTGATTCAGTTCACTACGAACTTCAGCAGAACTCATGAATCTCATTACAAGTTTTAGTATGTCTTCAGCCATGTATGTTGTCAGTACTAAGAAAGCATTAGTATCAATTTTAAGAAAATCTTCAAATTTCTTATCATATTCTGATTTCTCAATTGTCGTTGCACCTAGCCCATAACCTTTTGTGATTTACGTACTGAGAACAAAACGAACTATTTGATTTTATTTCTTTTTATATTTATTCTTTATTTTAAAAGGTTAACAAAAAATACATGTGCTGAAGGCTATTAATTTAATACAACAATATTATAAACAAAAGCTATCAGTTACACGTAGTATTGATATATAAAAAACAATAACCAAAGCCAACTGAATATGAGTAGTGGTACAAGGCGGGTTCTGGCTTAAATTTGAAGTTGATATGGAAATTATTGGGGTGGGGATGCATATAGGTCACAATATGAAGAGGGGGCGTGGCTAGACTTGGAAGAATGTAAAAGGGGGTAATAGTGGGGTGAGGAGTGAGGGGTAAGTGGATAAGCTGTGTTGTGATTGGTTTAGAAGATGATGACCTCATTACAGACTTTATCTCTAGGTACAGTCTCTTTAATATCCTAGGATATGAGTGAGAAAGCAGTAATATGAAAGAGTGAGATAGCGATAATAAGTATTACGTGTGTGTTAGTATTGGTGTAGAAGATATGGCCGTAATTATTGCATTCTTCGTCAATTTTAGGAAACCAATCGTTTATGTTCGTGTCCTGAGATATGTGTGAGAAAGAAGTATTGTGAAAGAGTGAAATAGCGATATTATACATTATACCATGTGACGTCATAATAAAATAAGATTTTCCAAACGTTGACAAAAATCACATGTTCTTCACATATAGGTTATTTGCACATGTGTTAAACTGTGTGAGAACTTTGAATATAAATTATTCTTATGCAATTTTTTTTGTTATGCATTTGAAGTATACATTTCATTCTATGAAAAGAAATAGGACTTTCTTGTACTCGTATAATAAAGCTAAATTTTATTTTAAAACAAGCGCATTCCTTGTTTATCTTATATGCACTCGTAAGACCACGAATTCACCAGAAAAAAAACAATATTTTCCAAACGTTGACAAAAAACACATGTTCTTCACATATAGGTTATTTGCACATGTGTTAAACTGTGTGAGAACTTTGGATATAAATTATTCTTATGTAATTTTTTTGTTATGCATTTGAAGTATACATTTCATGTTTTAGTTAAATGTAGGGGCCGGATTGGGTATTGTTGTATTAGATTATTTATTTAAGTATACTAAAAGTTATAATATACGTACATTATATCATTGATGATTCTCAAAGCATACAGTTATTTTTTTTTTATGTGTTGTAATAATCATAAAGTCTTATAAGTCAGACAATGGTGTTGTTTTACATATATGAGGTTATAACACCACAGTAACTGTTAAAATAGTAGGAGGATATTTCATTATACAAATTTATTAGGCAGCGGTTTGATCCATATGTATGAGGCTATATAGGTTGTGGATAATAGTAGAATCACAATTAGCTAAACCAAAAGCTCTAACTTAAGTTGAAACAAACTTTTTAAAATAAAACTGCTCGAAGGGTCGGGGCCCCGAGAATTTTATTTATTTTGAATGCGCGGGGATGATAGAATTAAGAATTGATAGTCTGATGGTAAATATATTATAGTATTAAATAAGTAAAGTGCTACCCTGTTAAATTTTTATATTATAATTTTTATATATATATGTATATTATGTCCTTAGACTTATGTCTAAGGATATGATTGTGTCACATTAAACCAAAAGGATTTTGTGCAGTTTGTGTATTAAAGTGTCTTGCAAAGTCTTGTTCTGAGTTAGTTAATGAATATTAGTTCTTTTTAAATAACTTGTGTTTTTAAATAACTTGTGTTTTTAAATAATTTAGTGGCTATTTAGTGCTATTTAAAAATGTCAACAGCAAGATTTGAATGAACAAAAACTTAAATCATCTTCTGTTTATTTGCAGAAAGAATCTTGGGACAACTTGCTTAATATATCTAATTGTATAACAGTGACATTAAAAAATTATAATTTGTGTTCTAAATTAGTGGATAAATCTTTATATCAAGTTCAAAATAATTTGTTTAATGTGTTAAAGGATACTCAAAGTATAAATTATAAAAATCACAATATTAATTTTTATGAGTGTTTTATTAAAAATAATATAAATAACCATATTGATTTAAATAATAATTTTAGCCATATATCATCAAAAATAAACTTGAAACTGTTGGAACAAGAAATAAAAATTTTGTGCATAGCCTTTATAAAATTAAATTATACAATAACGCTCAAGAATATATATATATATAACTTATCAAAAAATGGAATCGATTTTTGATTTGGAAGATTTATTATTTGTAGAAAATATTCATATTGATGATAGCGAGCTATTAAATTTAGATATTGATCCTTTGCTTTTTGATGAAGATTTTTCATTACCTGAATTATTAAATTCAGATATTGAGATACAGAATATGTCTGAAATTACAACTTCCTTAAACAATGAGGAGGATTTTAATACAAATTTGACTCCTTCTAAATTGACTGCAGTTCCATTTTTATTTAATGAAGCACCTATATTATTAAAAAAAGATATGTATTTAATCAAAATAGGTTTTAATTGTATTAATCAGTTTGAACCAGAAATTTACATATATAATAAATATAATTTCGGACTAAAGTTAAATTTATGTGATTATTTTGAGCTTATAGAGCATATTAAGCAATTGATTAATATGTTTAATGGTCAATTGGTAATACCATCGAATATATTAATAGGAACAAACTATAAAATAAATATATTTAATCCAAATAGTATTGCAATTATTTCAAATTGTAAAACTCAAATATCAGTATTTTTAAATATTTTTGATTTAATACATTTCTTATCCTTAAATGATTAAATTAATGCTATTGGTAAACATTTTTCTGAAATGCAAATTGATTTGTTTAATACATATAATATATTTTTAAATAGTATTGTAATGTATTTAAAAAATAAAAATATTGGTGTTTCGAAAGAGATTTTGACTCAATTTTTATTTTACGAATGTGAAGAGTTAAATTCTAATGATATATTATTAAAAATGATAATAATTTCAAACATGTCGTATATATTAGAAGAAATATCAAAACTATTGTAATTACTTAATTTATAATATATATATATATATATAAATTTAAAATGTATATAATTCTTTTATTTATTTATTTATTAGGGTATAACTACATCCATTAGAATCATAATATAACATATAATTACAATCATAACAGTTTCTTATTTGACATGGAGGACCATCTCTTTGTATGTTTCCTTTGTTATAATGTTTGTAACATAATCGACGTCCTTGTATATTTTGATTTTCTTTTAAATACATTGGAAGCCGGTTCCAGTTTTGTTCAATATCGGTAGAGAACATTATATAATGCAAGAAAAACTCTGTCGGTAAATAATGTAATTCTTCATCAGTAAGATTTTCTAGTAAACACTCATTTTCTTTATATTTTTTTAAAATAGCTCCAACTTTTGAAATCGTTTTCGAAACTTGTTCATGATCATTTAAACCCATTACGTTTAATTTACGTTCAAATTACGTTCCCATTACGTTGAGTTTACGTTCAAATTACGTTCCCATATAATATTTTCATATATAAAGATTAAATATTTAAAACGTATTTTATTACTTTATAACACATGCCTGATACTCATCATTTATTGAAAATACATCAAATTGAATTTGAGTGCAATAATAAACGCAAATTGGATGCTGAACCTGAAATATCAAGTAAACGATTCAAAGCGGAGTTAATTGAGAGTTCATTAACTAAAAAGAAAATTACGGATTGGTGTAATGTATGCAAAAGTAATGTGTTAAATAAAAATCTATATAATCATTATAGAAGTAATGAGCATAAAAGACTAGCAAGTGTAGTTGTAGAATGCGATAATGATATACAAAAAATTACTTCAGCATTTAAGAATCGTATTGCAACATATAGATAACATACTAAGGAAATGTTTAACAGTATTAAAGAATACATGATATTTTTTCAAAATAAAGTATTCGTATTATTGGAAAAGTATTTAAAAGAATTTATTACAATTAAAGTAAATATTGAATTATTTGGTTTATATGTAAAATATAATAAAGATGAGAAGTTATTAATTGATATAAAATCTTTTAACACTAAAAATAAAGTGATTTGGATGGATCTAAAGGAAATATATAATAATTTTAGAAATGTTATTGAAATAAAAAGTGAAGAATTTCAGGAACGTGATTCAGGATGGAGTCTTAAGGAAATAATGCATTTGGAAATAAATATTAACAGATATAATCCTTTGCGGGGATCATCTTATATTGATTTACCAAAGAAAGTTAAAGATAAAAAGGCTATAGTAAATGTAGTAAATAATGATCAAGCTTGCTTTATGTGGGCTATAACTTCAGCATTGTATCCAGCATCAAAAAGTATGGATAGAGTTACATCATATCCACATTATTCAAAAGTACTTAATTCAAATGGTATAGAATTACCGATGAAATTAAAAGATATTAGAACATTTGAGAAGAATAATGATATAAGTGTGAATGTTTATGGACTTGAAAATAATTTCATTGTGGGACCGTTGCATTATACATCTAAAAAGAAGAAACAACATGTTAATTTATTGTATATTGAAGATTTGAGTAATGGACATCATTGTTGGATTAAAAATATATCAAAATTAATAAGAAGTCAATTTACTAAGCATACTAGTAAACAACTTTTGTGTGATGGATGCTTTTCATTTTTTAACACAGAAGATCAGTTAAATAGACATTTAGAATACGATTGCAATAAGATATATACAATCCTTCCTTCTAAGTATAACGCTAAAGATAAATTGGGTAATATGATATCTCAAAACATTTTAAAATTCGATAATCATAAGAATCAATTACGCGTTCCATTTGTGATATATGGAGATTTTGAAACATTATTAAAACCCATGAGTACTTGTTATCCTGAAACTAATACATCATTTTAAAATAATATTCAAATTCATGAACCATATTCTTTTGCTTATTATATTACATGTTCCTTTAATGATTCCTTAAGTAAGTTTGTTACGTACAGAGGTATTAATTGCGTTAAAGTATTTATTGAAACAATAGCTGAAGACGCAAAACAAATTTATAAAGTCTTAAATAAAGTGAAGCCTTTAAATAAATTATCTGATTGGCAAAAAACAGGAATATGATGAAGCTTATATTTGCCATATTTGTGAAGGTATCCTCAATGGTGATAAAGTGTTAGATCATTGTCATTTAACTGGTAATTACCGAGGAGCTGCTCATAATCATTGCAATTTAAAATTTACAATTCCAAAGTTTATACCTGTAATATTCCATAACTTAAGTAATTACGATAGCCATATAATTGTAAAAGAATTAGGTAATGATAGTGGAAAACTTGAAGTTATTCCAGAAAATAAGGAAAAGTATATATCTTTTACGAAACATATTTTGGTGGAATAAAAAGTCGATAAAAATGATAAAGTTCATAACTGCTATATTAAACTTAGATTTATTGATTCTTTACGATTTATGCATTCTAGTTTAGAAACACTTGCAAAAAATTTATTATCAGAACAATTTTTTGAATTAAAAAAATTCTATCCGAATGAAAATCATTTCAATTTATTAAAACGTAAAGGTGTATTTCCTTATGAATATGTAAATAGTAGGGATATGCTTAATGAATCTGACTTGCCATCTCAAAATAATTTTTATAGCTCACTTAATGGCTGTAATATATCTGACGATGATTACAATCATGCCAAAATGGTTTGGTATGCATTTGAAATGAAAACATTGGGGGAATATTCAGACTTATATTTAAAGATCGATGTTCTGTTGTTAACAGATATTTTTGAAAATTTTCGAGATGTGTGCTATAAAACATATAATTTAGATCCCTGTCAATATTATACAGCACCAGGACTTTCTTGGGATGCTATGTTAAAGTATACAAGTATTGAATTAGAACTTTTAACAGATATTGATATGTTACATTTTATTAAAAAAGGTATAAGAGGTGGAATATCACAATGCTCTCACAGACATGGAATTGCAAATAATAAATATATGTCCAATTATGATTCAAATAAAGATTCTCAATATTTAATGTATTGGGATGCAAATAACTTATATGGTTGGGCTATGAGTCAATATTTACCACATGAGGGATTTAAATGGTTAGATACATATAAATTACAAACATTTAATGTAGAAGCTATTGAAGATAACTCAGATGTTGGTTATATATTAGAAGTCGATTTAAGATATCCTAATTATTTGCACGATGAACACAATGATCTACCTTTCTGTGCCGAAAATATTAAACCACCTTGCATTAAAACAAATGACGTTAAATTAATACCAAATCTAAATAACAAGTATAATTATGTGCTTCACTATAGATCGTTAAAGCAATGTCTTAAAAATAATCTGAAAATAGATAAAATTCATAGAATTTTGGAATTTAAACAGTCTGATTGGTTAAAAAGTTATATTGATCTAAATACATTAAAAAGAAAGAACTCTGCAAATGCATTTGAGAAAGACTTTTTTAAATTAATGAATAATTCAGTTTATGGTAAAACAATGGAAAATGTAGATAAACGTGTCGATGTAAAGTTAATAACTCATTGGGATAATATAGGAAAATAAATGGGTGCTAATACACTTATAAGTAAACCAAACTATCATAGTTGTTCTATATTTCATGAAAACTTAGTTGCTATTCAAATGCAAAAACTTAAAGTTTTTTATAATAAACCATTGTATTTAGGATTAAGTGTACTTGATATATCAAAAACTTTAATATACGATTTTCATTATGATTTCATCAAAAAAATCTATAAAGGTAATGCTAAATTGTTGTATACAGATACAGATTTATTAATATATCAAATTAAAACAGATGTGCCTTTTATTAAATATACTTTTGGCGAGGCGAACAAACAATAATATATTTTCCCCGAAACGAGCAATTTCACTAAAAAATCATCACACAACACTTTGTAACCAGTAATATATATCTTCGAACGTAACTTGAACGTAATGGGAACGTAACTTGAACGTTATGTTGAATTACGTTCAAGTTACGTTGAATTACGTTCAAGTTACGTTTCCATTACGTTCATGTTACGTTCCCATTACGTTCATGTTACGTTGAATTACGCTCCGCGGGTGTGTAACCTAACCTACACCACTATTCCAATATTCCAAGTTACATTCCCATTACGTTGGTATGATAATAAGAAATGAAATATTGGTTTTTTGACATGCCTGCATTCACTAATGAATTGATTTGGGTACTGCTCCTGCATATAACGTATACAATTGTCATCCAGTTTATGTACGCATACTCATACATTAATATGTCTATGCATATATATTAGAGCTCTTATGACCAGTGTTAATCATATAAGAATTATATATAACAAAACATTACTAATAAAATATGTGTATCTTATTTTATATGGATGTATTAAAACATTAAATCTTATAATAATAAAACTCAATGGTTTGTGTTTATATATTATTATTTATTTACAAATATGCTATTTTTCAATTGTTATATAAATATACATTTTAATTATCTTAACTAAAACAGATATAAATTTATACAAAACTTAAACTTAACTTAAAATTAGTACTAAATTTTATAATGTCCATGTGCTAAAGTACTTATACCATCAGTTAATACATATCTTTTATTATCATTTCCACTAAGACCTACTTTACTTATCATTTGAGTATAAATTGTATGCTTAATCGATTTAAAGGTATTCATTGTGATCAATAATATGTTATCCTGAGATAAACAATTTACATAATCTTTAATATTGAATTTGTTTACAATATTTTTCTTAATTCCTTTTGCTTTAGCTGTGCATGAACCCTCAATATCAATTGCATACATTTTTGACCTTAACCCAACAAACTCCTAAATTATACTACCCGCGCATTCATCTTTCATTAAGCCTAATTTAGCTTTGTTCATTAAAGGTAATGAAAATTTATTATTAAATGGATAATTAGATGTATCAAATTTATCTAGATTACACTTAATATCGTTATATATATCATCTGTTTTAATTTGAAATATTAATGAATCTGTATCTGTATACAACAATTTAGCATTACCTTTATAGATTTTTTTGATGAAATCATAATGAAAATCGTATATTAAAGTTTTTGATATATCAAGTACACTTAATCCTAAATACAATGGTTTATTATAAAAAACTTTAAGTTTTTGCATTTGAATAGCAACTAAGTTTTCATGAAATATAGAACAACTATGATAGTTTGGTTTACTTATAAGTGTATTAGCACCCATTTATTTTCCTATATTATCCCAATGAGTTATTAACTTTACATCGACACGTTTATCTACATTTTCCATTGTTTTACCATAAACTGAATTATTCATTAATTTAAAAAAGTCTTTCTCAAATGCATTTGCAGAGTTCTTTCTTTTTAATGTATTTAGATCAATATAACTTTTTAACCAATCAGACTGTTTAAATTCCAAAATTCTATGAATTTTATCTATTTTCAGATTATTTTTAAGACATTGCTTTAACGATCTATAGTGAAGCACATAATTATACTTGTTATTTAGATTTGGTATTAATTTAACGTCATTTGTTTTAATGCAAGGTGGTTTAATATTTTCGGCACAGAAAGGTAGATCATTGTGTTCATCGTGCAAATAATTAGGATATCTTAAATCGACTTCTAATATATAACCAACATCTGAGTTATCTTCAATAGCTTCTACATTAAATGTTTGTAATTTATATGTATCTAACCATTTAAATCCCTCATGTGGTAAATATTGACTCATAGCCCAACCATATAAGTTATTTGCATCCCAATACATTAAATATTGAGAATCTTTATTTGAATCATAATTGGACATATATTTATTATTTGCAATTCCATGTCTGTGAGAGCATTGTGATATTCCACCTCTTATACCTTTTTTAATAAAATGTAACATATCAATATCTGTTAAAAGTTCTAATTCAATACTTGTATACTTTAACATAGCATCCCAAGAAAGTCCTGGTGCTGTATAATATTGACAGGGATCTAAATTATATGTTTTATAGCACACATCTCGAAAATTTTCAAAAATATCTGTTAACAACAGAACATCGATCTTTAAATATAAGTCTGAATATTCCCCCAATGTTTTCATTTCAAATGCATACCAAACCATTTTGGCATGATTGTAATCATCGTCAGATATATTACAGCCATTAAGTGAGCTATAAAAATTATTTTGAGATGGCAAGTCAGATTCATTAAGCATATCCCTACTATTTACATATTCATAAGGAAATACACCTTTACGTTTTAATAAATTGAAATGATTTTCATTCGGATAGAATTTTTTTAATTCAAAAAATTGTTCTGATAATAAATTTTTTGCAAGTGTTTCTAAACTAGAATGCATAAATCGTAAAGAATCAATAAATCTAAGTTTAATATAGCAGTTATGAACTTTATCATTTTTATCGACTTTTTATTCCACCAAAATATGTTTCGTAAAAGATATATACTTTTCCTTATTTTCTGGAATAACTTCAAGTTTTCCACTATCATTACCTAATTCTTTTACAATTATATGGCTATCGTAATTACTTAAGTTATGGAATATTACATGTATAAACTTTGGAATTGTAAATTTTAAATTGCAATGATTATGAGCAGCTCCTCGGTAATTACCAGTTAAATGACAATGATCTAACACTTTATCACCATTGAGGATACCTTCACAAATATGGCAAATAGAAGCTTCATCATATTCCTGTTTTTGCCAATCAGATAATTTATTTAAAGGCTTCACTTTATTTAAGACTTTATAAATTTGTTTTGCGTCTTCAGCTATTGTTTCAATAAATACTTTAACGCAATTAATACCTCTGTACGTAACAAACTTACTTAAGGAATCATTAAAGGAACATGTAATATAATAAGCAAAAGAATATGGTTCATGAATTTGAATATTATTTGAAAATGATGTATTAGTTTCAGGATAACAAGTACTCATGGGTTTTAATAATGTTTCAAAATCTCCATATATCACAAATGGAACGCGTAATTGATTCTTATGATTATCGAATTTTAAAATGTTTTGAGATATCATATTACCCAATTTATCTTTAGCGTTATACTTAGAAGGAAGGATTGTATATATCTTATTGCAATCATATTCTAAATGTCTATTTAACTGATCTTCTGTGTTAAAAAATGAAAAGCATCCATCACACAAAAGTTGTTTACTAGTATGCTTAGTAAATTGACTTCTTATTAATTTTGATATATTTTTAATCCAACAATAATGTCCATTACTCAAATCTTCAATATACAATAAATTAACATGTTGTTTCTTCTTTTTAGATGTATAATGCAACGGTCCCACAATGAAATTATTTTCAAGTCCATAAACATTCACACTTATATCATTATTCTTCTCAAATGTTCTAATATCTTTTAATTTCATCGGTAATTCTATACCATTTGAATTAAGTACTTTTGAATAATGTGGATATGATGTAACTCTATCCATACTTTTTGATGCTGGATACAATGCTGAAGTTATAGCCCACATAAAGCAAGCTTGATCATTATTTACTACATTTACTATAGCCTTTTTATCTTTAACTTTCTTTGGTAAATCAATATAAGATGATCCCCGCAAAGGATTATATCTGTTAATATTTATTTCCAAATGCATTATTTCCTTAAGACTCCATCCTGAATCACGTTCTTGAAATTCTTCACTTTTTATTTCAATAACATTTCTAAAATTATTATATATTTCCTTTAGATCCATCCAAATCACTTTATTTTTAGTGTTAAAAGATTTTATATCAATTAATAACTTCTCATCTTTATTATATTTTACATATAAACCAAATAATTCAATATTTACTTTAATTGTAATAAATTCTTTTAAATACTTTTCCAATAATACAAATACTTTATTTTGAAAAAATATCATGTATTCTTTAATACTGTTAAACATTTCCTTAGTATGTTATCTATATGTTGCAATACGATTCTTAAATGCTGAAGTAATTTTTTGTATATCATTATCGCATTCTACAACTACACTTGCTAGTCTTTTATGCTCATTACTTCTATAATGATTATATAGATTTTTATTTAACACATTACTTTTGCATACATTACACCAATCCGTAATTTTCTTTTTAGTTAATGAACTCTCAATTAACTCCGCTTTGGATCGTTTACTTAATATTTCAGGTTCAGCATCCAATTTGCGTTTATTATTGCACTCAAATTCAATTTGATGTATTTTCAATAAATGATGAGTATCAGGCATGTGTTATAAAGTAATTAAATACGTTTTAAATATTTAATCTTTATATATGAAAATATTATATGGGAACCTAATTTGAACGTAAACTCAACGTAATAGGAACGTAATTTGAACGTAAATTAAACGTAATGGGTTTAAATGATCATGAACAAGTTTCGAAAACGATTTCAAAAGTTGGAGCTATTTTAAAAAAATATAAAGAAAATGAGTGTTTACTAGAAAATCTTACTGATGAAGAATTACATTATTTACCGACAGAGTTTTTCTTGCATTATATAATGTTCTCTACCGATATTGAACAAAACTGGAACCGGCTTCCAATGTATTTAAAAGAAAATCAAAATATACAAGGACGTCGATTATGTTACAAACATTATAACAAAGGAAACATACAAAGAGATGGTCCTCCATGTCAAATAAGAAACTGTTATTATTGTAATTATATGTTATATTATGATTCTAATGGATGTAGTTATACCCTAATAAATAAATAAATAAAAGAATTATATACATTTTAAATTTATATATATATATATATTATAAATTAAGTAATTACAATAGTTTTGATATTTCTTCTAATATATACGACATGTTTGAAATTATTATCATTTTTAATAATATATCTTTAGAATTTAACTCTTCACATTCGTAAAATAAAAATTGAGTCAAAATCTCTTTCGAAACACCAATATTTTTATTTTTTAAATACATTACAATACTATTTAAAAATATATTATATGTATTAAACAAATCAATTTGCATTTCAGAAAAATGTTTACCAATAGCATTAATATAATCATTTAAGGATAAGAAATGTATTAAATCAAAAATATTTAAAAATACTGATATTTGAGTTTTACAATTTGAAATAATTGCAATACTATTTGGATTAAATATATTTATTTTATAGTTTGTTCCTATTAATATATTCGATGGTATTACCAATTGACCATTAAACATATTAATCAATTGCTTAATATGCTCTATAAGCTCAAAATAATCACATAAATTTAACTTTAGTCCGAAATTATATTTATTATATATGTAAATTTCTGGTTCAAACTGATTAATACAATTAAAACCTATTTTGATTAAATACATATCTTTTTTTAATAATATAGGTGCTTCATTAAATAAAAATGGAACTGCAGTCAATTTAGAAGGAGTCAAATTTGTATTAAAATCCTCCTCATTGTTTAAGGAAGTTGTAATTTCAGACATATTCTGTATCTCAATATCTGAATTTAATAATTCAGGTAATGAAAAATCTTCATCAAAAAGCAAAGGATCAATATCTAAATTTAATAGCTCGCTATCATCAATATGAATATTTTCTACAAATAATAAATCTTCCAAATCAAAAATCGATTCCATTTTTTGATAAGTTATATATATATATATTCTTGAGCGTTATTGTATAATTTAATTTTATAAAGGCTATGCACAAAATTTTTATTTCTTGTTCCAACAGTTTCAAGTTTATTTTTGATGATATATGGCTAAAATTATTATTTAAATCAATATGGTTATTTATATTATTTTTAATAAAACACTCATAAAAATTAATATTGTGATTTTTATAATTTATACTTTGAGTATCCTTTAACACATTAAACAAATTATTTTGAACTTGATATAAAGATTTATCCACTAATTTAGAACACAAATTATAATTTTTTAATGTCACTGTTATACAATTAGATATATTAAGCAAGTTGTCCCAAGATTCTTTCTGCAAATAAACAGAAGATGATTTAAGTTTTTGTTCATTCAAATCTTGCTGTTGACATTTTTAAATAGCACTAAATAGCCACTAAATTATTTAAAAACACAAGTTATTTAAAAACACAAGTTATTTAAAAAGAACTAATATTCATTAACTAACTCAGAACAAGACTTTGCAAGACACTTTAATACACAAACTGCACAAAATCCTTTTGGTTTAATGTGACACAATCATATCCTTAGACTTATATATACATATATATATAAAAATTATAATATAAAAATTTAACAGGGTAGCACTTTACTTATTTAATACTATAATATATTTACCATCAGACTATCAATTCTTAATTCTATCATCCCCGCGCATTCAAAATAAATAAAATTCTCGGGGCCCCGACCCTTCGAGCAGTTTTATTTTAAAAAGTTTGTTTCAACTTAAGTTAGAGCTTTTGGTTTAGCTAATTGTGATTCTACTATTATCCACAACCTATATAGCCTCATACATATGGATCAAACCGCTGCCTAATAAATTTGTATAATGAAATATCCTCCTACTATTTTAACAGTTACTGTGGTGTTATAACCTCATATATGTAAAACAACACCATTGTCTGACTTATAAGACTTTATGATTATTACAACACATAAAAAAAAAAATAACTGTATGCTTTGAGAATCATCAATGATATAATGTACGTATATTATAACTTTTAGTATACTTAAATAAATAATCTAATACAACAATACCCAATCCGGCCCCTACATTTAACTAAAACATGAAATGTATACTTCAAATGCATAACAAAAAAATTACATAAGAATAATTTATATCCAAAGTTCTCACACAGTTTAACACATGTGCAAATAACCTATATGTGAAGAACATGTGTTTTTTGTCAACGTTTGGAAAATATTGTTTTTTTTCTGGTGAATTCGTGGTCTTACGAGTGCATATAAGATAAACAAGGAATGCGCTTGTTTTAAAATAAAATTTAGCTTTATTATACGAGTACAAGAAAGTCCTATTTCTTTTCATAGAATGAAATGTTTACTTCAAATGCATAACAAAAAAAATTGCATAAGAATAATTTATATTCAAAGTTCTCACACAGTTTAACACATGTGCAAATAACCTATATGTAAAGAACATGTGATTTTTGTCAACGTTTGGAAAATCTTATTTTATTATGACGTCACATGGTATAATGTATAATATCGCTATTTCACTCTTTCACAATACTTCTTTCTCACACATATCTCAGGACACGAACATAAACGATTGGTTTCCGGAAATTGACGAAGAATGCAATAATTACGGCCATATCTTCTACACCAATACTAACACACACGTAATACTTATTATCGCTATCTCACTCTTTCATATTACTGCTTTCTCACTCATATCCTAGGATATTAAAGAGACTGTACCTAGAGATAAAGTCTGTAATGAGGTCATCATCTTCTAAACCAATCACAACACAGCTTATCCACTTACCCCTCACTCCTCACCCCACTATTACCCCCTTTTACATTCTTCCAAGTCTAGCCACGCCCCCTCTTCATATTGTGACCTATATGCATCCCCACCCCAATAATTTCCATATCAACTTCAAATTTAAGCCAGAACCCGCCTTGTACCACTACTAATATGATAAATTCATTATTTGCAGGAAGCGGAAACGTCGGCAAGGATACTGCAATACAGTCAACTTGTGACTGCATTTGGTCGGCTGTTGCCTCTGTTCCAACAAGCAAGTCAATGGATTCATTTATCAATTTTAATTCATCTGGTGCTTCCTCATTTAGACTGCACTGTTTGATTTGCACCTCTAACTGGTGTAGATGAAATGACACTGTTACTTGCGGCATGAATTGGTGATTTGGTACTACTAATTGTAGTCTGATTTGGTGAATCTATCACAATATTTTGTGATATCGATATATTATTAATGATAATGCTTGTGTTAGCGTTATTTAACGATCTTTCTTTTGCACGTTGTGCAAGAATCAAATGCCTTTTGATTGATATTTGTTTCATGGTTTTTGTTGGAATAAATGTTGCAAGTTTTATATTGACGTATGTATGATGCGATAGAGCATCTATATTACTTAGTAATACGTAGAGCTCTGGGTCTGACCATATGGTAGGTCTTGGATTATGATTCGGTTTGTAGGTATAGCAGTTAATCTTTCTGCATTTCTTGTGACTGCATAGGAATGTCTCATATGCAGACTTTGTCCTCTTTGAGTATTAAAAGACTTAGGACATTCACTGCATTTACACGCAAGCACTTGCTCTACAATTAAGCCTTTGCAGCGATTTAAATGTTGTATAAGACATTTATAGATCTTATATCTTTCCTACCAAGAAGCACAAGTAAATTCATATTCATAATTCGGATAATCATTCATCAAATGTTTATTTGCATCTGGTAGGCCCACACATAAAATGTTTATTTTATTTAAAGCACAAACATTTAAAGGCATATCATATTAGCGTGTTTATCAGGTACATAAATTTTACATTTTTTGCCATTAATAGTTTCCTGAATTGCCCGAAGAGAACCAGGGCCATGTCCTTACTAATTATATTATTATTTGTTGTGTGTGACATTAAGTAGTTGTTATCAACTTTTTCTTTTTCTCATAGCGTTAGTATCAAATCGTATCCATGCTCATGACCATGTACATGTATAGTAAAATTGTCAATATTTGAGCTTTTTAATAAATGTGGATCCCAAGTTCTCAATTATTTTTGGACCACTAATATATTAAAGTGTGTAAGTAAAATACTTCCACATCATTCCATTAGTCCGTGCCAATTATAACTTGATCGTTAAGTGGTAACTGAAGAGAACAATCGTGTAATCCCGAAAGATCAGTATCAGAAGACTCGCAGCAAGAAAGATCCATGGGAGGCCACGCAACGGAACCGAACTCAGATCGCATCACTACTTGAGGAAGCCAGAGATCTCACCCATTTAAAGTTTGAGAATAGGTTGATACGTTTAAAGTAGATAGTAGTTTTATCATAAATTCCTTATAAACTATTTAATAATTTGTTCTAAATTATAAATAATAATAAGTAATGTAATAACAAGAATTTATAAGAATCAACATTTGAATATATTTGTACAAAAAATCAAAATTTGAGTAGGATATGTAGTTAAATAGAACATTGTATCCCTATAAATAATAAGGCACTAATGAAATAATTCCTGATGTCTGGCATACTGATATGCGTTGTGATTCTGCCTTTGAGTGCTCTTCCTTCTACGTCTTTTCTTCTTGTGTCTCTTTGTATCACACTGGGTATCCATTATCTTTGCGGTGAGGCTAGTTTGTAACAAATCGGATACCTCATCAATGTCTTTTTAACCCAACTAATGATGTTCGGATTATTTTGCGTTTAGCAGCGCATCGACTCCGTTGATAGATTTAGGAGTGTCAGTAGGAATGACCCACAAGAGCAACACTTTTTCAATTTCATTGAACCATTTTATGTCGTAAGGGTCATTATCCGCAATAATGCACAGGTTGGTGAGGATATCGTTACATAAAACGTTGATATCAGAATCTGTATCAGATTCTTCTTCTTCGTCGTCGTCGTCGAGTGTTAAAGTCAAAATCGGTGTACGTCTATTCCTTACAGTAACTATTTCGTCCTTTTTCCTTTTGTTGTCAGCAGTAGAATACTGGGGCAAAAAGGCTGTATTTTACTATCAGGACTAGCTCTGCCCCTAAAATACTGCTCGTGTAGTCAAAGTTACGATAGTTCGGCGGTGACGTATGGCTAGGGAATGCCTGGATTAGGATTTGATGAACGTATTTCGCTTATTATACAGTAAAATCTATTTTATAACAGCGTCAAATATGAGAACTATTGTGAAATAATAAACTATGAATAAAATGTGAATAAAAAAACTATGTACGAGTATGTTTAGAAATTATTCATATTGAAATTAACTATTTTTTACTAAATTAACTTATTAAAGGTTTAGTTGTCATGCACTTCTTATTTATTAATTAATATTTATACATATGAAATATTTGTAATGCATGTTACTTTTGTAAATAACAAATAACTGAGTTTAAAATTCATTCTTAATTTATGTTTCTTTATATATTTGTTTATAATGTGTAATATGTGCAATTATTAATTATGGCACAATAGCTCAGAGCAATTATATTTTTTTTTTTTTTTTTATTTAACGTCGGCCTATTTCCGATGCTGAGTCCTATCACCGACGACCTCCTTCAATGTTGGCAGTATTTATGGTGTCGTGGCCTCATATATGTGGACTACACCACTGCCTAATAACTGTATGATTATGTATGACCATAATCAATATAAGTTCATAATAACCAAACCCAGAAAATATATATCTGGTCCGGGGATCGAACCCGAAGACACAGCAGTCGGCGTCAAGCATCAATGCTCTCGCCCACTGTGTCGTCAGAGAGCAATTATACTTGACGTAAAACTGCTGTGTCTTCGTATTTAGTCCCTTGATGAGCGCTGCATGTTTCCAGATTTGGTTGTTTCAACAAATAAATTGATTATAAGCTTATAATAATAAAACTTATGAAGCAGCTGTGTAGCTCATATATAATTAAAGTTTGAGTAGTTTAGACTTTAATAAAAAAAACAATTTATTTTAGTTTTACTTAAATAATATTTATTTGAGCTAATAATCACTATGCGATACAGCTTATGCCTAGTCTCAAATGGTGATCTAATTACTATCTGGGCGATGCAGATTATACATGAACAAACTAGATTAAGATTAACATATTGTTTATATACATTTTACTATCTCTAAAGTGCATGGTCAGCAAAGATACTGAAGAGATATTGTTAGTTTTTGGTCGTATGGAATGTGAGTTATAACACCTCCCCTCTAAGATAAAATCTTATGCTCCTAATGTAGCAAAAGGTTTTTGTAACTCTTCAATATTTTTGCTATTTATTTCTTGTGAATTTTCATTTTTTATTATTTTTATTTTTCTAAAATATTTGATTAACTTATATACTACAATAGTAATTAGTAAGAATAATATGGGTAATAATGTATAATTAATTATGTGAACATGGTCTGAGATTCTTCTGTCATCGAAGTCTTCAGGTAGTAGGGCTAGGGTGGTCTGTAGCTTGTCTACGTTGCCCAGGTGCCGGTGTTTTAGGTTGGTCACGGTAGAGATGTTAAGGTGTTTGTTTTGGATCTCTGGTATTTTTGGCAGGGAAATGGTGTTCCATACTTCGACTTTCTCTTCTATATCTATGTACTTAAGAGTGTTATCTGAAACAGAAAATTGACAATCTCGTGCAAGGTGTATTATATATGTTTCTCGTAGACGTATGTCACGTTGGCTGCTGCATGTTAAGGTGCCACTGGTTTCGTCATTTGTGATTAACATCCAGGTGTTGAATTCGATGTTCTGGATCTTGATGCCGGTTAGAGAAATCACTAAGGGTTGACATTTGCTGGTTGGCTGGTTTTGAATTAGTTCCATCTCGCATGTGGTTTCCTCGATGTTGAGTGGTTCGCTAAGCTTGCATAGGAATTGATTGTTATATATTTCTTTGCAGGGTGCATTAAAATCTACATGTTTATACTCATTCACAATGGTGTATTGGGTTCTGGGAATAATCATTTTGAATTTATTGTTATAAGGTATGGGGATTGGATATAGTTTATAATACGTAAATATATTAGGGTTTACTAGTGGTATATTTATTACAAAAACGATTAGGTTTTTATTGGTGTATGCTTTGACTTTGCTAATAGTTTCATATTGTTGAATGTTCTCTAATGTAATATCGTAAGGCAGTTTGATATGTTTGGTTGTATCAACATGTTCCTTTATTGCTTGTAATTCTGCTAATAGGTGATCAGGTTCTAGGATTGAACCACTAAGCGTGTTCAGTGTAGCGAATGTTATGTCAGTTTCAATGGTTCTTAGTAGGTGCAAAAGTAATTGTGTAACCGCAGGTTACACATAAAACAAAAGCGAAAGTTCAAATTGTATTGACAGTGTAGAAATCTAAATGAGAATTGATTTTTTTAAATAATTACATCAATTTTTCTTTAACAGTGTACAATGTATTAATTTTGGTTTATGTTACAGGCAAGCTGGCGACATGAAATCTAGGCTAAGTTAGTTATAAGAAAGACAAACAAATATATATACATTTTTTCTAATATACAATGTTGCTATGATAAATTAACTATATGAAATAAATTAAATTTAATTACTGTTTATAAATATATGATTGTTTTAACTGTATCTGAATTCAAATATAAAATCTATGTTTAGTTTTAAGAAACTAAAGAGCATGCACTACTAATAAATCTTTGCAACAAAGTTAAAACCAGAGATTGTCAGAAAATAAAGACATGAATTTGATAAAATCCACATATGCAAATTAAGATTAAATTAACAGTTTGAGAATGCATGATTAGTTTTAGAATACACGTGGGGCCTAGTATAGATTTAAAATCACGATTAGAAAATAAGCAATAAAAATATAACTAAAATCAAATATAGATTTAAGAAATAGAATAACAAAACTTCCGTTTAGAACAAAGCATTGGAAATAGACTTATTGAAACTTAGAACAAAAGACAGAGAGACAAGTACTACGCACTTTTGATTCCATATACAAAGTAAAATTGCTGATGTCAGTGGTTTTCAAACAAAGAATCAATGAGATCACGATTTGAAAATACTAAAGCAGAGTGGGAGATTTCCTTTACCTCCTTTTAATCATAACATTATTAAAATCAGTCTAATTTTAGCCTCAGAGGAGAGCTAATTGGTCTCATGGTCGTGTCAAAGTCTGTTTGGTTACATAGACTTTGTCCACGAGCTGTGAGTTATACAGAAATTTACAGAGTCCAAGATTAATTTAAAGAATTAATTTTCGGTACGCGCCTAAGTCTAAAATCAAGTTCTAAGTTAAATTTAAAGAGAAATTTAAGTCAAAAGTCTAAAGTCAAGTTCTAATTTAAATTTAAAGAGAAATTTAAGTCTAAAGCCAGTGCAAACGTTTTAAAATCAAGTTTTAAAATCATTGCATGTAACCAAGTTGTAATTTAAATTTAAAGATAAATGTAAGTCTAAGTTACAAGAGAAAAGCATTGTAATTTCCCATTTAAAACGAGTTAAATGTGAACAAAACAAGTGTAAACCTTAAACCAAAGTGTTTAAACTCCAAATTACCCGAATTACACCTTTACAGAGAATAAGGACCAGCTAAATTCCAGCGCAGAACTACCCAGAAACCTGAGCAGAGATCTTCAGAGGATGAAAGCTAAGTCAAAATTCCATATAACAAAACGTAGAAATTTAGATAAAACGACATTAATACTTGAGAACCACAGGTACCACTCAAAGTAACAAAACCACACATAGGTACAAGAGCCGATACGCACGGAAACCAGCAGTTGCAGCCATTTTGGAATACAAATAGCTCGGGCAAAACGCGAGGCTATCCGAAAAGCATCGAACGATACTAACCCCGGACGACAGACACATAACAAACATATGTTTTGACAAAAAGATTACAAATACTAACACAATTCAAGGTCGAATGCAGAAAACCCGAAACGAACGCAGAGGTACACAAACTAACACGCGAACAACGCACTGAAAAACAGAGAACCGTCGTATAACGCATGTCATAATTTTATGTTTTACAGGAATCATAGTTTTAATCATATGTCTTAATTAAAAACTTGATAAACATTCCCAAGGTACGCTCAAAGAAACGCTCGAAAGTAGATGCATGTTTTGATATAGGTTTTACAGCTAAAGGTAGGTACAAAATCGACGTCAAAAAGCACGCATCCAGGCCAAGGCTGATGTCAAACAAATAGTGGACACACAGCGCGGTAATATAAATTAGTGACAGCTAAAAGTGGGATAAATCAACGAAAAATTAGGAAAACGAACCAGCAAAATGCCAAACGGAGAAAACAAAAATACGGGAAGTGCACAAGACCAACAACAACTACGACGACGCCAATGTCAGTACCAAGATTGTTAGAAGGAATGCACCTGATTCCGAAATACAACGGAACAACAAACCCAAAGAAGTTCCTAAAGCAACTAGAAGTTGTAGCGAGCATGTACGGCTGGGAGAGCCGCATAAAGGCCTTCGTGTGCAGACAGAACCTGACAGGTGAAGCAGAAGCTAACGTAGAACAGGATGACCTCCTGACCGAAACAGATGACTACGAGATACTGAAAAGAGGAATAATTGAACGTTATTCTCTAACAGTAAGAAGCCAGCACCAGCGAATAGAAGCAGAATTTGACAACTGCTCACAAAAACCAGGAGAAAGTGTCCTAGAATACAGCACCAGACTAGCAGCACTAGGTCCACGCTTAAAAGACCACTACGCGCAAAATCTCAAGATAGTAGATGAAGCTAGGCCACAATACCTACAGATGATGCTACTGTCGAGATTCAGAAACGGATTAAGACCGGACATAGCAGAGATGGTGTACGTACAAGATTGTCCAAACTCAACAGCGCCGTAGATTGTGCAATGAGAGTGGAAACTGCGAAAAAAAGAATAAATCCAACCAGACATAAACTAGCAGGAACCACCGCTACCGCAGCGAGCAACAGCGTGCAGCCAAGAGCATCGATGAACACCCCAACACCCCGCGTAGACCGTTACTATGCACAACCAACACCGCAACCGACGCTCGCACCGAGAAGAGAAGGAAGTACATGCTTACCTCCTTCAGCACCGCCGCTAGAAAGATGTGACACTTGTACGGAGCTAGGCCACACAAAATGGACATGCAAGTACTACCTAACAAGAAGAGGTACACTCGCATTGAAAACCAGAAACCAGTGGAGCAGCTGTTTTTCATGCGGACAAACAGGTCATTTCAGTGCAAACTGTCCTAAACCTGATGCTAGATTTGCAAGACCACAACAGCAAATGCAACCCCAGCAAACTCAGCACCAGATTCAGCGTCCGAACCAGTATCAGAATACCCCAGGTACCGCCGGTGTACGAGATGCAGCGCAAAGAGGTCGCAGAAACGCCACAGAAGTTGTAAGAGATCAATACGACCCCACAACTTCAACAGCAGGCGCAGAAGATACCGACGAGCATTTAAACGAACAATAGGTTGGTATACACGTTCCGAGCCCAACCTAATACGAAGAACAACAAAGGAACAAACCACGAACCACATTGTAACTAGTTTACCAGCACAACAAAACAATCGTTGGTTTTTAACACTTACGACCACAGAGAACAAGTACAACATGCTAGTAGACACAGGCGCGAGTATCAGCCTAATTGCAAAACACCTACTATCACCTGAAGCGATAAGAACTTCAAACCTAGTAATTAGAAATGCTCAAGCAAATAAAATACCGCACTGGGGAAAAACAAACCTAGAATTCAACATAGCCGGTAGGGAGTACAGTCACACCTTCGAAGTTGTTACAGGTATAAGCAAAGACGGGATCCTAGGCATGGATTTACTGGAAGAAATAGGCGTCATAATAGACTGTGGAGCCAGAAGCATGTATTTCGAAAGAAACATCGTAGATGCAGAAAACGGCTTAATACACACTTAACACCATCCCGGAAACCATACCAGACGAAATCCTAAACAAAATCGGATCCTTAGTCAGAGAGGCGAGGACTCAAGCAGGCTTTACAACCGCAAAACACGGAAAAGAACAACAGTCGACCAACGCAGTAAAACAACAGACTACCGTGAAACCGCCGCTGAAACCGAAAGAAACCTATCAGGACTTCCTGAGGTGGGAAAAAATGAACTTTGTCGGACTAAATGCGAAATGTCTAGTACTAGAAGACAGCAAGAACATTCCATCCATATGTGACGTAGCACATTGGGGAGCGAGTGACCTAACACACCTAGAAGAACTGACGGAAGACCTACAGTCTCACCTGCTGTTCCAGAAAAAAAGTAGCGCATACAGATCTGTACCAGGACAATTCATTCCACTACAAACTAACACAGGAAGCTCGACATACTACCTATTCAACAAAAGAACAGCAGGAGACAACATTGACTACGAACATGTATATTCAGCGCTACAAAAATTAAAAGATAACATGGTAGAAACAGGTAGAACACACCTGGCAATATCAACATCTACTGGGAACATGGAGAGTGCAGATTGGTGGCACATACAAGATATGCTATGGGTACTGTTTAATCAACATCCTATGGTTGTCATACTGTTTGACCCCACACTCGCAGAATTCGTAGACCCCTACCCAGGTAATGACAATGACAGCAGCGTAAATGAAACCACAACACCTACGCAGAGCGCAGAAGTAACTAGTCTACCTGTTGATGAAAATGCAGACGAAAAAGAAAATGAAAATGAAGATCCAGAACCGGTGTTAAAATATCAAAACCCGAAACAAAAAGTAAACCAAGAAACCGCGGAACTACTGAACAAATGGCAAGAACTAAAAATCAAGCTAGAAGTCCGCGAACCAAACGACATTAAAATAAAAGAAGAACCCAGTACTACAATTGCGTTACTGAATACAGCCATTATACCAGCATGCAGTGAAGTATTAGTATAAGCCACACAAGAACAAACTAAAAATGGCGTGGGTATTGTGGGTAAACATTAAAACAAACCGCCTATGATGACATAATAAAAGCTGAAAGTTTGAGCACCGTAGAGAACTACAAGTTAACAGTTAGCATTTTAAACATTTCAGAAAAAGACATAAAACTACCTCAAAAGCTAGAGATAGGAACTCTAGACGTATATGACCCCTCACAAGCAGAAGAAATACCACCAAAACCTCCGGACCGTGTTATTGGAGTGGACATCGACCCAGGCGCAGGAGCCGCAGATGACACCGAAGCGCGCTTTGACTATCTATACAAATGGCCTACAGAAACAACACGGAAAACAAAAGCAGAACAACTAACGGATACCTTTAACAAACTACGGCTAGAACGTCGGACTTTGTCAAAATTAGAGACATTGTTACCGGATTATTAAGTTTTTACTCCAGCGGAAGAAATACCACCGAAGCCACCCTGGACGAACAACATCCAGAAGACGATTAACCCGAAGCAGACGCGGAGCCTTTGTTGAATCCGTAGTACTATTACGAAGACCCTTTACCAGAACCAGAACCCCCGGATGACGTAATACAACCCGAAGAGCCCGAAGAAATGATAGAAACACCAACGGAGGCCGCAAGATACTACACCAGAAGTCGTGGCGAGATAACAGAAGATTATCCCTACGTCTTGAAGAGCGCTATCTGAGAACCACTGCAAATAAAATTAAAATTCAACCGCCATAAACCGCGAGCAAAAGTGTTTTGATTACTCGTCACAACAACATAATTCAAAGACTCTCAAAC
The DNA here is from genome assembly GCA_963678705.1 of Panorpa germanica. Taxonomy (NCBI): domain Eukaryota; kingdom Metazoa; phylum Arthropoda; class Insecta; order Mecoptera; family Panorpidae; genus Panorpa; species Panorpa germanica. The sequence continues at coordinate 376,962 of OY783211.1, read as the reverse complement.
AGTGGAAAAAAAAAGACAATATCAACATAACATTCAGTGAATCAAAGGACTTTTTTTTTTATATATAATCAGAATCAGTATACAAATACAAATAAGAACCTTTTTTAAACAAGCAGTGAAACAGTGAAAACTATCAAAGAAATTTTTTATATTATCAACGAGTTGAATGGAAAAAAAAGAAGACATTTCACTTTTTTTTTAGATTTAAGAACATAAAGTAGTTTAGATTTAAGAAATAATTTTAAATGCATGTTAAAATAGGGATACACCCATGTTTAACGTTGAGACAAAGTAGTTTTGAAATTAAATAAAAATTAGAAATTATATCGACCACAAAAAGGTTCGTTGAAATTAAATAACATCATTGTTCAGTAAAGTAAACAAACCTCGACCTTAAATATTGGTGTATTAGAATAAACTAGACCCCAGACATTAGAAATAATAAACGCAGCATTTTAAGTACATAAAAGTAATAAATAATTTTAGACAACAGTACAGTTATCCATAATATAACCCAAAAAAGAATACATTGTAACAAATCTTTACACGAGCCTTATGACCGTTTCAACATCTTTGCAAAATTGAACAACGCTTATAACATAAACAACAAAGTAAACACTCTCGAAGATTATACACTAACCATTACCCTAGCTGGACCGCGTATTGAAAACAGAAATCAATTACAATTCGATTTCAAAGTAGAAACATCACCAGAAAGAAAAATAAAATACAACAACAGAAAAGATACTCCAGCGAACCAGCGGCTGAAAAGAACAAGGTACCAAAAATGTGTTAAAACTAAGAGTGTGAACAAAGAGGGGAGAGTGTAGATGTAACCGCAGGTTACGCATAAAACAAAAGCGAAAGTTCAAATTGTATTGACAGTGTAGAAATCTAAATGAGAATTGATTTTTTTAAATAATTACATCAATTTTTCTTTAACAGTGTACAATGTATTAATTTTGGTTTATGTTACAGGCAAGCTGGCGACATGAAATCTAGGCTAAGTTAGTTATAAGAAAGACAAACAAATATATATACATTTTTTCTAATATACAATGTTGCTATGATAAATTAACTATATGAAATAAATTAAATTTAATTACTGTTTATAAATATATGATTGTTTTAACTGTATCTGAATTCAAATTTAAAATCTATGTTTAGTTTTAAGAAACTAAAGAGCATGCACTACTAATAAATCTTTGCAACAAAGTTACAACCAAAGATTGTCAGAAAATAAAGACATGAATTTTGATAAAATCGATATATGCAAATTAAGATTAAATTAACAGTTTGAGAATGCATGATTAGTTTTAGAATACACGTGGGGCCTAGTATAGATTTAAAATCACGATTAGAAAATAAGCAATAAAAATATAACTAAAATCAAATATAGATTTAAGAAATAGAATAACAAAACTTCCGTTTAGAACAAAGCATTGGAAATAGACTTATTGAAACTTAGAACAAAAGACAGAGAGACAAGTACTACGCACTTTTGATTCCATATACAAAGTAAAATTGCTGATGTCAGTGGTTTTCAAACAAAGAATCAATGAGATCACGATTTGAAAATACTAAAGCAGAGTGGGAGATTTCCTTTACCTCCTTTTAATCATAACATTATTAAAATCAGTCTAATTTTAGCCTCAGAGGAGAGCTAATTGGTCTCATGGTCGTGTCAAAGTCTGTTTGGTTACATAGACTTTGTCCACGAGCTGTGAGTTATACAGAAATTTACAGAGTCCAAGATTAATTTAAAGAATTAATTTTCGGTACGCGCCTAAGTCTAAAATCAAGTTCTAAGTTAAATTTAAAGAGAAATTTAAGTCAAAAGTCTAAAGTCAAGTTCTAATTTAAATTTAAAGAGAAATTTAAGTCTAAAGCCAGTGCAAACGTTTTAAAATCAAGTTTTAAAATCATTGCATGTAACCAAGTTCTAAGTTAAATTTAAAGATAAATTTAATAATTTCCCATTTAAAACGAGTTAAATGTGAATAAAACAAGTGTAAACCTTAAACCAAAGTGTTTAAACTCCAAATTACCCGAATTACACCTTTACAGAGAATAAGGACCAGCTAAATTCCAGCGCAGAACTACCCAGAAACCTGAGCAGAGATCTTCACAGGATAAAAGCTAAGTCAAAATTCCATATAACAAAACGTAGAAATCTAGATAAAACGACATTGATACTTGAGAACCACAGGGTACTCAAAGTAACAAAACCACACATAGGTACAAGAGCCGATACGCACGGAAACCAGCAGTTGCAGCCATTTTGGAATACAAGTAGCTCGGGCAAAACGCGAGGTTATCCGAAAAGCATCGAACGATACTAACTCCGGACGACAGACACATAACAAACATATGTTTTGACAAAAAGATTACAAATACTAACACAATTCAAGGTCGAATGTAGAGAACCCGGAACGATCGCAGAGGTACACAAACTAACACGCGAACAACGTACTGAAAAACAGAGAAGCGTCGTATAACGCATGTCATAATTTTATGTTTTACAGGAATCATAGTTTTAATCATATGTCTTAATTAAAAACTTGATAAACATTCCCAAGGTACGCTCAAAGAAACGCTCGAAAATAGATGCATGTTTTGATATAGGTTTTACAGCTAAAGTTAGGAACAAAATCGACGTCAAAAAGCACGCATCCAGGCCAAGGCTGATCTCAAACAAATTGCTGACATACAGCGCGGTAATAAGAAGTGGTGACAGCTGTGGGATACAGCTCGGTCACAATTGCATTGATTGACTGACAAGTCTGATTGATTCTGTTATAAAGAAGTTAAATACTTGGTGTTGGAGTTTATCGATATCATTCATTAGGAATTTGGTACGTTTATCTAGTTCTTCTTGATTAGAATCAATGGTGTGTAGGGCCAATTTAAATTGATCGAGTATATCGTTCGTTAATTTTATTTGTTTAGATATAGCTTTATTTAGAGTTTCTTGTTGTCTGATACTTATATCGTTTTTTATTTTACTCTCATTTTTATATTTGCCGATGGTGTTTATCTTTTAAATTATTGTACATTTAATATGTGTTATCATTACAATGGGTTTAATGTATTTTATTTTTAAATGTAGTTTTGTTAATGTAGATGTTAATAGATCGTGTTTCTTTATTTTAATTTAAATAATTTGCTCTTTTTATTAATTTTAATAATTTTAACTACGTTGGTGTTTGTATCGAAATAGTTATTACTTGATGTCGCTTAATTTGTATGTTTTTATGTTTGTTATATGTTTATAGGGTTTTACTGCTGGTGATAACCAGTGTTTATGCGATTTTCTGCATTAAGGTGGTTGTTTCTGATTCTCAATTCGTTTCATCATTTTCTTTTTCTTTATGTCTGTTGTGTTTTCAAAATGTATTGTTTATCGTAATATTTGTAGTAATTTTTTTAAATGTTTGTTCTGTATAATTCTTTTAAAAGTTCATACAATTTTCTTTATTAAGGTGGTTGTCCGGTTTAGGGTTTTTTTATTTTTAGTTTTAAATTTCGGAGTTAAATATTATATAGTCAAGTGGGTTTGGTTGCTTGCGGTTGTGTATTTGAATTGTTAAGGTTCGGGTAGAAATATTAATTTTTCGGAAAGTATTGAAGACTTTTTGAAGTTAATCTTATCAGGAAGTTCTTTAAAGTAAAGTCAATATATGTTTTATTATTTTTATTCGTCATGATATTCGTCATATATTCATCTATCCAGTTATTATTTTTATTTCGTTTGGTTCCATATAGTAGCGTTAGTTGTGCTGAATTTCTAATCTTCTGTCCACGAATTATTTCTTTTCTGTGATCATTTATCCACAAAGTGTGTGCCTCGTTTTCTGAATCTTTTTGTTTTTCCGGTATGCACTTAGCTTTGTTTCTTTTTTCAATTTTTTCTTCTATTTTAAAATTTTGATTTTTATTATTTCCTCCTTTTTCTTGCTTTATATTGTGTAACTTTTTTACTTCAAAATATTGCATATTTTGTTTTTTTGGTTTTTCTTGGTTGATGTTTTGTTGCTTCACTATTTCAAGTTCTTGTATAGTTTGCTTTTCTGCTACTTGTCTGATTTTTTGTTGATTTTTTACTTTAAAATCTAGAAAGTTTGGATTTTTTGATTGTTGCTTAACATTTTGTTGATTTGGTTTTTTAAAATGTTGTGTATTTTGATTCTCTGATTCTTGTTTTATATTTTGCTGATTTTCTACTTTGAAATCTAGCATGTTCTGATCTTCTGTGCTTTGTTTGACGCTTATTTTTCCTTGCTTCATTTTTACTTCAACAATTGTCTTTTTCTTTACTTCTGTTTTGTTAAACTCTTCAAGTTCTTTTTTCTTTTCATCTGTATTCAGAACTTCTTCTGAATTATTCTGGCTTTGTATTTTGATATTTGTTGGCACATTGTTCGCTATTTCTTTTTGTAATTTAATATCGTTTTTATTTTCATTTGTTTCTGTATCCCGTTTTTCTTCTGAATTTTGGTTTTGTACTTTGATTTCTGTACTCTCGTCGTTTATGATTACTTCTTGTAGTCCCGTCCGTGCGTTGTCTATTTCTTTATTCTCAATGGTTTGTTCGATTATTGTTTCACACGGTTTTTGTGTTGACGGCTCTGTTTGAAAATCTTGTGTGTTTTTTAGTTATTGTTAGTGAGGGTGTTATATTCCTCGTAAGTATGGATTTCGTATTATTAATTCTAGAAGCTCATCCATTGTGTTAGGATTTTGGCGTCTTAATTTACATCCAAGGGGATCGTTTAGCTCCTCTATGAAATATCTTACCATCAGGGAATCGTGATGTTTTGCTAGTGATCTCATATTTAAAGATGTTTTATTGTGAAGTGTGTTCAAAACATTAAAGTTGTTAAGTGATTCTAAACATCTAAAGTAATAAGTAATTGGTTAGAAACGAAATAGTTTCTAAATGTATAATCTTAATTTACTATTGTTAGTTTTAAGATAAAGTATTGATATTATAAATGTTATTGTTATATTTAAGATTTCATGAATATTGTTAGTCATTAGACACCAATACATACAAATAATGTCACGCCGCAAAAGGCGCCAAGGGCTGCTTGTCCGAGTTTACGCTAAGACGTGTCAGAACACGTCTGTACTGTGCTATCCCCACTCCAAGGGTTTAGCTAAAAACGCATATAATATTGAGATAGAATTCGTACGTCCTAGGAAACACACGTGCTTTATAATATAAACCCAATTATATTATATTTAATTTAGAAATTACAAACGGTAATATAAAATTCGTGTTTCAACTAGAATATACGCTCTTTTGTGATCATTACTCGAATGATGTATTATAAACTCAATTATAATATTTTAAATTAGAAAAACACATTAGAGAAAGACATATATAGGCTAACGCTCATGTTTAGCCCTGCGGTGTGTAATTCAAGAAGTTGGTTTATTTAATAAATATAGTTTAAGTGAAATCAACAAGTGTTATCATTTACAAAGTTACTAGCCTCTTCAAACCATTTTGATCCTGCGAACCGGATATTACATCGGTACAACCCATTTTGGTCCTTCAAGCCTGAGCCTACAACGGTTCTACCCGATTGGTTCGATTCCTGTACCAGAGACCACAAGCTGATCCCAAGCGTCAGATGTGTTCGAGATTATTGAGATCGTGCGATTCCACTGTTTACAAGCTGCTACTGAGAGCTGTCGCGGAGTTCATCAAAATATCAGGCTAGTGACCTTTCCTATTATTTTCCGAATTACATGCATGTATATGTCTTTGTTTATCTCATTGAGACAGGCTATTAAAAATTGTTAATTGCCTGATTTGCAGAACGCACTAGTTGTGCGTAATATTGTTATATAATAGTTTCGTTGATCCGTATTATATTAAATTGTTTAAAACATTTAATTCTGTTGTGGATTAAAAGTTATTATTGTTTTTTCATTGGTTTGATAAACGCGTTTACAATAAGTTTAAAATATTATACTGTTTAAGCAAACACGTTAATATACATATATTTTGAGAAATTTGCGTCTCTGTTTTGCATCATACGGCCGAGGCTTATTTTACTTGCATACGCTTATTAGGGGTTCGTCACTACCACTTGAGAGTCCACTTGTTACGACTGTATTTTAAGAAGATAAGTAAAAGTACACTCCAGTTAGAATAAATATTCACTTTTAAATATTAAAATATCAAAACTTGAAATAATTTAATATTAAAACTTTGTAATATTTAATTAATTATGGCGACTGCAATGAAAAAACTAAAAATTAAATTTGAAAATGTTATCGGTAAATTTGATTTACATTATGAAGAATGTAAAAACTTAAACCCGAATGACAACAGTTCTTATTGTTTGCATACAATAAAAAATAGAAAAGAGGCAATAGCGCCATTGATAGAATCCATCGAGGATTTAGCTATTGATATACAATCATCGCTACCAGAGGATGGCGATGAATATAAAACGATTAAAATTAAGCTTAGTGATTTTCAAAAAAGACATATTGAATTGTTATCTTTGTTTGATAAATTAATAATTGCACATGAACCACCGGTAAATCTGGAATTTGATATTTCCCCTCCACGATCAGTACACTCAAGTAACTCTAATTGCAACCATTATAATAAATATAGATTACCGGAAATTCATTTAAAATCGTTCGATGGCTCAGTTGATAACTGGGCCGAATTTAGAGATTCTTTTATTTCGATGATACATGAGAATCCTGAAATAGATGACGCGCATAAATTTAGATATTTGAAATCCGCGCTACAATCTCACGCACAAAAGATTATTTACGGACTTGAAACAAGTGCCGTCAATTATCAAATCGCATGGAGCCTCTTAGAGGATCGATATGAGAATAAGCAATTGATGATCACACATCATTTAAAACGCTTAACTGAGACATCCCTTGTTAAGGGAGAAACCGCTAATGGCTTACGTAATTATATCGATGATATAACAAAACATGTTCGCGCATTAAAACGATTAGTAAAGGAGGAACAATTGTACGACACGTTAATTGTTTTCCTAACTGTTAATAGGCTGGATATTGACAGCCAACGACAATTTCATAAATTTGCATCAGGTGCATCAGAACCTGTTATATTTAAAGATTTAATGAGTTTCTTATCGCGAAGAGCTCTATTGTTAGACAATTTAAATACAAAATCTAGACAACCTGTAAAGGTACAGGCTAAACAAAGTTTAATCGCTACAAAGGACAACGCGTGTTCCATATGTAAGCGGGAAGGGCATTTTGCTTTTAAATGTCTAGATATAATAAAACTCTCTGTGCCAGAGAGAAAGAAATTGATTGCATCAAAAAGATTATGTTTTAATTGCTTGCGTTCTGGACATCGAGTGTCAGAATGCAAATCCAAATATTCGTGCTTTAAATGTAAAGAAAGGCACAATACAATTTTGCACAGTGTGGATTCAGGTGAGGACTTACAACCCTCCCCTTCCCCCATGACTGTACTTACTAGCCGATTGAGTACTCGCAAAACAATGCTTGCTACCGCGGTAGTTCAAATTCCGAATAATGAAGGCAAATTAATATTAGCCCGCGCTTTGTTAGATAGCGGGAGCGAATCTTCATTCGTTACACGGACATTAGCAAAACGTTTAAAATTACCTACACAAAATGCAAAGGTGTCGGTAATCGGTTTAAGCGCAAGTAACACTCACGTTACTAAACAAATCACAATTAACGTACAATCAGTACACAGTAAATATAGCAAAGAGTTGCGATGCTATATATTAAATAAGATCACAGACAATGTTCCTATCTGCGATACTGAACAGTTTGATTTGAATCTGCCCACTAATGTGAATTTGGCAGATCCAAACTATTTTAAATCAAGCAAAATAGATATTTTGCTCGGGGCAGATATCTTTTGGAGCCTATTAGCCATTGGTCGAACAAACCTTGGTAATGGGTTGCCAACCATACAAAAAACAACATTAGGCTGGATATTAATACCAAATACTCTCAATTCTCGCAAAAACACAACGCAGTGTTTTTTAACGCAAAACCGTGAACTTGAGACAATAAATGAGGTACCGATTCTCTCGGAAGAGGAAACGGCGTGTGAAAAGCATTTCACAGAAACTACCACTCGTGCAGCGAGCGGTAAATTTCATAATATAAACAAACCAATATTAGCATACAGACTAAATACAGTCACTTACGGTATGGCCGCTTCGGCATACCTGGCTATCAGAAGTCTTTCACAATTAGGTTACGACAACCAATTAAATAATCCAGTTGCTTCCAGAGCAATATTAGAAGATTTCTACGTGGACGATCTGATCACAGGATCTGATACGGTAGAAGCGTTAGTTCAAAAGTGTAAAGACAAAGATGAAAGGGCGAAAATCGCGAAAGTAATGACAGAGAGCAATATTTCGTGGAAATTTTCTCCTGCGCGTTCTCCACACCACGGTGGTGTGCGGGAAGCTAATATCAAATCAATGAAAACTTATTTGAAAAGGGTTTTAGGGAATACTAATCTCGCGTACGAAGACATGTACACTGTATTAGTCCAAATTGAGTCCGTGCTAAACTCAAGACCCATCCATTCCATGTCCAATGACCCCTCAGACCTTACCCCCTTTTCCCCTGGTCACTACCTGGTGGGAAGATCACTGACTGCCATACCTGCTTTTGATCCCGATCATGTAAATCAAAATAATCTACCGAGATTCTTTGCAATTCAACAGATTATGCAGCACTTCTGGATACGCTGGAAGCGCGATTACGTGAACCAACTACAACACCGGAACAAATGGAAAACTTCCGTGGGTGATCGACCAGCCGTAGGCCAATTGGTGATTATCAAGGACGATTCGGCTCCACCTTTGCAATGGTCGCTCGGAAGGATCATTCATCTGTCAACCGACGCTAAAAACGACCACAGAGTCGCTGAAGTAAAGACCGCCCAAGGATCTTTAAAACGTTCGGTTCGAAATTTAGCACTTCTGCCATCCCAGTGTTTTTGTGTTAACAGCAATCAAGCTGATATAAAGGCTACAGTTTTAATAGTGTCAAATGAACTGATTAGCTTTAAGCAAATGACTTTGTTTCAAATTGTTGTAGAAAAATACCAGAGTATTTCTCCGTGGGGAGTCTGGTTAGAAACGAAATAGTTTCTAAATGTATAATCTTAATTTACTATTGTTAGTTTTAAGATAAAGTATTGATATTATAAATGTTATTGTTATATTTAAGATTTCATGAATATTGTTAGTCATTAGACACCAATACATACAAATAATGTCACGCCGCAAAAGGCGCCAAGGGCTGCTTGTCCGAGTTTACGCTAAGACGTGTCAGAACACGTCTGTACTGTGCTATCCCCACTCCAAGGGTTTAGCTAAAAACGCATATAATATTGAGATAGAATTCGTACGTCCTAGGAAACACACGTGTTTTATAATATAAACCCAATTATATTATATTTAATTCAGAAAATACAAACGCTGAGATAAAATTCGTGTTTCAACTAGAATATACGCTCTTTTGTGATCATTACTCGAATGATGTATTATAAACTCAATTATAATATTTTAAATTAGAAAAACACATTAGAGAAAGACATATATAGGCTAACGCTCATGTTTAGCCCTGCGGTGTGTAATTCAAGAAGTTGGTTTATTTAATAAATGTATTTTAAGTGAAATCAACAAGTGTTATCATTTACAAAGTTACTAGCCTCTTCAAACCATTTTGATCCTGCGAACCGGATATTACATCGGTTCAACCCAGTAATAGCTTTCTCATTAGGCTTTCGTTTAAGTGTTGTTATATGCGGGATATGGCTGCGGTTTTTAGTATAACTATTTATTAAAATAGTTTTTAATTTCTCCCATGTATTAATATGTTTATTCTTTATTAAACTTGCTGCGTCTCCAATAATCTTGCTTTTTATGGCTGAGAGCAATAGACCGTTATTCACAATAGCTTCTTATTTATCTTAATTTTTACCGGGGAATATGGCAAAATTATCTATGATGACTTCGCAATCTTCTATAAAATTCGTCAGCGAATTGTTTCCATTATATTCCTTTACATAATTTAGATAAGTATGGGATGTCTCCATTTCGATTTATAGTGTAACTTTTATTTAAGAAAAGTTATTTTGTAAACATTTTATTTTTAAAAATTATTATTATTATTTAGTTAATTTGCAAGTATTTTATTATATTACATTATAGTATTTATTACGTTATGTAATTAAAATTTTATTTTAATATTATTTTTAATATTTTTAATATTATTTTAATTTTCATTAGGCCTATGTAAGCGATTTATATTTATTTTTAGAAAATTATTATTTAATTATTGTGTATTACGTTGTGTAATTTATATTTTATTTTAATATTATATTTAATATTTGGTAGGCCTGCATAAGCGATTTCTACTCCTTTTTAAATTTAATATCTGTTTTTAGGCCTGTATAAACGATTTATACTTCTTTTTAAACAGGAAATATTATTGTAAAAATAACAATAATTTTTGTTTTTGGGAAGTGTGAATATAGAAAGAAATGAATGAGTACTCACATTACGATTATCACCGCGATGCCTTGCGAGATCTTTATGTCCATATGCTGCTGCTAGTGGGTCGATGAGTCTCGGAGCACTTCAACTTCTGTTCCTATTTCACTCCACTATTTATTAAGTTCACTTTATTTTTTAACTTTATTTTTGTAGGTTTCGAAATATTAAGTTAACCATAAACATGGAAAAATTTACAGCGATTGTAATTCTTTAATATCCGTACGACTGCGCTAATTAAAGTTTGAGTAGTTAAGACTTTAATAAAAAAAGCAATTTATTTTAGTTTTACTTAAATAATATTTATTTGAGCTAATAATTACAGTGCGATACAGCTTATGCCTAGTGTCAAATGGTGAGCCAATTACTATCTGCGCGATGCAGATTATACATGAACTAACTAGATTGAGATTAACATATTGTTTATATACTATTTTACTATCTCTAAAGTGCATGGTCAGCAAAGATACTGAAGAGACATTGTTGGTTTGTGGTCGTATGGAATGTGAGTTATAACAATATGTAAGGTGAAGACACTATAAGTACTGCCAATGGTCTAAGAAGTCGTCAGTTCTAGAACGCTGTTAAATAACGATTATTAATAAGTCCTCTTTAATTAATATCACTATCATTGTCAAGATCTCCTATTTGTACAACAAAAATATCACTGGTCGTGCTTTTTTATAATATCCCACTATTGCAACATCTTGTTTTCCAAAGTGCACTTTATGCAATTTTTTTAATATGCCGCATTTACACTATTTAACGATTCTTGCCACATACATTTGATAAACGGTTTTCTCTAGCAATAAAAGTTCGATTTTTAGCCTTTCTATTGTAGATGAGATATTATTTTTTTTAAGATAAATAAGCAAATCTTTTTTTCCATGTTGTATTAGGTAGGAGTACCAATATTTTTTTATAAAAATATTATTTGGAATTGTTGGATTTAAATTTAGCGCCCTCTAGGGATTGACACTATTCTTTCTTTCTTTTTACACTCGGTAATACTGTAGGTAATACTGTACTCTGTAATACCGTCCTACTACTATTCTATACTCTGTGACATCTTAACGCAAGTGTACATTTAATTAAATATAATAAACCTGATTAATATAAATTAATAGTTTATCTCTGCTAAATATAACAGGTTATCGGCCCAGATAAACCCAGAGACGTTTAGTGAGTGTTTTTCGAAAAGTAAAAAGTGAATAAAGACTTTTAGTGGTGAACATAACCTTAAAAAAAAACGTGGCTGTTGAAACTGTTTCTGTTCTTCTTTGTGTATAAAGTGTTCTCAACGAATTAAAATGGCATCGAATAATTCACTGGCATTAGTCGAGAAGTTAACCGGCCGTGAAAGCTATTCGACTTGGCAATTCGCAGTGAAAACATACCTACAACACGAGGAACTATGGGATTGCATTAAGGTTAACCCGGCGTCACCCACAGATTCAAAACGTGATACAAAAGCGAAAACAAAGGTAATTCTTCTGGTTGATCCGATCAATTACGTTCATATTCAAGAGGAAAACACGGCCAAAGGAGTTTAAGACAAATTGGCCGCAGCGTTCGACGACTCTGGACTTTTCACGCCGAGTTGGTCTGCTGCGTGATTTATGTAACACATCGCTCAGTGGATGTCAAAATATAGAAGAGTATTTGAGCAAAATTATGTCAACAGCTCACAAGCTGCGCAACATTGGCTTTAAAGTGGACGACGAGTGGCTCGGGACATTGCTGCTCTCCGGTCTGCCCGAATCATATCAACCAATGATTATTGCGATCGAAAGCTCTGGCACAAAAATAACTGCAGACAGTGTTAAAGCAAAACTATTGCAAGATGTTTGAAATTCAGACAACAACACAACGGCTTTTGCTGTCAACAAGAAGTTTCATAACAACTCTGTAAAGAAGAAGTTCTACAAGGGTCCGAGATATTATTCCTGCAATCAATATGGACATAAACGCTCTGAATGCAACAAATACAAACCCATGAACAAGACACAGAAACCTAGCTCTTCTCATGCTGCTGTGTTTGTTACATCATCCCATTATAATGATGCTTGGTACATAGACTCCGGTGCTTCGGCACATATGACTAAGACCAAGAATATAATTGTAAAGGAAACTACCCCTATAACAAAGAACATTCGTGTTGCTGATAACAATGTGTTATCTGTGGAAAGCTCAGGAGATGTCAGCTTAAATATTTATGACCAAAACGGGCAAGAGAATAAGATTCTGTTCACAAATGTCTTATATGTTCCTGAATTGGCAACTAATCTGATATCTGTAAGCCAAATTATTAAAAATGGAGGCCAAGTGAAATTTGATAAATCAGGCTGTGTGATCATGAACAGCAAGAATCAAATAATAGCAACTGCGAGCATTGTAAATAACATGTACCGGCTGAACATGCCTGAAAGCCTTGCGCACATGTCCAGTGTTAAACATGAAAAAGATGCTTTTTGCTGGCACCAGAGGATGGGGCATCTTAATTTCCAAACTTTGAAAAAATTGTCTGATAACGCAGAGCATTTAACTTTCTCAGGAAAAACAGAAAATCTGAAATGCATAACCTGTAAAGAAGGAAAGCAGATACGGTTACCTTTTAAAAGTGATGGATTAAGAGTCACCAAACACCTAGAACTGGTTCATTCTGACGTATGTGGACCAATGGAAACCCAGTCTCTCGGTGGGAGCAGATATTTTTTAACCTTCCTAGATGAATATTCCAAGAAGATTTCAGTATACTTTCTTCACAACAAGTCTGAAGTGCTCAGTAAATTTAAAGAATTCAAGCAAGAAGTTGAAAATCAATTGGATGCTCGTATAAAGGTTCTTCGTACAGACAATGGACTAGAATACGATAACAAAGCCTTCTCTGATTACCTGAAAGGTGCCGGAATCATCCATCAAACCACCACACCATACACGCCTGAACAGAATGGGACTGCGGAACGCATGAATCGGACACTGGTTGAAAAAGCGAAGTGCATGCTACTCAACGCTGGTCTGCCGAAGTTATATTGGGCAGATGCAATACACACTGCTGCTTACATCATCAATCGTTCCCCAACCAGATCCTTAGCTTTCAAGACTCCTATGGAAATGTGGTCTGGACGCAAACCAAATGTTAATCATATGCGTATATTTGGCTGCGAGGCAATGGTTCATCTACCTAAAGAAAAACGCAGAAAATGGGACTCAAAGGCTCACAAAATGATTTTCATCGGATACTGCGACCATACAAAAGGATACAGATTCACATTACCAAATACTAGAAAGGTAATAAAGAGCAGAAATGCTACATTTCTTAAATCCTCAGTGAAGAGAGACTTTGTTTCGGTAGAATTGTATGAGACAGACACTGAAAATGACAAAACAAATACAAAAAAAGAAGATGTAAGAGAAAAAGCAAAAACGGAAAAGGACAGCTTGATTGACAATGACACAAATACAGAAAGTTCATATGAGACAGAGAAAGGAAACAGGTCAACATCCGACAGTGAATACTTACCTAACACCAGTATTGATTCTCCTCCTGTCAGTAATGTGACATTGAGACCAAGAAATAAAACAAGAAATAAGAATTTCAACTGTCCATGTACTGAAGAACATACTCATCTGTGTTTATTCTCATCCTGTGTTCCTGTAACATATGAAGAAGCAGTACATTCAACAAATAAAAATGAATGGATAAAGTCAATCAATGAAGAACTTGATGCTCATAAGAAAAATGAAACCTGGACATTGATAGAAAAACCTCCAAATGCCAAAGTGATCGGCAGTAAGTGGGTGTTCCGAATAAAGGAAGAGTCAACGGATCCACGGTTCAAATCGAGACTTTGTGCTAAGGGATTTGCACAAACCGCAGGTATTGACTACACAGAAACCTTCGCTCCGATTGTAAGGTATGATTCAATACGTTTATTACTTTCCATGGCTGTTCAAAATAAACTTAAAATCTTACAACTTCATGTAAAAACTGCATTTTTATATGGTGAACTTGAAGAGACCATATTTATGTCTCCGCCTGAAGGTCTATCCTGTGAAAACAACATGGTATGCAAGCTCAACAAGTCGCTGTATGGTTTAAAGCAAGCCCCCAGAAGCTGGAATAAGAAATTTGACTCAATATTAAAGAAATTTGGCTTCATCAACAGCAAAGCTGATCAATGTGTGTATGTTGGTCATGTCAGTAATGAGAAATGTTATCTTTGTCTGTATGTGGATGATGGCCTACTATTTTCTAAAACTGAATCCACTCTGAAAGAAATAACCAAAGAACTACAATCTGTACTGGAAGTAAAAATATCGAACACACCAAGTAATTTTGTGGGCATGCAAATTGAGATACTTAGCAACGGTATTTTTATACATCAGACCAAGTATGTTGAACAACTGTTAGAGAAGTTTAACATGACTGATGCTAACCCGAACACTGTTCCAGTGGACCCCTATGTCAAGCTACAAAAGGGAGATGGAGAACCAGAGAAAAACTATCCTTATAGAGAAGCTGTGGGTTCTCTTATGCATCTGGCTACAGTCAGTCGACCAGAAATTATATTTGCCGTAAGCCTGGTGAGTCGATTTTTAAGTTGCTATAACAAAACACACTAGAATGCTGTCACGAAGATCTTCAAGTACCTGAAGGATACTAAAGATTATGGCCTGAACTACTCATCAACATCAGAGCCACCAGCTGTTACTGGTTATAGTGATGCTGATTATGCAAACTATATTGATACAAGACGCTCAGTTACTGGCTACGTCTTCATAAAGAATGGTGCTGCTGTGACATGGTCCAGCCAACGCCAACAGACGGTTGCTCTGTCAACAACAGAAGCTGAATTTATGGCAGCCTGTGCTGCAACAAAAGAAGCTATGTGGATAAAGCAAGTTTTATGTGATATTGGTGAATATAAACAAGACACTATGTGTTTACATTAAATCAAAGTGCCATCAGTGTAATCAAGAATATAAATTTTCATAAAAGATGTAAACATATTGATATTAAGTATCACTTCATAAAAGAAAAATATTCTCAAAAGATTATAGATCTTAAATCTGTAAGCACTGCTGATCAATATGCAGATATATTAACTAAAGCATTGTCAAAAGATAAATTCCAATTCTTTTGTTAAGTGATATGTTAGAATATCTTGTAGTATAACTTGATTAATATTTTCATGTTTTTTGACACTCAATTAATTATAATTTGTTGTTAGAATGTCTAAATTTAGAGGGAGCGCTGGATTTAAATTTAGCGCCCTCTAGGGATTGACACTATTCTATCTTTCTTTTTACACTCGGTAATACTGTAGGTAATACTGTACTCTGTACTACCGTCCTACTACTATTCTATACTCTGTGACATCTTAACGCAAGTGTACATTTAATTATATATAATAAACCTGATTAATATAAATTAATAGTTTATCTCTGCTAAATATAACAGGAATGTATGTTGCGTTATCCATGATCATTAAGAATGGCTCTTGTAAATTGTTAATAAGTTGTTCTTTAAACCATTTCTTAAACATAAGTATTTTAAAATACTTTTTAAGTGCATACATCTAACTATATGTTTACATTGAACACTCTTCTCATAAATTAATCGCTTATTTCGGCATCTTTAAAAAATCCATCTACATGGAGCAACACACTTCGACACTTAGCAAGTCATACCGTGTTTGCCAGCAAATGATTTGCGGCGCCTTTTACACGTCCACTTAAGCGTAACATCTCTACCTAAGGAATTCATATGATCGTTTATGGCGCGCGGTCCCAATAGCGGCCAGTTTTTCCTGTAACATATATAGTGTAAATTTTGTCTAAATTAAAATTAGATCCTTCGGGTTCAAATGTGGTGCCGGCCTTTTCACCCAGATTCGTAGAAACTACCAGGTGAGTCATTACACACCCCAACCAAATCCAACTATAAACTACAACCCACTTACACTCTTGGGAGTAAATATTACACCTCGGTAATTTATTAGATAATATCACTGCTAAGCTTGTTATATAGCATATTTTCGCTTTAACCTTTTTTCGAATTATAATATAAACTTAGGTATAACCAAGTCCGGTACATCTTAACAATACCGTTAGTATTCAGATTTCTTAAATTGGTGTAAGATAGTATTGCAGATTTCAATAGATGGTTTTAGTGCAATTAATGAACACGTTAGTTTTATGTGGTAGGTATTTATGCCCATACTTTCTAGTTGCTTTATTGTTGCTGCCGGTAATGCTCCTCTAGAACCTATTACTATTGGTGATACGTAACAAGCCGACAATTTGTGTTCTTCTAATAAGCCTGGTATAAGTACAGCATTTTTTTTTTCTTCTCACTAGTAGCTTTCATTAAACTATCTTTATTTTCGAAACGCACTGTTACATCTAAGATGTGACCTTTATTATTATGTATAAATATAAGGTTAGGTTTCCTTAAACCTAATGATGAACTTATACAAGATTCCTTTTTCATTATGCAGCTTGAATGTTTTACAGCCAAAAGTATTAGTGCTAAGTCTTATGGCATCTGTAAGCCTATTCTGCGCCATTAATGTCTACATATTTGATATTGAATTGTCACCTCAGTACCATGAAGGTTATAACCTTTTGTACTTTCTAATTCATCCATAAGTATGTCTTAACACAATGTTGAATAACATTGGTGATAAAGGATCATCTTGTTTAACTCCTTTCTTAATATCCATTCGTATGCTATTTTCACCAAATTTTATATAGGTGAATGCACCTTTATACATATCCATGATAATATTAATTATTATGTCAGGCATGCCTTATCTGTTGAGTCCTTTTTTAATAGCATTGTGGCACACTATCAATTGCTTAAGCCACGTCAATTATTGTTATAACTGTTTCACCTATTACTTTTGTTTCTCTCATAACCTCGTCTAATATAGATAAACAGCTGTTTTCAGTTGCAAAACCACGTTGTTTTCCATTTAAGTTTATATGATATCGTATTATATAGTGTACTGCCAGAGCATATAATTTTGCCAATAATGGGGCTATTATTATTGGCCGCTAATTAGTTCTATATTCCGGAAAACTGTAGCACTATAAGATAAAGACCTCGTATAAACACTTAAGAAATACGGAAGCCAAAGTGCCGCAGAGTGTCTAACAAGTCAAAAAACAAACTAGTGAAGTGATATGTAAAACATAAAAACCGTATTACATACTTGTGCATTGTGTTTAACATAGTTGTGAACAATTATCTGTGCTTTTCTGTAGCATTTGTGTTTGTTATTTTAACCAAAAACAATTACATATATTAGATACACGAGGTTATTGATCATAACCTCAAAATAATTAAACTCTATCAGCTAACATAAGACACTAAAAGAAGTAATAGACAATTGTTTTGGGACTATACGATTATAGATTGTGCTAACTTAGCAGTAGGTTAAAAGATAATGAAATGCTGCTGCACTATAAGAGGAAGACCGCATATAAACGCTCCAAAAGTACTGATACTGCAAAGTGCAGAATTGTTGTAACTCATCTTGCATGGTAAAACAACAAGAATGTTGTGTGTCATGTAGGAAATCCTAACGACATTAAGCAAAAAGAGTGAAGATGGCTATGTTCGTACAAGCTCCCATAAGGCGAAAGAAAACAAAGCGAAAAACGACAAGACAGCAGAAAGAGATTCGAGAAAGACAAGAATAATGAAGAAGACAATTCTGTTATCTACAGAGCTTCACGGTTCTAAATCAACGTCAAGGAGCTTGAAGCGTTGCTAAAAATGGAAAAGATCAAGAGCAACATCCAGGCATTAAAATAATATTTGGTTCTAAGTGACCATATTGATATTGTAGCAGCCGAACATGTTAAACTAAAAGAAGAGAACGAAGAAGTTAAAGAAGTCAAAAAAGAGATGTTAGGGATATGAGCAATAGCCATAAAGAACTCGACAGTATGGAAAACTATCTTCCACTGTTGGTGGAACAGCAGAACGAAGGAGTGAAAAAGTGGCACCCACACTTACACCTTTAACTTACGCGATAACTACACAACAGAAAAGCGCAGATAGACTCAAGGCAGTTATAATAAGACCAGTTAAGAGAAGCAGCTTAGAGAACAGCGAGGAGTTAAAGAAGAAAATGATGGGAGTAGCTCTGCCTGTACTTACCGGTATTATCAAAAGCATTGAAAGCACGAGAGGGCAAAGAAAGTGAATATACTATATCTCTACTGGTCGTCACATCCAAAGACAGGACTTCTGGCTAGTATTCTGCTGCCTCAAATGCCACGAGTTCGGGCACACTGCCACTAGATGTCACACCACGGACATGCTGTACATAAGCCATCACGTAGATAACAGCAAAATTAAAAGCCAGAATGCGTTTTGCCAAAAATACAAAGACAAGGTGCTAGAACCAAACCACTCTGTGCTGGACCGGATCTGCCCAGAGTATAAAAGAGTAAGGACTTTGACAAAGGCTGGCCCTTACCATGGATAGTACACCAAAAAAGAAATTAAAACTTGTGCAGAATAATAGGGCGGGATCAATGGTAGCAATGCTACAAATTGTAATGGAGATATATGGAAGACCATGAGATAGATGCCGCATTAATTCAAGAACCACACAGTAATGGGAATGACGAAGTCTATGGTTTCGGAGTTGAGGACAAGGGTTATTAGCAACAGAGCACAGGGCTCGCATGGGTAAGAAGTTCAAGCATGCATAGTAGTGTGAACGAGCCTTGTTATTCAGACGGCATATGCGTTAAGGTATGCGGAGACTTTGGAGAGATTTTATTAGTATCGTTGTACTTCCAGGTCCTAATAATTAGCTATATAAGATACCTAGAACAGTTCATGAAAATAGCAACGGGAGCCAATTTTATAATAGGTTCACCTACAAAAAGGGGACGTGAGCTGGGTTTAGATCGTCATGAGACAGGTTAGTTTGACGCTACTGGTAATAAGTCTTTGTAATAGCAATCCTGCTCAACAATCGGTCGAGCGGCGGGTGGTGCAAAGATCCCATCCGTTAGATTATGCATGAACGATTGTTAGGCCCTTATCCTTTCTAGTCAAAGTAAGCAATTGATGAGGACCAAGCCGTAAGACTTGACCCTGCGATTCTGCTACTACAATGTTTAATGTTTAATTTGTTGTAATGTTTCAAATTTTGGAACTAGTCAGTGAACTAGAACTGAACAATTGTATTTAACTTTTTATATATAAATTACTAGATAAGTTGTAATAGTCTTTGTAAATAATGCAAATAAATGTAATAAAGCAATGATATATATGAGATTTTCGAATTGTGTTGAAATGCTCACTAGAATGTGTACGTACTTGGTAATTACTTAATTGTATTATCGCACGAGCCCCTCTTTAGCTTTACCTATTATATTAATTCGAGTATTTTGCAACTAAGCAAAAAACTTCAAATCTGTTGTTGATAAGTCCATTGGATTTTTGCGTTTCAGCCATCCTATTGGTTTGTGGTGGTGGATTTGAACAGCTGATTTGGATGAGTTAGTAATCTTTATGGCTATTTCTTGCTGAATAATTTAAATTCGTTTAATACGTAAGACATACAAAGATCTTTTATTTACATAGAGTAGTTTATTTTAAAAAATTTGTAGGATTCTTATGTCAGAAATCACTAGCCCATAGTTCTATGCCATATGCCGTTGTGCCAAAAGTAGTTTGTTATAAAAGTATAGCTACTTCTTCCAGCTAAGAAAATAATACATGTCCCCTAAGTTTACTTTTTAACTGCATCTGTTTTTTCTCGATGTGTATTCCCCAAGTAAGTCGTTTGTCCAAATTATTACCTATGTTATATTATTTTATTGTAAAGTTTTTGCCATTAGATACTACATTCTTCTATCTCCACTATCCACCGCTTTCCTTACCTGCCACTCTTTAATGACTGCACAATATTCTTTTCAGTTTTTACTGTTTTCTCACATGAATACTTACTGTGCTACAGTATGTTTATCTCTCTCTAACATACCTTGCACATCCTTTCCTTTGAATTTTCACAGCATCTCCTGCTGTTCAATTTGGCTTACGATTCGTCTTATGTTCCTTGTCTCCTTTATTCGTATGTATTGCGGTATCTCTCTCTCCCAAATCCTGTTGTATGTTTTTTATATATTCTATGATGAATTTTTTTAAATCTTTCCTGCTGCTGTATCTCTGTGTCTCTGTCTCTGCTCCTTAGCTGCTCTTCCACACTTGTGCCTTTTTCTCTTTTCTTTTCAAAGTGCACTTTTTCGTTCCTCTTCTTTCACCCTCCTGAAAAACAGAAGCCACAGTTTTATCATTTTTGACGTGTGTAACAAAAAATCTGACGCTGAAATATAAACAGAGCTGTATGAGAAGAACCTCAAAAAAGGTGAAATAAATTATTCCATACTGGAATTATGTGTAGCATTGTTGCTATCTAGAATGATTTAAAAACTGTTACAAATACTCTGTGTCCCTGTGAACCGCGTAGTTCTTTAGTCAGAAGCAGTTGTTATGGCTTAAAAGCATTCTCAGAATATCTCAGAAATACAGACTGACATGAATTCCATCACTCATTGGCGTTATGTACGTACTGAATCAAATCCTGCTGCTTTGATTTCGCGAGGCACTATCCCAAACAACTTAATCAATTACAACTTTTGGTGGTAAGGTCCAGATTAGTTATTAAGACCAGAACATTTATGGCCTCAAAGCAACTGTACAGTAAAATGTTTATCAGAAAGTAAATCAACTATCTTAGCAAATTTAGCTATACATGAGTCAAATCCTATATTTGACAAATTTTCAAATTTTATAACTCTTAATAGGGTTAAAGCAATTGTTTACGGTTTATCCACAATTGAAAAAATAAATAAATTAAGCCCATGGCATTTTAACAGTTGCATAGGTACAAGAATCAATGAAACTTCTTGTAAATGTAGGTCAAGAAGAATGTTTTGCCTCTGAATTAAATGCTTTGAAATCTAGTAAACCTTTATCGAATAAAAGCACGCTGCTTTGTCTGAATCATTTTCTCGACGATAATGACTTCATTAGAGTAGGTGGCAGACTAAAATATTCAAACTTTGAAAATCATAAACGACATCCCATTATTTTATCTAACAAACATAAACTAACCAAACTAGTAATGGAAAAAGAACATTTGAGACTGTTTCATCCAGAACCACAAAAGCTATTATTTAGCATGCAGGACGAATATTATCCGCCCAGTAAAGGCATTTCATTGGCTAAAAACATCGTTTATCGTTTGGTTGGTAAAATAGGTGCTCTTCCATTTCAAAGAGTTTTTTTTTATTTTCCATTCAAAGACAACGGCGTAGACTTTGCTGGTGCCATTATTGTTAAAAACAAATATGGTAGAGGCGGTAAACTTTTAAAATCTCATATTTGTTTGTATATTTGCTTTGCAACAAAAGCTATCCATTTAAAATTAATTACTGAGCTTACAATTTAGTGCTTCATAGTTGCACTCAATCAGACTGTTCGGTACTTCATAGCTGCACTATTTAGATAATGAAACAAATTTTGTTGGTGCCTGCCAAGCATTGGGTAAATTTTTATCTGACGAAAGTAATACAACAACAATCCTGGACGTATCATCCGACTTATCCATTTCTTGGAAATTTATTTCTTCATATTCATCTAATTGGGGTGTAGTCTATGAGAGAGTAACAAGGGTCACACATAACAATCATTTCACATTTGAAGATACTTATACTTTATTAACACAAATTAAAGCAATTTTGAATTATCGTCCCTTGTATCATGCTTCAAATGATCCTAGTGACATAGCTCCTTTCAAGCCTGGTCACCTGATCATTCGATGTCCACTGACAAGCATCGCTCCTCAAGAAAATTCACCGAACAACCTTAGTCGAATGCAACTATTCTTAAATCTACAGAACTGCATCCAGAGCTTCTGGAAACGTTGGTCAAGCGATTATTTGAGACACTCCTACAAAATTTCCAAGTCATTGTCGATAGACAAAGGTTCAATAAGAATGGGACATAAACAACAGGTATACAAACTATTTAATAGATGTCGGTAGTGATCTAAGTTTAATATCTAGTTTCAACACAATATGTAGTGAATGAAAGCAGTCGCGTTTACTTGTTACCCATGCAGCAACAAGAAGCAACAAGCCATTTTCTATTATTCACGGAGATAACCTCAATTGATGGATCAAGGTATTTTCTTGTACTTGTTGATGACTAAACACGTATAGTTTTTTGTTATTTTGTTAAAGCTAGAAGTCCAGTATTTAAAAAAAAATCAAGGCGTTGGTAGAAAACCAACACAATAAGAAAATAAAAATATTGAAATCGCTGTTATGTAGTAATGTTTTTGAAAATATTTTAAACGACGTAGGTATTGTGCATCAAAAGACAAATACTTATACTTCTTTGCGAACGAATCAACAGAACTATAGTTGAGATAGCGGCCATAATTAAAATTCACAAATAAAGTGGCACGTTTTTTTAGAATTTGAAGTCGTAATTAACGTAATTTTATTAATGATTTAACGATAAAAATTTTTAACACAACTTATTTGAAATTATCTTCAATTTTTTTTAGTTCATATGAAAAAATATTGAGTATTACACAAAAAAAGGTTATTTTATTTTATTTAACTAATAATTACATATAATTTTATCAATCACAACTCGTTAATATACTTTTGTCGTAAATACAAATAGGGTATAATTTTTATTGTTCTAAAGGTGTTGTTGATTTCTATTTTTTTTTTATCAGCCTAAATCAACGATACTAGCATTGTATCTGAACTATTTAGGAATAATTAATTTGTTTGTTTATTTTTATGCATATAAACAACTGGACCTTCCATTTCGTTTCTAAAAGTAAAACAAAAGAGTACAGTTTTGTTAAAATAACTGTAAATACTGCCTTAAGAAGCTACATATTTATATATATTGTTTTATTTCTTTTAACGTCAAGGGCTTTAAAATATTTGTAGTAATTTGACGTTTATTTAAGTTTTCTAAAGATTTATTAGTGATTGAAAGTTTACTCCTAATATTCAAAACAATAGATAATGAAGCAAATGTAAAAATTGTGAATTCTGAATGCGCAGTGTGGAAGTACAACTTTTATGAAACATATGAAAATAATGGTTAAAAATAAATTTTAAACTGGATCGTTACTAATTTATGCCACAAAAAAGGAAAAACTCTTATTATAGGTCAACAAGCATATTTACACCAAAAAAATGATAAATCTAATTGTAGTGGTATTGCCACACTTTTTAATGGATAAAATTAATAAAGAAACTATTAAATCAATCGCAGGCCTGAAATTGGAACCCTGCGGTACCCTGAAAGTCAGTAAACCTTTCAGTGAGAGTAAGGGGGAGCTGGTCGCTCAGGCGTGGTAGATGATGACCTAAGTCCTAGTTGCAGAAGGACACATGACTATGGCAAGTGCGTGGCTAATGATCCCCTCAGTGAGGGTGACCAGAGAACTAGCATTCAGCATGCGTTTCGGTTGGCTGTCGAGGCACTGCTGCGTGAGACCGTTGTGCCTGGAGAAAGCTTTTTCATCCAAGGCCTTCGGGAGGCGGGTGTCAAAGCCTTGGAAGGGCACAACGTAAGTGGTGTTCTTGACCAGTGGCTTAATGAATGCTTTAGCATTTCAACATCTGGATCAGAACCGCGAAATGTTATACAGCAACATAAATCGCGCCGTAAGCTTAGCAAGAAAGCCGCGAGGAGAAAGTAGTTTGCTATAACGCAGAAACTGGGGTGTAAGAACAGGAAAAGGGCAGCGCAAAGAGTGTTGGATGGTCAAGGTTGTATAAATCATTCGCTCTCTAATATCAAAGAGTACTGGCGTGGTGTAACGAGCCAACCTTCTACTACAGGTTTTATAGGGGAGAGAAGAGTGGGAGACTTCTCTAACCGTGTCTGGCAACCTGTTACATGTCGAAAGTGGAAGTTCAACCATGAAGATGTCATCATGCCCATTTTTTTTATTTATTAATTTAATAGCACTTCCTAGGCTTCCGCCCATATGTGCTGCTTTTTCCACTTATTCTATCCCCCTTAATTTTACATTTCAATTACATTAATATATAATTATATAGAAACAAATAAAATATGTACAATGGAACTTATTATAACTCATTTTATCTAATTTACTGTTCAATCTCATCCACCGTGAAATTATCCCAATTCCTCTCCTTCACTTCTTATTATTGTCTCTGCATCTCTTCTTCTTCTTACTTCTTCAAAAATCTCCTTCGCATACTCATTATAGTATCGATACCTAATCTCTTCATTTACTAGATACTCTAGACTTCCAATTTCTCTGACTTTTATTCTATCTTGAAATTTCACTCTGGCTTCATAGTAGTCTGGGCATTCTTTTAATATATGCATCAGTGTTTCACGTTCACCACATCTGCACCTATCATTACTCTCAACTCCAAGCTAGACTAACTTTGCTTTAATAGATCCATGGCCGCTTACCAAAAAAGGATAAATACAGTCCAGGTTGAAACCACTTATTTTGCTTTACAAACTTGACATTCTTAATGTGGTGATAAGTTCCTCTGCCTTTTTCCGTTATATCCCATCTGTTCTGCCATGTGGTCATCAGTTTCTCATTCACTCCTTTTTTAACTTTTACAATTTTTCTTTCATGGTCTACCTCATCCCCATCTATTGCTTCAATAGTAATTCCGTCGAATGATATTTGCAAGTTTTTCCTGATATAATAGTTTATTCCTGTTTTAATTACTTGCAAGTCTATCGGCAACCTACCAGTTAGTACTTGTAGCGCATCTGTAGAGACTGTTCTGCAGAATCTTGAGATCATTATTAATACAAATCGTTGGGCTGCATTTAAATGCCTCCTTATAATGGTTTTATTTGCTTCCTTAAACCAAGCAGCAGCACCGTATGTTATGATTGGTACAACCATTCCTTCATAAAGAACTCTAAGTACCCTTGGTCGCAGTCCTCTATCCTTTCTTGTTACTCTGTTTAGTTTTCCCATGGATTTGCGTAATTTTAGTCTGATATATTTAACGTGTTCATCAAAATTTAGATTTTCATCTAGGATCATTCCCAAATACCTAATAGATTTTGTGCATGATATGGTATTCGCTTTATATTTAACTGTCGGAGTTCTTTTAAATTTTCCTTTAAGCAGTCCAGCTTTTCCTTTCCCAGTTACTCATCTGCTGCATTATATGGTCAGCTTTTTTTTCCAATTGTTTCCTGCTATTCCCTTTGACGAGAATTAATTTATTATCAGCGAAGCATATATTAACATTAGCGATTAAGTTCGACGAACTCTCCGATGCTAATGCATCAGAAGAAGTTAAAGTTGCAGAACACAAACCACCACCACTGTTTATATATGGAGTCAACGACATTAAACCTCTCACTAGCCTGCTAGACACGCACTCCAAAAACGCTTATTAATGTAAGTTGATCGGAGGATCGCAAGTAAAGCTGCAGCTCCAGGATATTAAAACATATTAAAGAATAGTGACACTCCTAAAGGATAGGAACACCGAGTTCCACACATACCAACAAAATATAGACAAAAGCTATAAAGTTGTGGTAAGACACCTACATCACTCCACGGATGAATCGAACATAAAGAAGGAATTAGAAAACTATGGGCACAAGGTCATTCGAATAAGCAACATCAAACAAAGAACCACTAAAATTCCTTTACCATTGTTCTTTGCAGAATTAGAACAAAAGCCTAACAACAAAGAGATCTTTGACATGAAATTCCTACTAAATAGTAAAATTAAAATTGAACCACCAAAATTTAAAAGGGAGGTTCCGCAAGGCACAAAATGCCAAAGGTATGGTCACACCAAAACCTACTGTTACCGAAACGCAAGATGTGATAAATGCGCAGGCGAACACCATACGAGCCAGTGTGACTGGAAGAACAAAGTAAACGAAAAAGTTAAATGTGTTCTCTGCAATAACAACCACACAGCCAACTACAAAGGATGCGATGTTTATAGGCAAATCGTAGAGCGCAAATTTCCTCCACTTAGACCCAGATACTCAGAAACTGTTGCTCCATTACCAACACGCCAAGTCCAGTCAGGTACCTCCTTTGCACAGGTGGTTAGTAACCAAACAGTGAAAACCCAATCTGAACAAGTGCAACAAAATCATAGTGAATCGAACGTGCAGTCAAATGACATCGCCGAACTAAAAGTTATGATAAAAAGTCTGGTGGAACAAATGAATACAATGCTCAATCTCATCACAACCTTAGTCTCACGTTTGTGAATCTCTTCACGTCCCTACGAATCGCACTCTGGAACGCCAATGGTCTTGTTAAACACAGCCAAGAAGTAAATTCCTTTCTTCTAAACCAAAACATTGACATTTTGCTAGTTTCTGAAACGCACTTTACCACTAAAAGCTATATGAAGGTTCCAAACTATAGAATATATGACACTAAACATCCGGACAATAAAGCGCATGAAGGAACAGCTATCGTCATTAAGTCTTCTATACAACACCATGAAATTAATGAATATCGCCAAGCCTTCCTGCAAGCAACAAGCATTGTAATAAGCGAGCTGAACAGACATTTAACTATCTCCGCAGTATACTGTCCACCGAAACACAACATAAAGTTTGAACAGTTCTACTCTTATTACAATACACTAGGTCCACGTTTCATATCAGGAGGGGATTTTTACGCAAAGCACCCCGAATGGGAATCAAGACTTACAAATCCTAAGGGAAATGAACTGTATAAATGCGTTAAAACACATGGTTTTACAACCCTTTCAAGTGGTGAACCGACGTACTGGCCAACGGATATGGCAAACACTCCTGATCTAATCGATTTTTGCGTAGTAAAAGGAATTTCCTCTAATTACCTAAAAGCTGAGTCAAGCCTGGATCTCTCATCTGACCACTTACCAGTCATCGTCACATATATCACCCAAATGATGTATAAAGTACCCCTCTTTACAGCACCCAACAAGTACACAGACTGGAGTTTATTCCGAAACTCAATAAATGCTAAACTTAATTGTTACATCTCACTCAAATATGAAGAGGACCTTAATCAAGGAGTTAATCTCTTCAATAATGTGATAAGAGAAGCCAACGAAGAAGCCACTCCTCCAAAAAGTGTCTTTAACCGAGTAAATGGATGCCCCCCACAGTTGAAGAAGAAAATTGCTGAAAAGAGACAGTTGAGAAGATCATGGCAAAACACCAGGCTCCCATGCGAAAAAACAAAATTCAACCGTGCATGTAGGGAACTTAAATGTATGCTGGAAGACATGAAAGAGAAATCACTGCAAAATTATTTAAGTAATTTAACAGCTACAGAAACTACTAACTATTCACTGTGGAAAGCAACCAAGCGGCTTAAGCAGTCTAGAACTTATATTCCGCCTATCAAAACGCCAGATGGTAAATGGGCTAGAACCAACAGTGAGAAAGTCACAATTTTCGCTAATTACTTCGAACAAGTTTTTAAACCATTTCCTCCAACTCGCAGTGAAGATGAAGAACAATACTTACATGAGTTTCTAAGAGTCCCATCGCAGTCAAGTGAACCTATAAAACGTATAAGAGTCAAGGAAATACAAAACGTGTAACAACAAGTACATCGAGTAGCCTGCACTATAAATTCAGCACTACAGGAGAAGAAGTATTACTCAGCGGTTTTTCTTGATATTAGCCAAGCTTTTGACAAGGTATGGCATCCTGGACTACTGTTTAAACTAAAAACTGCACTGCCAAATGACTTTTTCCAGATACTAAAGTCTTATATCACAAACAGAAAGTTTATGATAAAATATCAGAATGAAAAATCAACGATATTGAATCGGGCGTTCCTCAAGGTAGTGTTTTCGGACCAGTACTATATTTATTATTTACTTTTGACCTTCCTACCATGCGTGAAACAACAGTAGCAACCTACGCTGATGATACCGCAATTCTGCCACTTCATAAAGACTCCGTCATTGCTTCTGCAAAACTACAGAAACATCTACTACAGATTCAGAATTGGTTAAAAGGTTGAAGAATAAAAGTAAACGAAACTAAATCAGTTCACGTAACTTTCACACTAAGGAAGAATTCTTGCCCCCCAGTCACACTAAATAATTTACAACCTCCACAGGCAGAGACAGTAAAATACTTAGGTATCCACTTGGACAGACGCCTAACATGGAGAACGCATATCTGGAAGAAACGGTTGCAGTTAGAAGGTACAAGAAGAGATATGTACTGGTTCTTGGACTGGAAGTCTCAGTTATCAATCAGTAATAAACTATTGTTATATAAGGTCATACTGAAGCCAATATGGACATATGGGATAGAGTTATATGGCAGTGCCAGCAATTCTAATTTAAAAATCATACAAAGGTTTTAAAATAAACTGTTAAAGCAAATCTCTAACGTGCCGCGATTCGTTCCAAACTGGTTAACACATAAAGATCTTGGGGTTCCATACATAAGAAGTGAAATTAGGGATATCAGCAAGAAATACGTAAAAAGTTTAGAAATTCATCCAAATGAATCAGTTGTACAACTTTTCCAGCATAAACCGATTAGACGACTGAAACGTAAAAATCCAATTGACCTACCAAATATGGTGTAGAATAGGTTCCATATGTACTAAATAATAATGTATTAGGTTAAGTCAAAGGGTGAGACATCGATGGATGGCAAGCTCGCATGTCATTTTTTATATATATTTCCAAAATTTAATTAATGTTCTTTGAGGACAGATTGTAAATTATGTATGTTGTAAAATAAAAAAAAAAAAAAAAAAATGTTAACATTTCCATTATGCGTATTTAATGTGTTTTCATCGAAAACAAAATTCCATAAAATGGGTCCTAGAACTGATCCTTGGGGCACCCCTTTTGAGTCTGTTTCTTCATGATATTGTTTCCCGTTTGTAATACTAATTCCCTATGATAGAAATAATTTTCCATAATGCTATATAGTTGTCTAGAACATCTAGCTTGTCTTATTCTCCGTAAAACGCTATGCCACCATACATTATCAAAAGCACTCTTAATATCAATAAAGATTCCCATTACATACTTTTCATCTGCTTGTTTCACTTTATTCAGAGCTATCACTAATACATCCTCTGTGGATGTTCCTTTCTTAAAGCCAAATTGCATCTTGGCATCCAATCCTTGCAAATAATAAATAGCGAGTAGTCTCTTAGCAAGCAGCTTTTCTAGAATTTTCCCCAATACAGGCAACAACGTGATGGGACGATATGAGTTAACATCAGAAGGGTCTTTATCCTCATTCTTCAAGAAAACGTTGAATACCCCAATTTTCCAGATATTTGGAAACTTCATTTCCTTTAAACAATTGTTATAAAGCGTTTCTAGATACTGTGGGCATATTTCGTAAAAACTTTTAACCATTTCAGATGTTATTTTATCCTTTCCTGGTGATTTCCCATCCTTAGTATTCATAACAGCATCCAATACTTCTTCAGAAGTAAAATCTTTCTTTTCACCAATCCCAGTATAATTTAAATTGTCATTTATAATTCGAGACTGTTCTTCATTTTCTTCAATATCGTCATTTGGTGGTGCTTTATTTAACAATAACTCAGCTGTTTCTTGCCAAGTCGTGGTATTATTATCTCCATCCTCTATTGAATAAAAAATTTCGTCTCCTCTGATTTTGTTAGCACTGAGTTTATATATTAATCATCACGGATCTGCATTTCCTAAATTCGTCACTAATTTTTCCCAAGAATCTTTCTCTTATTTTTTTATTGCTTTTTTGTATTCACTGCTAGCTTTTTTTAAATTCTTTCTATACACTTCAATCTCCTCTTCCCGAACCTGGTTCCTCCTTCCCCACTGGAATGTCCTTCTTGTATTTTTATACTTATTTCTTAAATTAATAAGTTCAGCATCCCACCATGGCACACTTCTGGGATATTTTTTAGTTCTCTTCATAGATGCATTACAACTATCTATTATTACCTTGGTCAATTCCTGAGCTTGTCTCTCACAGTCCAAATGTTTGAATTCTTCTAAGTAATCATTATTAAAAACTTCCCCTATTTTCTGTTGAAAAACTTCCCATTTAGCAGTTTTAATATTGTAGTTCCCAATTCTCTTTGTAGTTGTGTTCCTTTCAGTTTTGTCCGTTTTATAATACCTCATTGTAATACACCTATGAGCACTAGTGGTTCATTCATTTTCAACTTTCCATAATTTAATGTTTGGTGCAGATCTTATATTTGTAATGGTAAAGTCAATGTTTGATTCCCCGTTAACGGTGCTAAAAGTGTATGACATTCCAGGTTTATTTACAATCCCCCAATTGTTTTGTATTAAGGCCATTTCAATTTCTACACCTCTGTTATTGAGCTCCTCACTATGCCAAAGAAAGGATCTTGCATTTGCAACAGCTCCTACGATTAACGACTTATCATTCCCTAATTCAAGTAATACCTTATGCATGTATACAATATGAGGTTCAATTTCAGAGGAGGGTGGGCAATACATAGATATTAAATACAATTCCCCAAAGGAACCATATACCTTAGCACAGGCAGCATATTTATCTGTTAGTTGGGTAATTGAAAGAACATCCATCTCTCTGTTCCTTATCACTATAGCAGCCTTACATTCAGTTTCTACACTGTGTATTATCCTGGAAGAAATCGTGGAACCTTTCACTTTATTTTTATAACAGTATGGTTCTTGAAGTAATACGATATCCAAATCTTCTGAATCCATAAGTTGTTTTATTAGTGCCATTACTTTAATACTTCTTTGCCCATTTACCTGCATAATTATTAAATATTTAGTTCTATCTTGGTCTGCATGTTTTGATAAATCCCTAGTTTCCCTTGTCTCTTTATTGGTACAGTTATATATATTACTATTTTCTGAGTTAACGTTATTATTGCTGCCTGTTTAGTCGAGCTGCTAAAATAGACAATGCTTTCTCATACTTTGTCATTTATCAGTACCCGCACCATGTTCCATAGGTTTATTCTTACTTTTACAAATTCCACAAGTTGGGGGGGGGGCATCCTTTCCTTCACAGTCTTTATATGCGTGATTTCCACCGCAATGGCCACACATTTGAGTTCCTCTACACACCTTACTAATATGGCCATATCGCTGGCACTTAAAGCATTTCGTAAAAGTGTTGTGAGGTCTGTGATCCGCAGACTTGCTTAACCGATATACAATCTACCTCCTTTAGAATGCAACAAGTTCCTTATTGCAGCATTTGTTTTTATTATAACCATAACTATTTCCTTATTATTTTGTATTGGCTGCGCATATATGACATTAACATTCTTTTCAAACTCGCTTTACTCTATTTCATTTCCATGTATATTCTTGTCATATATTGCTTTTTTAATATTTGTTGCCATTTCTGTTCCTACTCCAAAAATCTTCATTTTCCAACGAACTTCATCATACTTGGGTTTTTCTGCCTGAATTCCTGCTACCTCAATATCTTCACATTGTCTAAGTTCATTTATGTCCTTATCAGAGTCATCTTCCAGAAGAACTCCCTTATCCCTTACCAATCTTATTTTCCTAACTTTTATCTCCTTTAACTTTGGTTTAATAATTGACACTAACTTATCATGCACCATTTGACATGTTTCTAGTTTATTTCTCTCTTCTGATACGTTAGGTCGAAAAATAATAACCTTCGGCTCTGCTTTTTTCACTCTATTTACAAAGACAGGTGCCACTCTCTTATTCTGTTCAATAATAATTTGTTTATTAGCTTTTACTACATTTGCGTAGCTAAATTTTCCAATTTCATGTTCTTCATGTTGACTTTTCATGCTAATAAAACATCATGCCCAGGACCAGATGCCATAACGACTAGGCAATGAAACGCTGTCCCTCCCTGTGTGCGAGCGTTACTATATAACATTACTAGCTGACCCGGCGAACTTCGTACCGCCTAACAGTCAATGAATGTCGTGTTACCTTTTAGCTGAACTAATTTAGGCTTTGATGAACGTAATACAATGATACAAAATAATATTAATATAGATAGAAACATAAAAGTATTTTATTATGATGAATGATTATGAAAACATATAGAATGAGAATAAAAATTAAAAAAATAATAATAATTAAGTAATTCAAACTCATGTCAGAAAAAAATGATTGAAAACTATGTTGTGCAGATTGGAATACACTCGGATTAATTCATTAATGGGATTTTCATTCAAGCACCTTGTGGTAAACGACATTCTTTGTTTTTTGGTCAGGCGCAAGAACAAATAAAGCGAATGGTTTTCCGACACGTGAGCATGCCACGTACAATTGACCATAAGAAAAACATGCATTTTCTAGATTGAGGCCACAAATAGTCAAGGATTGGCCCTGCGAATTGTTGATCGTCATGGCGAAGGCAAGACGAATCGGGAATTGAATTCGTTTAAACTCAAATGGCATATCCGTTGGGATCATCGGAATCCTTGGAATAAGAACTTCCTCATCTTTAATTTTTCCTTTAAGTATCGACGCGTGAATCACATTGCTCATCAGTTTTTTTATCACCAAACGCGTTCCATTGCACAGTTTTGGTTGGATTAAATTTCTAAGCATGATGACTACCGAGCCAACCTTAAGTTTTAAATTTTGCGGTGATAAACCAGGCACATCCAAGGAGTTTAAAAATTCACTTGGATAATTAGTGGCTTCTTTTTCGTTTGTTACACAGTCGATAGATTTGAATGAATACAGAGTACCTACGATTTGATTTTGAATTATAAAATTGAGGTCATCTACATCTTTATTTTTAGCGGCCAAAATTGCTCGCTCACTTAACCATTTAGTATTTTTGTGGTTAGCAATGATATCCGGGAATACTTTGTTGATAAGCTCGTCTTTTGATGATACAAAATTGCAAACATTTGGAGGAAATGAAATCAAACCGCTCGATTTGTCAACAGGAACACGGCCATTACCGATAGTCAGCAATTGCTTCGAGAAATCATCAGCAGATAGATCGTTCAACAATGCAACTCTCATATTTACACACAGTTGAAGTTTCTTTACATATCGCCACAGATTTGATGCTTTGAGGCAAGCGTTTATTTCGTCGGCAGCAGTAGATCTTGGAATGACTGGTAGTGTTTGTCGGAAATCGCCAGATAATAAAATCATTGCACCACCAAAACATCTCGAGTCATTGCGCAGATCTTTTAATGTTCGGTCTAGTGCTTCCAATGCGCGTTTGTGCGCCATTGTGCATTCGTCCCATATGATGATTTTTGATGCTACTAAAACTTTGGCCATTGCGGAGTGTTTCGAAATGTTACATGTCGGTTGTTCAGTAGTTTGAAGGTTTAATGGCAATTTTAACGCTGAGTGAGCCGTACGGCATCCGTCTAACAATGTGGCCGCTATTCCAAAAGAAGCAATTGCTACCGCAATTTCGGATCTCGCACGTACAGTGGCCAAAATCAATGATATGAGAAATGTCTTCCCAGTTCCACCGGGGGCATCCAAAAAAAATAAGCCGCCATTTCCATCATCAATTGCATTAATCAGTGTATCATAGACTTCCTTCTGCTTAGGATTCAACAGAGGTACATTCGTTTGGACTGATTGGATTAGTTCATGTGGATCAGATTCACGTTCACGTTCCAATTCTCTATTAAATGCGTCATTCATTGCGCGATCTGGCGCTGGCATTCCTAACCTAACTAATAAACTGCCGCAAGCAGTACATAATTTTAAATTTTTGTAATATCCATTCAACGCCTGATTAGTAGGCAACAATACAAACAGGATTTAATGTAACACATATCTTCGGTCAAGAGCAAAGTTTTCATTGTTTTTAAGATGTATTATGCTATTCGGGGTGGAGACAAATCCAACGAATCAATAACCATGAATATTGGTTCAGCAGATCTCGAGTTATAAGTGTTGCAACAAACCCGTCTTTCTTTTATATATATAGATAGATATAGATAATGATACAAAGCCATATACCAGCAAACTTGCTATTAACTGATACCTTTTTATACCCAAAACTCTGGCCCCAGAGCATCCATCAAACTATCACCAAACAATATCTTTGTCAAACATTGTCCTTCGACAATTCCATAAGATCTTATCAAAACGTATTGAGTCCTTATGCTTAACTGATGCAATGCAGCGCGCCTTTATAAAAGCCGATGGAGTGCCCGAAAACGTCACTATTCTTGACACCATTTTATCTGTCGCCAACTCGGAGCTCCGTCAGGTCCACGTATCTGTGCTTGATATTAGTAAAGCATTTGACAGCATTTCTTATCAAGCTGTCCAAGAGATATTGTCCTTAAATTGCTTACCGACAGATTTTGTAGCATCAGTGTACAGGGACTCAAAGACTCGTTTTAAATTAGGGCGGGATATTAGTGAAATGTTTGCTGTTAACAAAGGTGTTTGACAAGGCGATCCGTTGTCACCCATACTATTCAATATGGAAATGGACGCAGTGATAGGCGCTATTCTCCAGGAGGTTGGGTTTATGCTAGAAGGGCAGAAGGTGTTATGGTTAGCCTTCGCTGACAACCTTGTAACGCGTGTCTGGTACAAAAACCTAATTGAGTTTATAGATAATAATCACAGTTTATCTATACACAAGGAAGCATGTCTCTCTTTGACAATAGTGATGGGTAAATGAAATGGTGGTTTTATGAAAAAATGTTGAGTGTGTAGTAGAGAGACATAAGAGTATTATTTATGCTTCTTAAAACTGAATGGATGAAATTAAAAAATATTTTTTGTTGTGGGATCTGTGTGTGATCGAAATATAATACAAAAAATATTTTTATATATAAATGCACACAACATCAATATATTGTTGTAAGTACGTGTAATGACGCACTTACCTTTTATTTTTAATAATAATAAATGTTAATTATTATATTATATTATAACTAAAGTTAACAGTTTTAGTATTAGTATTAATATTGTAACAAATAATTGTTTAAATTTAGCGCTTGTAAACATTGACTCTGGTCTGTGGAGATTTTATATTGTTTTAATACTGGTAACTCAGTATTGGTGTTATGCGATGTGAATATTGAAAATAAATCGTAATATACCGAGCTGTACTCGAGCCAAAGCATGATTATCAGTTCTAACTTCGATCGTACAACAACTCTAATTGTAACATCAAGTATTCTACTGTAAGCACATTTCGCTATTAATCAATTTATAACACTAGAATTTACATTTTGTTTTATATCTGGCATCTTTATTAGTTTAATAAAATATTATTGTAATTAAGTATTCATATATTATAATACAACTAATAAATGATATATTTTATTAAAAGTGTTTAAATTAATAGTATTTAAAAAGATACTAATTGTTCCAACGCTGTACGTTGTAACAAGGTTGTACTTAAAACCACAAGTATATCTCCAAGTTCAACAATACTCTTCGAACATTCTATTAAATCTACTAAAAGAGTTAATTCTTATCTACGTGGGTGATTCAAGAAGGTGGATGATCGTCAACAGAAGAATCTACTTCCAGAAGCTAGCAACACAGCGTGATGTATTAGCAAGCTGAGTAATCTCCTAAAAGAACGACCATCAGCATCTTTACACATTTTTTACATCTGACAATCTAACCTTAAATTTACAACATTGGTGTCAGGCGACGGTCTTGAAGAGATATTACTACACTTAAATATCCTAAAGGTACGCCCAAAATTTTTTTCTATATATTCTACACCTGGATGCGAATCAAGTAATCTGGATACCACTACGCCGATCGATTATTTCCAAAAATTGCTGAAAAGTACGAGCTAGAACTTCATTTCATCTGTATTTCACATAATTTTCTACAAGTCCGGCGGATGCAAAACTACAGCCCGTTGAACCTGGAAAAAGAAATCTTTTGCCCCCCCGCAACTGGATGGATGTTTCTAGAACATTGGAATAATCTAAATCGATGTTAATCGTTTGCAGAGTCCCGTACACAGCTGTGTATAGATCTAATCACTGATAAGAAAAATCTTTAAGTATAATTGAACAGTATCTTTTTTGTATATAATTATTACTATAAATTGATAATTGTATTTTTTTTTATTAGTAACATCATTATTAACGAGGCTATCATTTTTTTAGTATTATATTCAATACTTTTGAATATTTACTATAATCCAAGTATTTTTTTAATAGCATCATTATTAACGAGGTTATCATTTCTTTTAGTATTATATTCAATACTTTTGAATATTTGCTATAATCTAAGTATTTTTGTAGCATCTTTGTCCATCATTGAAGCTTTAATTTTTTTAGTATTATATTCAATACTTTTGAATATTTGCTATAATCTAAGTATTTTTGTAGCATCTTTGTTTATCATTAAAGCTATCATTTTTTAGTATTATATTCAATACTTTTGAATATTTGCTATAACCTAACTATTTTGTAGCATCATTGTTAAACATTTTTAGTATTATATCCAATACTTTTGAATATTTACTATAATATTTTCTATAATTGTTTCTACAATTATACTAATTGATGTTTAATATTTTTTTAGAACAACATTTTT
Source organism: Panorpa germanica (assembly GCA_963678705.1). Classification (NCBI taxonomy): domain Eukaryota; kingdom Metazoa; phylum Arthropoda; class Insecta; order Mecoptera; family Panorpidae; genus Panorpa; species Panorpa germanica. The sequence continues at coordinate 339,805 of OY783211.1, read as the reverse complement.
TTGAACGAGAGGGAATTTTGAAAAGGAGAAGCAAAGAGCTGAATCAGTTAGATAGCAGTCTGTTCAATCAGAGAGACTACCTTCCTGTTACAACTGCAACGTCTGAGCCCCATCGGAAATTTCCTGTGAGTTACTGTTTTCGCTAACAATTTTTCCTTGTCAGAATCCTATTTTTCGGAGAGTCGTTTATTGGTACAAAATAATCTTTAGTCTGTATATTATATATAACTTTAATTAAGTACTATGGCACCGAACGTTCATTCTCTCACATTAGTTGAGAATACAATCAACCTAATCAATGAGTTTTCAAAAAATCTAGAGGTCCAATCAACATCCTTAACGATCGTTGAATTAAAAATCAAAAAATTAGACAAGGCTTGGGTCAAATATAATGGTATCGTAGAAGCACTGCTTCCAACTCTAAAAAATGAAGAAGCTACGGCTATCGTTAATAAGTCTATGGAGATCGAAAGTATATATGACGATACCCTTATTTCCTTGTTGAATTATAAGCAAACATTTGAGGATGATACACATATTGTGGTTGACTCAAAAAGCATAGATTCAATAAAAAATTTAAACTTAAGTCCAATGCAACTAACTGTTTTTGATGGAGAATATATTAATTGGCAAAGTTTTATGGAATTGTTTACAAATTTAATTCGTAATAATAGCAAACTATCAAGCATTGAAAAAATGCACTATTTACAATTAAACTTGACAGGAGAACCACTCAAACTCATAAAGAATTATCCTTTAACAAACGATAATTACGAAATTGTTTGGAACATCCTTTGTAAACGTTATGACAACAAAGTAGCACTTATTGAAACCTGTTTAAACAATTTGATAAACTACAATGTTATACGTTTAGAATCAGAAATCATTATCAAAAAATTTCTAGATGAAATTAACGAATCGATTAGAGCATTAACCGAATTAGGAATATATTCTAATCATTCAGATTTTATGTTAATACATATTTTAAAGACCAAATTAGATTTTAATTCATCAAAGGAATGGGAAAACAGAAATAATTCTGAATTACCAACCCTAAATGAATTTACGGAGTTTCTGGAGAGACGGTGGCGCAATCTAGAAAGAAGAAGGCATGTTAAAGTTAAAACATATCCAAGCCATTCTAATTCTAGTAGTAAACCAGTTTCAAGCAAGCAATTTCCTAACAAGGTCGAACAAAAATTAAAAATTTATTCTGTAACCATTGTAAGAAAAATGGTCATATAGAAAAGTATTGTTTTATAAAGAAGGAAAATCTAGATATGGTTAACCCTGTTGCGCAAGTTAATACTTGTAGGGAGGCCACAATTTTATCAGAACCTTCTACTTGTTGTAAAAGATCGAAACATCTTATATCTGATGGTTCTCAAGCATCTTTTACTAACAAGACACAACACAATTCAAATAATGAATTATGTTCTTTTTATGATGTTGATAAGATTGATACGGGTAATTTACAAAATACTAATGATATTCTAAGTTTTGACAGTAAAAATAAAAATGTTAAGGTTAAGCAAACAGCTGACACTATCCAATTCAAAATAGTCGCAGCCAAAGCTAAAACCGTGTCATTTTTATTGGATACTGGTTCTCAAATCTCCTTGATTAAACAAAATATTCTAAATAACAATATCAGAATTAACAATAAATCTAAAATTCTATTGAAGGGTATTTCTGAAGGCACACCTTATACTTTAGGTTCACTGAAAACTTCTATAATTTTAGATAGTAATAAGCCGAAACAAACTCTACAGGTTGTGTCAGAAGATTTCCCCATTGAACACGATGGAATTATAGGGTTAGATATTTTACGAAAATTAAAGGCAGTAATTAATCTAGAAATGAACAGTGTACAATTCTCAGAGCGTGGCAAAATATTTGAGCTACCACTAATAAACATAAACAATATCGTTTTACCAGCACGTACGAGGAAAGTAATTCCTATGTCAGGTTCTACAGTGGGAGTTTGTGTAGCTAGAGAATTGTTACCTGAAGTCTTCTTAGCTAATGCATTAATCAAGCCCGTTAAAAACATTTTTTATATATCAATAATAAACTCTTCAATGAAAAATATAGTACTTAGTAATTTCAAACCGAATATCATACCAATAGATCAATTTAATATTTACCATTTTTCAAAATCAAATCCTAACAACCGTAAGGAACTTTTACTAAACAATTTAAATCTTTCACATATCAATTCAGAATTAGTAACAGAATTAATAGAAATCTGTAACAGTTTTAATGACATATTTTTTCTACCGGGAGACAAGTTATCTTGTACGAGCGCATTAAGTCATAAGATAAAGATTAATTCTTCTAAACCTGTTAACGTTAAGCCGTATAGATTGCCCCATGCGCAGAAAGAGATTGTAGAGAAGCATATTCAGGAACTGTTGGTTAATAACATCATTGAAGAAAGCGACTCACCCTATAACGCACCTCTATTAGTAGTACCCAAAAAAGCAGATGCGTTGGGAAACAAACAATTTCGTGTAGTAGTCGATTTCCGTAAACTTAATGAGCAGACGACAAGTGACGCCTATCCTTTGCCTCTTATACATGATATACTGGACCAACTTAGCGGAGCAAAATTTTTCTCTACGCTTGACTTAGCAAGCGGTTTTCACCAGGTCCCTATGCTTCCCGAAGATAAAGAGAAAACAGCATTTAGTGCGAACATTAAACACTATCAGTTTATAAGAATGCCATTCGGACTTAAAGGAGCCCCCCCCATGTTTCAGAGACTTATGTCTCATGTTCTCACAGGTTTGCAAGGAATAGAATGCTTAATTTATTTGGACGATGTAGTCATTTTTGGCAAAAGCATTTCTGAGCATAACCAAAGGTTAAAAAACGTATTTTCCAAATTACGAGAACATAATTTGAAGCTCCAACCGTCCAAATGTAACTTTCTTCACAAAGATTTGATTTATTTAGGTCATGTTATTAATGAAACGGGTATTCTACCAGATCCTTCTAAAGTAGAAGCAATAAAGAATTTCCCCATTCCAAACAATCCTAAACAAATTAAAACATTTTTGGGTATGTCAGGCTATTATCGTCGGCATATACCGCATTACACAGAGATAGCCAAACCACTATATAATGCAGCAAACAGTAATGTTAAAGTGTTAGAATGGTCAAACCAGTGCGATGAATCATTTAAAACTTTAAAAAATAAATTAACCATATCACCTGTTTTGCAATACCCGGACTTTAGTAAAAATTTCGTTGTAACCACGGATGCAAGTAAATATGCTATAGGTGCAGTCCTTTCACAAGGTACTATTAAGGAAAGCCACCCGATAGCATATGCTTCAAGAACTCTAAATAAGGCACAACAAAATTATACAACTACTGAACGTGAGTTATTAGCAGTAGTATGGGCTGTTGCTCATTTTAGACCCTATCTCTACGGAAAGATTTTTAGTATAGTAAAAGACCATCAAGCCTTGACTTGGTTAATGAGTATTAAGTATTAAAGACATTTGAGTTCCTCTACACACCTTACTAATATGGCCATATCGCTGGCACTTAAAGCATTTCGTAAAAGGGTTGTGAGGTCTGTGATCCGCAGACTTGCTTATCCGATATACAATCTACCTCCTTTAGAATGCAACAAGTTCCTTATTGCAGCATTTGTTTTTATTATAACCATAACTATTTCTTTATTATTTTGTATTGGCTGCGCATATATGACATTAACATTCTTTTCAAACTCGCTATACTCTATTTCATTTCCATGTATATTCTTGTCATATATTGCTTTCTTAATATTTGTTGCCATTTCTGTTCCTACTCCAAAAATCTTCATTTTCCAACGAACTTCATCATACTTGGGTTTTTCTGCCTGAATTCCTGCTACCTCAATATCTTCACATTGTCTAAGTTCATTTATGTCCTTATCAGAGTCATCTTCCAGAAGAACTCCCTTATCCCTTACCAATCTTATTTTCCTAACTTTTATCTCCTTTAACTTTGGTTTAATAATTGACACTAACTTATCATGCACCATTTGACATGTTTCTAGTTTATTTCCCTCTTCTGATACGTTAGGTCGAAAAATAATAACCTTCGGCTCTGCGTCTTTCACTCTATTTACAAAGACAGGTGCCACTCTCTTATTCTGTTCAATAATAATTTGTTTATTAGCTTTTACTACATTTGCGTAGCTAAATTTTCCAATTTCATGTTCTTCATGTTGACTTTTCATGCTAATAAAACATCATGCCCAGGACCAGATGCCATAACGACTAGGCAATGGAACGCTGTCCCTCCCTGTGTGCGAGCGTTACTATATAACATTATAATGATACAAAGCCATATACCAGCAAACTTGCTATTAACTGATACCTTTTTATACCCAAAATTCTGGCCCCAGAGCATCCATCAAACTATCACCCTATATCTTTGTCAAACATTGTCCTTCGACAATTCCATAAGATCTTATCAAAACGTATTGAGTCCTTATGCTTAACTGATGCAATGCAGCGCGCCTTTATAAAAGCCGATGGAGTGGCCGAAAACGTCACTATTCTTAACACCATTTTATCTGTCGCCAACTCGGAGCTCCGTCAGGTCCACGTATCTGTGCTTGATATTAGTAAAGCATTTGACAGCATTTCTTATCAAGCTGTCCAAGAGATATTGTCCTTAAATTGCTTACCGACAGATTTTGTGGCATCAGTGTACAGGGACTCAAAGACTCGTTTTAAATTAGGGCGGGATATTAGTGAAATGTTTGCTGTTAACAGAGGTGTTTGACAAGGCGATCCGTTGTCACCCATACTATTCAATATGGCAATGGACGCAGTGATAGGCGCTATTCTCCAGGAGGTTGGGTTTATGCTAGAAGGGCAGAAGGTGTTATGGTTAGCCTTCGCTGACAACCTTGTAACGCGTGTCTGGTACAAAAACCTAATTGAGTTTATAGATAATAATCACAGTTTATCTATACACAAGGAAGCATGTCTCTCTTTGACAATAGTGATGGGTAAATGAAATGGTGGTTTTATGAAAAAATGTTGAGTGTGTAGTAGAGAGACATAAGAGTATTTATTATGCTTCTTAAAACTGAATGGATGAAATTAAAAAATATTTTTTGTTGTGGGATCTGTGTGTGATCGAAATATAATACAAAAAATATTTTTATATATAAATGCACACAACATCAATATATTGTTGTAAGTACGTGTAATGACGCACTTACCTTTTATTTTTAATAATAATAAATGTTAATTATTATATTATATTATAACTAAAGTTAACAGTTTTAGTATTAGTATTAATATTGTAACAAATAATTGTTTAAATTTAGCGCTTGTAAACATTGACTCTGGTCTGTGGAGATTTTATATTGTTTTAATACTGGTAACTCAGTATTGGTGTTATGCGATGTGAATATTGAAAATAAATCGTAATATACCGAGCTGTACTCGAGCCAGAGCATGATTATCAGTTCTAACTTCGATCGTACAACAACTCTAATTGTAACATCAAGTATTCTACTGTAAGCACATTTCGCTATTAATCAATTTATAACACTAGAATTTACATTTTGTTTTATATCTGGCATATTTATTAGTTTAATAAAATATTATTGTAATTAAGTATTCAGATATTATAATACAACTAATAAATGATATATTTTAATAAAAGTGTTTAAATTAATAGTATTTAAAAAGATACTAATTGTTCCAACGCTGTACGTTGTAACAAGGTTATACTTTAGACCGCTCAAGTATTCTCAAATTACAACAATACTCCGTTTAAACAAGAATCCTGTTAATCATCTTGAAGAGACGCTAATTCTTATCATTGAAAATATTCTGTAATTGTCCGTTGGAAAATCGTCATAAGAAGATCTACATTCAGAAGCTAACAACACAACGTGGTGCACGAGCCCAGCTGAGTAATCTTCCCCTAGAACGAGCATCCGTTAATTAAAAATATAATTAATTATCAGAAGTAACGTCCCGGCGATAACCTAACCTCAATTTACAACAATATATTATATAATAAGAAAAATATATATTCTATAATAAATAAATATATGTTGTTGTATGTAAGTGTCTTTTGGAGTGACAAACCAAGTAGAAGACGATGTTATAAGTGTAAAATTGATGGTTACTCAAAAATATATAAAAGTTATATACTTGCATATAAATTATTGTATAACTCAATGAAAATAATTTTTTTTAAAGTATTTTATGTTTTGGTATCTGTGTGTGTCCGAGATAGAATATAACAATATATATATACACAAATATAATATAGAAAAATATTTTCTATAAAAAAAACACTTAAATGATATAATGTCTTTTCTTGGAGTGACAAACCAAGTAATAGACATAAGTGTAAAAAAATTACATAAAAAAGTATATGAAAATATACTTCTCATATGATGAGAATCATATGAAAAATATTGAGAAATGAATATGAATATGAATGGAAATTAAAAATATTTTATGTTTTAGGATCTGTGTGTGTTCGAGATTATAATATAAAATATTTATTTACACATACAAATATATATAGAAAAATTATTTCTATAACATATAATATATTTGTTGTGTTGTTTTGTGTGCAAGTGTCTTCTCTTGGAGTGACTAACCAAGTTAACGACATAAGTAGAAATAATTTACACAAAAAAAATGCCTCGTGTATATATAATATATATGAAAAATTATTTAACTATACTATTGCTTCAGATATTGTTGTACACTGCGGTTCTTTTCAGCTGCAATTAGATTTTTCAGTTCTTTTATGGCTTTATTTAGACGGTTCTTGAGGCGAGGGCATTTATTAGATTGCACAGTTTCCGAAGTCGCCTTTTCTCAGCTACCTTCTCCATTATAGATTTAGAGAACGTTAATCTTTGGTCTTTACACGGGTGCATTGGGGTTGATTCCCAGGATTGTTCTTTTCGTTTTTTAATGGGATATTCGCACAAAGATAGGTTTCCAAATGGTTGTTACAATGATTCCAGTCAGTCATGCTGTTGATGAGCGTGCATTTTTTTAGTTTCGTTTTAATCTCACTAACCAGAGTGATTATTACAGGCGTATGATCCGAAGACATCTCGCAGCAATGTTCGCATTCGATGTAGTTTTCAGAGATTCTATTTGTTACGCAGAAGTCAATGAGATCAGGGAATTTCAATCTGTCCGTTGGATAATAGGATGGGTGTCCTGAGGATGCAACCTTCAGTCTTAGTTTTTCAGTAGCTATCAATAATTCTCTTCTGTTAAAGAGTGTGATACGTGAGCCCCAGTGTGTGTTTAGCGTTGTAGTCGCCTCCGGCAATGAATTTTTTTCCATCTTAATACGTCGGCGGCTAGTGACTATTCCTTGTGGAAGGCAAAAAAAAAGTTAGGACAACCAAAAGCAGCCTCTTCACCGTAAAGACGCGAGGATGGCAGTTGGGCAAGAAAATGCAAAGATAAGGCTGACACTTTCGCTAAGCACCTGCAAAAAGTTTTTACTCCTCACCCGTATAGAGCATCTGAATGAGGTTCTGAGTGTATTAAGGGATGAGACATCACTACATAAGCCAATTAAAAAAATTAATATTTCCGAGGTTGCTGAAGCAATTAAGAATCTGAATGGTAAAAAGGCTCCAGGCTACGACCTCATAACGGGGAAAATACTAAAAGATCTACCTGAGATTGGAATCAAATTCCTTACACAACTTTTTAAAGCAATCGTCAAAATTAGTTTTATTCTCCCACATTGAAAGTTCGCGCAAGTCATGATGATTCTTAAACCAAATAAAATTGCAGAAGAACCGAAATCATATAGGCCTATAAGTCTCCTTCCGAACACTGCAAAGATGTTTGAGTCGCTGTTGCTTTCGAGGATGCTTCCGGACATTGCAGAAAACCACATAATTCCAGATCACCAATTTGGTTTCAGGCATAAGCATAGAACTATTGAGCAAGTTCACAGCATAGTCAACAAAATTCACCAGGCTTTTGATAGGAAACAGTTTTGCTCAGCAGTATTCCTAGATATTTCACAGTCATTTGCCGTGTGTGGCATAAAGGACTTCTTTGTAAAATTAAGCAAAAACTTCCCACCTACTACAGTATACTAAGGTCATATATTCAGAACAGCTACTTTATGGTTAAACATGAGGATGCAATAACGAACATACACCAGATCCAGGCTGGAGTACCACAAAGTAGCGTATTGGGGACTATATTAAATCTATTATACACAGCAGACCTGCCTGTGGAAAGTTCAGTAATGACGGGAACCTTTGCTGACAATACGGCAATATTGGCATCGCATAACGATCCAGCTAATGCCTGGGCTATGCTACAGAAAAATCTAGGCAAACTTTCTTCTTGGATGAAGGACTGGAGAATCTAGGCCAGCGAATCAAAATCAATACATGTCACATTCACAACTAGACAGGGAAACTGCCAAAGTATCGCTTTAAACAATGTCAATATACCGCAGGATAACCATGTGAGCTACCTAGACAGAAGGCCTACTTGGAAGAAGCACATATTTACTAAAAGAAAGCAACTAGGTCTACAACTGCGGAAGATGTACTGGCTGGTAGGACGCAAGTCACAACTTAGCACAGAAAACAAACTCCTGCTCTACAAAACCATACTTAAACCGGTAAGGTCATATGGTATACAACTATGGGGTACTGCATCTACCTCAAATATTAAGATACTCAAAAGATTTCAGTCCAAAATGCTAAGGATTGTCACGAATGCATCATGGTTTAGAGCTAATTATATATTACTTCGGGATCTGGATATACCTACAGTAAAAGAAGAAATAGTGCTTAGAACCAAAGTATACAAGGAGAAAATAATAGAACATCCAAACAATTTGGCCAGTTGCCTAATGTCTAATATTTCCACAGTACGCAGACAAAAAAAGAAGTTACCACAGGACCTACTAGCCAACTAAACAGAATCTAAGATCTATTAAAATTAAGGGATGAGTCGACGTGCATATCCCGCGCAAGACATTTTATTTTGACATACCTATCACTGAATGTTCTATAGGCAGGACAGATTGTAATAATCTTTAGTAACAAAAAAAAGAAAAAAAACTATACTATTAACAGTCCTGGAGTAAGACTGTGTAATAAACTGCTTCAGAGACGAGCAATAATCCTCACTCACTAATAATATATATTTTTATATATATTTTATGTTTTTCAATATAAGGATGATACAATTGAAATGGAAAAAAATATATATCTATGGTAATAATATTAAGTGTAATAGACAATGATATATATTTTGGAACTGGTTACAAACAAAACAAGTACAGAAACTGTTATTCTCTCTCCTAAGATATTAAGTGGCTTTGTTAACTATTTAAAGAGAACCTACATACTACTTTACAAGGCCTGGGATTTCCATATATTATTTAGTAATTATTTGTGGTCTGGTTTATTTTACGTTAACTCGTAAAATAAATAGCTTATAATGAAAAATAATTAACGTGTGGAACATAAATAGATATACCCAACCATAACGAACAGTATTACCACGGGCTTACGTCTAAGACTAAACGTTCCTATGTGGCGCACTAAAAACCAATAACACTTGCATCAACTCTCTTGTTTCCGAGCAAGAATAATAATAAGATTAAAAACACGATTTTATCATATAGCGTAAGTCGATTTCAATCTAACAACGGGTATAGAGATTGTTTGAATCTTTACCAGATATATTATATATTTTAAGGATCTGTGTGTATCTGGAACATTAATATATGAAATATCTAAAAATATAAATAGTTTTGTGGATCTGTGTATGTCTTGAGAGGCAAAATATTTATAGAGAATATATATATATATTTAAAAATAATGTTTAATATATTAAGGATCTGTGTGTGTCTGGAATATAAATATATGGCAATATTTTATTAAAAAAATATATATAGGATTATAGTTAAATTGAGGATCTGTGTGTGTCTGGAACTATATATAACTATAACTAACTATATATAACTATATATAATATAACTATATATAATTTTATAAAAAATTATGTGTAGTCGCAGTGACGTCCAATTGACATAACAAACACACAATTATATAAAAAGCTCAATAGCTCCCTGGTTGATCCTGCCAGTAGTCATATGCTTGTCTCAAAAATTAAGCCATGCATATCTCAGTGCAAGCCACATTAAGGTGAAACCGCGAATGGCTCATTACATCAGTTATGGTTCCTTAGATCGTACCCACACTTACTTGGATAACTGTGGTATTTCTACAGCTAATACATACAAATAAAGTTCCAACCAGAGATGGAAGAAACGCTTTTATTAGATCAAAACCAATCGGTAGTGGGCTTGCCTTGTATACCGTTTGATTTGGTGACTCTGAAAAACTTTGGACTGATCGTACGGTCTCGTACCAACGACGCATCTTTCAAATGTCTGCCTTATCAACTGTCGATGGTAGTTTCTGCGACTACCATGGTTGTTACGGATAACGGGGAATCAGGGTTCGATTCCGGAGAGGGAGCCTGAGAAACGGCTACCACATCCAAGGAAGTCGCGCAAATTACCCACTTTATGCACGAGGAGTGACGAAAAATAACGATACGGGATCATCCGGGGCCCCAAAATCGGAATGGAGTACACTTTAAATCCTTTACAAGGATCAATAGGAGGGCAATTCTGGTGCCAACAGCAACGGTAATTCCAGCTCCAATAGCGTATATTAAAGTTTTTGCGGATAAAAAGCTCGTAGTTGAATATGTGTCTCATACAGTCGGTTCACCGCTCGCGGTGTTTAACTGGCATGATATGGGACGTCCTATCGGTGGGTTCGCCCGTAAAAAGGCAACCCAACTCAAAATCTCATCACGGTGCTCTTAATCGAGTGTCAAGGTGGGCCGATACATTTACTTTGAACAAATTAGAGTGCTCAAAGCAGGATAAATTTTGCCTAAATATTGTGTGCATGGAATAATAGAATAAGACCTCGTTTCTATTTGGTTGGTTTTTGAAATTCCGAAGTAATGATTATTAAGGACAACAGGGGGCATTCATATTGCGACGTTAGAGGTGAAATTCTTGGATCGTCGCAAGACGGACAGAAGCGAAAGCCTTTGCCAATTGTGTTTTCATCAATCAAAAACAAAAGTTAGAGGTTCGAAGGCGATCAGATTCCGCCCTATTAATATTGTAACAAATAATTGTTTAAATTTAGCGCTTGTAAACATTGACTCTGGTCTGTGGAGATTTTATATTGTTTTAATACTGGTAACTCAGTATTGATGTTATGCGATGTGAATATTGAAAATAAATCGTAATATACCGAGCTGTACTCGAGCCAGAGCATGATTATCAGTTCTAACTTCGATCGTACAACAACTCTAATTGTAACATCAAGTATTCTACTGTAAGCACATTTCGCTATTAATCAATTTATAACACTAGAATTTACATTTTGTTTTATATCTGGCATATTTATTAGTTTAATAAAATATTATTGTAATTAAGTATTCAGATATTATAATACAACTAATAAATGATATATTTTAATAAAAGTGTTTAAATTAATAGTATTTAAAAAGATACTAATTGTTCCAACGCTGTACGTTGTAACAAGGTTATACTTTAGACCGCTCAAGTATTCTCAAATTACAACAATACTCCGTTTAAACAAGAATCCTGTTAATCATCTTGAAGAGACGCTAATTCTTATCATTGAAAATATTCTGTAATTGTCCGTTGGAAAATCGTCATAAGAAGATCTACATTCAGAAGCTAACAACACAACGTGGTGCACGAGCCCAGCTGAGTAATCTTCCCCTAGAACGAGCATCCGTTAATTAATAATATAATTAATTATCAGAAGTAACGTCCCGGCGATAACCTAACCTCAATTTACAACAATATATTATATAATAAGAAAAATATATATTCTATAATAAATAAATATATGTTGTTGTATGTAAGTGTCTTTTGGAGTGACAAACCAAGTAGAAGACGATGTTATAAGTGTAAAATTGATGGTTACTCAAAAATATATAAAAGTTATATACTTGCATATAAATTATTGTATAACTCAATGAAAATAATTTTTTTTAAAGTATTTTATGTTTTGGTATCTGTGTGTGTCCGAGATAGAATATAACAATATATATATACACAAATATAATATAGAAAAATATTTTCTATAATAAATACACATAAATGATATAATGTCTTTTCTTGGAGTGACGAACCAAGTAATAGACATAAGTGTAAAAAAATTACATAAAAAAGTATATGAAAATATACTTCTCACATGATGAGAATCATATGAAAAATATTGAGAAATGAATATGAATATGAATGGAAATTAAAAATATTTTATGTTTTAGGATCTGTGTGTGTTCGAGATTATAATATAAAATATTTATTTACACATACAAATATATAAAGAAAAATATTTTCTATAACATATAATATATTTGTTGTGTTGTTTTGTGTGCAAGTGTCTTCTCTTGGAGTGACTAACCAAGTTAACGACATAAGTAGAAATAATTTACACAAAAAAAAATGCCTCGTGTATATATAATATATATGAAAAATTATTTAACTATACTATTGCTTCAGATATTGTTGTACACTGCGGTTCTTTTCAGCTGCAATTAGATTTTTCAGTTCTTTTATGGCTTTATTTAGACGGTTCTTGAGGCGAGGGCATTTATTAGATTGCACAGTTTCCGAAGTCGCCTTTTCTCAGCTACCTTCTCCATTATAGATTTAAAGAACGTAAACCTTTAGTCTTTACACGGGTGCATTGGGGTTGATTCCCAGGATTGTTCTTTTCGTTTTTTAATGGGATATTCGCACAAAGATAGGTTTCCAAATGGTTGTTACAATGATTACAGTCAGTCATGCTGTTGATGAGCGTGCATTTTTTTAGTTTCGTTTTAATCTCACTAACCAGAGTGATTATTACAGGCGTATGATCCGAAGACATCTCGCAGCAATGTTCGCATTCGATGTAGTTTTCAGAGATTCTATTTGTTACGCAGAAGTCAATGAGATCAGGGAATTTCAATCTGTCCGTTGGATAATAGGATGGGTGTCCTGAGGATACAACCTTCAGTCTTAGTTTTTCAGTAGCTATCAATAATTCTCTTCTGTTGGAGAGTGTGATACGTGAGCCCCAGTGTGTGTTTAGCGTTGTAGTTGCCTCCGGCAATGAATTTTTTTCCATCTTAATACTTCGGCGGCTAGTGACTATTCCTTGTGGAAGGCAAAAAAAAAGTTAGGACAACCAAAAGCAGCCTCTCCACCGTAAAGACGCGAGGATGGCAGTTGGGCAAGAAAATGCAAAGATAAGGCTGACACTTTCGCTAAGCACCTGCAAAAAGTTTTTACTCCTCACCCGTATAGAGCATCTGAATGAGGTTCTGAGTGTATTAAGGGATTAGACATCACTACATAAGCCAATTAAAAAAATTAATATTTCCGAGGTTGCTGAAGCAATTAAGAATCTGAATAGTAAAAAGGCTCCAGGCTACGACCTCATAACGGGGAAAATACTAAAAGATCTACCTGAGATTGGAATCAAATTCCTTACACAACTTTTTAAAGCAATCGTCAAAATTAGTTTTATTCTCCCACATTGAAAGTTCGCGCAAGTCATGATGATTCTTAAACCAAATAAAATTGCAGAAGAACCGAAATCATATAGGCCTATAAGTCTCCTTCCGAACACTGCAAAGATGTTTGAGTCGCTGTTGCTTTCGAGGATGCTTCCGGACATTGCAGAGAACCACATAATTCCAGATCATTAATTTGGTTTCAGGCATAAGCATAGAACTATTGAGCAAGTTCACAGCATAGTCAACAAAATTCACCAGGCTTTTGATAGGAAACAGTTTTGCTCAGCAGTATTCCTAGATATTTCACAGTCATTTGCCGTGTGTGGCATAAAGGACTTCTTTGTAAAATTAAGCAAAAACTTCCCACCTACTACAGTATACTAAGGTCATATATTCAGAACAGATACTTTATGGTTAAACATGAGGATGCAATAACGAACATACACCAGATCCAGGCTGGAGTACCACAAGGTAGCGTATTGGGGACTATATTAAATCTATTATACACAGCAGACCTGCCTGTGGAAAGTTCAGTAATGACGGGAACCTTTGCTGACAATACGGCAATATTGGCATCGCATAACGATCCAGCTAATGCCTGGGCTATGCTACAGAAAAATCTAGGCAAACTTTCTTCTTGGATGAAGGACTGGAGAATCTAGGCCAGCGAATCAAAATCAAAACATGTCACATTCACAACTAGACAGGGAAACTGCCAAAGTATCGCTTTAAACAATGTCAATATACCGCAGGATAACCATGTGAGCTACCTGGTAATACACCTAGACAGAAGGCTTACTTGGAAGAAGCACATATTTACTAAAAGAAAGCAACTAGGTCTACAACTGCGGAAGATGTACTGGCTGGTAGGACGCAAGTCACAACTTAGCACAGAAAACAAACTCCTGCTCTACAAAACCATACTTAAACCGGTAAGGTCATATGGTATACCACTATGGGGTACTGCATCTACCTCAAATATTAAGATACTCAAAAGATTTCAGTCCAAAATGCTAAGGATTGTCACGAATGCATCATGGTTTAGAGCTAATTATATATTACTTCGGGATCTGGATATACCTACAGTAAAAGAAGAAATAGTGCTTAGAACCAAAGTATACAAGGAGAAAATAATAGAACATCCAAACAATTTGGCCAGTTGCCTAATGTCTAATATTTCCACAGTACGCAGACTAAAAAAGAAGTTACCACAGGACCTACTAGCCAACTAAACAGAATCTAAGATCTATTAAAATTAAGGGATGAGTCGACGTGCATATCCCGCGCAAGACATTTTATTTTGACATACCTATCACTGAATGTTTTATAGGCAGGACAGATTGTAATAATCTTTAGTAACAAAAAAAAGAAAAAAAACTATACTATTAACAGTCCTGGAGTAAGACTGTGTAATAAACTGCTTCAGAGACGAGCAATAATCCTCACTCACTAATAATATATATTTTTATATATATTTTATGTTTTTCAATATAAGGATGATACAATTGAAATGGAAAAAAATATATATCTATGGTAATAATATTAAGTGTAATGGACACTGATATATATTTTGGAACTGGTTACAAACAAAACAAGTACAGAAACTGTTATTCTCTCTCCTAAGATATTAAGTGGCTTGGTTAACTATTTAAAGAGAACCTACATACTACTTTACAAGGCCTGGGATTTCCATATATTATTTAGTAATTATTTGTGGTCTGGTTTATTTTACGTTAACTCGTAAAATAAATAGCTTATAATGAAAAATAATTAACGTGTGGAACATAAATAGATATACCCAACCATAACGAACAGTATTACCACGGGCTTACGTCTAAGACTAAACGTTCCTATGTGGCGCCCTAAAAACCAATAACACTTGCATCAACTCTCTTATTTCCGAGCAAGAATAATAATAAGATTAAAAACACGATTTTATCATATAGCGTAAGTCGATTTCAATCTAACAACGGGTATTGAGATTGTTTGAATCTTTACCAGATTTATTATATATTTTAAGGATCTGTGTGTATCTGGAACATTAATATATGAAATATCTAAAAATATAAATAGTTTTGTGGATCTGTGTATGTCTTGAGAGGCAAAATATTTATAGAGAATATATATATATTTAAAAATAATGTTTAATATATTAAGGATCTGTGTGTGTCTGGAATATAAATATATGGCAATATTTTATTAAAAAAATATATATAGGATTATAGTTAAATTGAGGATCTGTGTGTGTCTGGAACTATATATAACTATAACTAACTATATATAACTATATATAATATAACTATATATAATTTTATAAAAAATTAAGTGTAGTCGCAGTGACGTCCAATTGACATAACAAACACACAATTATATAAAAAGCTCAATAGCTCCCTGGTTGATCCTGCCAGTAGTCATATGCTTGTCTCAAAAATTAAGCCATGCATATCTCAGTGCAAGCCACATTAAGGTGAAACCGCGAATGGCTCATTACATCAGTTATGGTTCCTTAGATCGTACCCACACTTACTTGGATAACTGTGGTATTTCTACAGCTAATACATACAAATAAAGTTCCAACCAGAGATGGAAGAAACGCTTTTATTAGATCAAAACCAATCGGTAGTGGGCTTGCCTTGTATACCGTTTGATTTGGTGACTCTGAAAAACTTTGGACTGATCGTACGGTCTCGTACCAACGACGCATCTTTCAAATGTCTGCCTTATCAACTGTCGATGGTAGTTTCTGCGACTACCATGGTTGTTACGGATAACGGGGAATCAGGGTTCGATTCCGGAGAGGGAGCCTGAGAAACGGCTACCACATCCAAGGAAGTCGCGCAAATTACCCACTTTATGCACGAGGAGTGACGAAAAATAACGATACGGGATCATCCGGGGCCCCAAAATCGGAATGGAGTACACTTTAAATCCTTTACAAGGATCAATAGGAGGGCAATTCTGGTGCCAACAGCAACGGTAATTCCAGCTCCAATAGCGTATATTAAAGTTTTTGCGGATAAAAAGCTCGTAGTTGAATATGTGTCTCATACTGTCGGTTCACCGCTCGCGGTGTTTAACTGGCATGATATGGGACGTCCTATCGGTGGGTTCGCCCGTAAAAAGGCAACCCAACTCAAAATCTCATCACGGTGCTCTTAATCGAGTGTCAAGGTGGGCCGATACATTTACTTTGAACAAATTAGAGTGCTCAAAGCAGGATAAATTTTGCCTAAATATTGTGTGCATGGAATAATAGAATAAGACCTCGTTTCTATTTGGTTGGTTTTTGAAATTCCGAAGTAATGATTATTAAGGACAACAGGGGGCATTCATATTGCGACGTTAGAGGTGAAATTCTTGGATCGTCGCAAGACGGGCAGAAGCGAAAGCCTTTGCCAATTGTGTTTTCATCAATCAAAAACAAAAGTTAGAGGTTCGAAGGCGATCAGATTTCGCCCTAGTTCTAACTATAAACGATGCCAGCTAGCGATCCGCCAAAGTTCCTCCGATGACTTGGCAGGCAGCTTCCGGGAAACCAAAGTTTTGGGTTCCGGGGGAAGTATGGTTGCAAAGCTGTAACTTAAAGGAATTGACGGAAGGGCATCACCAGGAGTGGAGCCTTCGGCTTAATTTGACTGAACACGGGAAACCTCACCAGGCCGGGCACTGGAAGGATTGACAGATTGAGAGCTCTTTCTTGATTCAGTGGGTGGTGGTGCATGGCCGTTCTTAGTTGGTGGAGCGATTTGTCTGGTTAATTCCGATAACGAACGAGAGTCTAGCCTGCTAAATAGGCGTATTTCCAGTATCTCAAAGGCTCGGCTTCTTGACTTTGGTCTTGATGGTCTGAATTTTTACTACTAGCGTACAAAAAATTCTTCTTACAGGGACAGGCGACATTTAGTCGCACGAGATTGAGCAATAACAGGTCTGTGATGCCCTTAGATGTTTTGGGCCGCACGCGCGCTACACTGAAGGAATCAGCGTGTCCTCCCTATCCGAAAGGAACGGGTAACCTCATTTGTGCTAGGGATTGGGGCTTGCAATTGTTCCCCATGAACGAGGAATTCGCAAGTCATAAGCTCGTGTTGATTTTGTCCCTGCTCTTTGTATACACCGCCCGTCGCTACTACCGATTAAATGATTTAGTGAGGTATTCGGACCAGTACGCGACGAACCAGTTCGGCATTGCTGATGTTGCTGGAAAGATGACCAAACTTAATTATTTAGAGGAAGTAAAAGTCGTAACAAGGTTTCCGTTAGTGAACCTGCGAAAGGATCATTAAAGTATAGTAAATTATTATATTTACAATACTTTAATATTTTAAACGCAAGTTTTTTACTATAAAGATTTTAAAAGTTTATATCAAATTGATAATCTTGTACTGGAATAGTAGAAATAAAATATTGAATGGAAGTTTCATTTAATGGCTAAGTAAAAATATATTAGTTGAAACTGGTGATTGAAAGATTATATATAAACATACATAAAATTAAATCCTGAATGAGTCTAGGGCTCTGAATCCAGTACTAGTAAAAATGTACCCCTAGTAAAAATGGTTCCTCTAAGTAAAAATATATTAGTTGTCAAACCAAAACTTTTGCAGGAGTGGGGAAAATACATAGTACATAATATCGGCCTTTCCTAATAAAATCCACCAGTTCCGCAGCTGGCTGGAAATGATTTCCCTAAGTAAAAATAAATTAGTTGAAACATGTAAGATGGATATACTGTTGTCTACTGAAGTAGAAACAGTAAGTACTAAAACGCATTTTATTTAAAGCCTGAACGACTCTAGGGCTTTGAAGGTAGTGTTATTAGGTCGACACTAGTAAAAATGTTTTATTTAAGTAAAAATATATTAGTTAAAATATTTCCAGGGGGAAGTGTGTGGTTGCAAAGTTAACAACTTTGACGGAAGTGACGGATTTGAAAGAATTTGAAGGCATTGATTTGAAGGCAATGCGCTTATTGAAAGAGGGGGAGGGGGAGGGAATTGACAAAAGGGTTCTGTTACAAGTAATTCTTACAGAAGTACAAAAAAGTACTGTTTTGAACGTACTACATCCAAAAAATGACGTTTATATAATTGATTATAATAAATATTTTCAGCGGCTTGTATGTTTTTTTTTATTTAAAGAAAAAAACAACTTGCTATACTGGTATTCGATATCATAAAGATGTGTTATACATTCACATAAATTGTCTTTACACACTTTACAAATATATAAATTCCTGCGCGCTCGCGTATGTGAATGGATTTCATGTCCCAAATTGGTTACAATATACAAAAGATGGGGTGATTTCTGGAAGACAAATGAATATAAACTTATGGTAAAAAATTATATACAGCGGCTTATATTTTTTATTCCTTATTAAATAAAACATATTAATAATACTGGGACATTCTCATATACATATAAATTTATTCTGTACTGCAACGATAAGGAGGAATGTGCACGCAAAAGTTGAAATGGTTAAAAATTGCCGTTCGGTTACAATAATTACGACGGCAAATAAATTTTACAGAATTGTTCTAATTAGTAATCCTGTTGCGAATGTAAGAGATACAAATGATAAATGTTTGCTAAATTGTGTTTGATTTTATTCAACTTCGGTGTAGAGATTTTGTCTCACTCGGGACTGGAAAAGTACGTTTAAGTTACGGAACAAGTACAGAAAATGTTATTCCCTGACCTAAGATATTAAGTGGCTTGGTTATCTAAATAATATTCAAACACAAGATGTAGCATAATAGTATCAAGTAATACTTGCATAACTAAATATTTTCACAAACATTGTTCTCAGGACAAAGGTAAGATTACGGAGAGAGAGATTAAAAACTGATGGTTTCTAAGTTGGAGAAAAAATAAATATTGGATAAGTATAGGGTATTGTTTTTGTTGTTCTACTATATACCTGTGTGGTTTTTCTTGTGGTCAACTAAATAAAAATATTCCAAAAATCCAAATATTATTTTAGTAAACTAGCTTTTTAACATTTCTAGAATTGTTTGTATTCCGTTGTGATGTGATATAAAACTGTGCGAGAAAAAATAAATATTGGGGCTCTTATACCAAACATCATTTTAGTATCTAACTTACCGGAAACATTATAAACATTTTAAACATTACCGGAAAATGGTATTTTCTATGATATGATATGAACAAAAATTTTATTCTCACAACAATCTCTCCTAATCTGATTACTGGCATAAGCGTTACTGCATATTTAGTTTCATTTGCGACAGAATTTGATGAAAATATGTTACGCTTTTAGTCTGTACTTAATTAAACCTTGAAAACATTTTTATCTCTACGAGTATATTTTGTTTGTATTTTGCGACTGTGTGTTATTTTAACCCTTATGTTAATGACCGGGTACCCGGGTACCCATTGCGATGTATTAGTATGAATATTTAAAAAAAAAAAATTCATTTTGTTCTTTCGGATCGTTAATTTTTAACTTAAAAGCAAGCTAGTTGTTAGTGCATTTAATTTATTTAAAATAAACTTTTCTTTTTAAATAAGTTTAAACTTTGACCATCGCCTTATTAGCAACCGGGTACCCGGGTACCTACAGTAGAAAGCATAGGAAATAAATTAAAAATGGTTTCTATAAATGCATGAAACTAATTTTTATTATTAAAAATAAATAAATATTAGTTTTTTTAATCATAAGTGACATTAGTTATGACATTTAAGACATTATGTGATATTATTTGAATGCTCATCACATACTGGCTGGTGACAATTGTCACAGCTGTTGCGAGTCTTTCGTCGTCATTTTTATGGTAAGGCATTGCATACATGGTAAGATCCTGTCACTTTCTTTCTTCCGGTTTTATCTTTCGGAACCACGGGTCCAGGATTTGGTTCGGCTGGTTCCTCTACTGCATAACCTAAAATACTTTTAACGGCAATCTTTGTTGAGAAATGCCGCATTACTTGCGAATTCGCTGTGCGAGATTCAATCATTGGCAATGCCAGTTTTTCACTTAGTTTCCGCATAAATTGACGACGTTTTGTCGTTTTTTTGGCAATCGTTTTATTATTTTCGTAATAAATTATATATTATGCAAGTGAAGAAATGTCTAGCATGTTAAAGAACATTGCCATTGGCCATCTCGAAGATTGTCGTTGACTTGTGTACCTCCGAACCATTTGGTCCATTGTATCAACGCCAGCTTTATATTTATTATAAAAATTTATAATTTCTGGTGTTGCGTACTATAAGCCTTAAAAATACAACATACGTAATCGTAGAACATCGCAAAATAATCGCGATAAAATAATCGCGGTTCAAACATTGGTCCTTCGAGCCGGATAGTGAACAGTGAACCAGAATAATCAGATAATAGAAACAACTACATCAATCGTGTGCAATCAAACATTTTATATGCAAAGAATTATACAAATAACAAATTAGCATTTGTATAATCATAACCGGAGTGCCGTTCTTCATTAAAACTTCAAATCGTCTTCACTGCGGATACAGAACAATACATCGACGTGATCAAGTAAGTCAGTTGATTCACCAATAATCCTTGGCAACTCATTTAATTCCGAACAATTACTCCTCCTATTTTCTTAATTCGTCAATTATCCTAGCATTTGTTCGTAGATATTTTTACCTTAAACAAAATTCCCAATAAGTAATAATGGCTGAAGGGCAAGTTGGACTTTTAAAGATCAAACGCGCGACTGCAAAACGAGCTCTAACATCATTCGTGAACCTTCTCAGTAATGATTCGGAAGAGTATTCTTCTATGTTAAAAAGTAAATACGACGATATAAGGCAAACGCGTGAAAATTTTTTAGCATATCAAGACGAGATATATATTATTGGTAGCGGATGAGGAGGGATGTGTTCCGACGGAACAGCATCAATATAGAGATGAGTTCGAGGATCAGTATTGGAAAGCATGCGATAAGGCCACTAAAATTTTAGATTCGCAAAAAACAAATTCTCCCAACCCATCTGGTTCTAGGGTTTCCACTGCTAGTAGTATTATGGGAACACCGGTATTATCAACTTATAATCAAGGCCAAGAATCCTTGAGCGACAGTCCTCAGACCCAAAATCAATTAAATAGTTCACCACCCGTGCATAGTAATCAATTAGCCGGGAACAATACAAATTTTTGGAATAAAGCACCTTTACCAACTATTCATTTGCCAACATTCGACGGGTCATTTGATACTTGGTTAGGATTTTGTGACCTGTTTAACTCCTTGGTCGATGACGATGACACTTTACCCACAGTTCGCAAACTAATTTATTTAAAAGATTGTCTGCCTCTATTGAATCGTCTTCTCAGAATTATGAATTAGCGTGGAAGTTATTAAAAGAACGATATGATAATAGACAAATTATAAAAGAAAACTATATTAAATCTCTACTTAATACACCGGCAGTTTCAAACAACTTCTCTACGCGATCGTTTATCGATCATGTACAGATGAATTTACGTGTTCTAAAAACTCTAGGAGAACCTGTTGATTCTTGGGATTCGTAATTTATTGTTATTCTTCGCGACAAATTACATGAGCACGTTCGTGAACTGTGGGAAGAGCATTATTGCACCTTGACCAAGCCAACCATCGACCATATGATTGCCTTTTTAACAAAGCGAGCTAATTTCGAAAGTATGCGAGCTCAAGTAGACCCTCAATCTGTGAATCCTCAGTTTAATCGTTCAAGAGGTAAGGGTCGAGATATCGGCCACTCAAGGCAAGTCTGTGCGACCACGGTAACCCAAAAGCGTCATTGCATTCATTGTAAGGGTAGCGATCATTACATCAGCAATTGTGAACAATTCATATCGTTTGATCCTTTTGCTCGATATGAACTAGCAAGAAAGAGTAACTGGTGCGTTAATTGTCTGCGCGACGGCCACTCTGTTTCCAAGTGCACTTCTGGCGCGTGTCGCAAATGTAAACAACGACATCACACTCTTCTTCACTTCAATAAACCCTCATCCTCGTCTTATAATATTTCAACAGAAACAGCATCTCATTCGGATATGCCTAGATCTAGTGTAAATTTGCATGCTCGCGTATCGTCAGAAGTCTTGTTAGCCACTGCAGTAGTGGATCTGGCAAATCCAGAAGGCGTTACAAAAACTTGTAGAGTCTTTTAAGACGCTGGTTCTCAGGCTCATTTCATTACGGAAGCCACGGCTAAGTTTTTAGCGCTGAACCGTACTGAAGTCAACATTTCGGTCAGCGGAGTCGTTGACCTATGCACGAACGTTAAATACAGCACCCGTGCTACTATTAAATCGCGTTTTAATAGATTCTCAAAAAACATACAATTTCTTATAGTTCCGAACATCAGTAAGGCAATGCCGTCGGCGCATATAGATCCCTCGCAGTTTGAAATACCAAAAAATATTGCACTTGCGGATCCGGAATTCTGCAAACCATCGAGCGTAGATGCCTTGATAGGTGTCAATTTATTTTATAAACTATTAAGCGTAGGCCAAATCCAGTTAAAAAATTATCCGGATGCCGTACTCCAAAAGACACAGCTTGGATGGGTCGTCGCAGGGAGCGTGAATCATTTAGTTAAAGGATCCTCCGTGTCTTGTCATCTTGCATTTAGCAGCCAGCCTAACGATTATAACCTTACGCGATTCTGGGAGATCAAGGAGTTACCTCCTGTTAAGGTCTTGTCTCCAGATGAAAGGTTGTGTGAAGAGCACTACAAGTTACACACCACCAGGGATTCTACAGGCCGATACATGGTTCGATTGCCGTTTAATGAAAATAAATTAAAACTTGGGAATTCTTATGATTCCGCACTGCGACGGTTTCATTCTCTTAAGAAGCGTCTTCTCAAGGATTCTATCACGCGCAACAATTACAATTCATTTTTACAGGAATATTTAGAGCTGGGTCTTCTGGGTCCGGTAATAGTGTATGCGAAAATAGTTATGCAAGTGTTATCGAAATTAGGGGTAGCCTGGGATGAAGCTATTCCCGTTGATATACATACTTTGTTGTCAACTTTTCGTGACCAGCTTCCGTTACTGGAATCACCGCGGTTCAAACGCTGCATCACTGTAGCTAAATCAAAAAATATTCAATTACATGGGTTTTGTGATGCTAGCGAGAAAGCGTATGGCGCTTGTATTTACCTACGATAGATAAAAATGATAGGGTCCACGTTCAACTAATTTGCTCTAAGTCGCGAGTGGCTCCAGTAAGTTCCATTTCACTACCTCGTTTGGAGCTCTGTGGCGCCCTTTTGCTTGCTCGGCTTGTTGAAACTGTAAAAACCGCGCTGTTAATTACCATAGACGACCTTTTCTTGTGGTGTGACTCCACGATAGCATTGCATTGGATCAACACTTATCCGCATCGCCTAAAAACATTTGTCTCTAACCGCGTCGCCGAAGTACAACGATTAACCGCCACGTGTCATTGGCGACACATTGCTTCACTTGACAACCCCGCGGATCTAGTTTCTCGCGGTCAGCTTCCGTCGGAGTTTATTTCAGGAAAACTGTGACAGCATGGGCCGTCATGGCTATTAGAACCTCAGAGCTCATGGCCCAAAACAATTTTAGCTTGTATTGAGCTTCCTGATGTAAAAACAAACGCGCTTACTAATTACACCTGCTTGAAATTACAATTGCGGGGGTTTGAGTTGATTGACAGGTACTCCACGCTGGGCAAAACGACCCGTATTGTTGCATATTCTCCGGTTCATTAATAATTCAAGATGCAAGGATTCACCGCGAATTTATGGCTGCTTATCGCTTTCGGAAATGGCCACAGCCCGCGAAACGATAATTAAAATGGTTCAAGGATCCTCGTTTTCAGTAGAAATTAATCGCTTAAAAAAGGGGATAGCTATTCAGGATAACAGTCGATTAATACCTCTTAGCCCGTTTCTCGACTCCATAGGAATTCTACGTGTAGGTGGTAGACTTGCGCGCGCTGACTTGCCCGACAGTCAGCGTCACCCTATATTATTGCCCGCTCATCATCACATCACTCGCACCATTATACGGGAAGAGCATGTTCGGCTCAATCACGCGGGTATTCAAAGCACCTTATATTCCGTGCGGCAAACCTATTGGCCGCTGGACAGTCGCAACGTTACACGAAAAATTATACATCAATGTGTGATCTGTTTTCGAGCTAAGCCTCGTCCAGCACACCACGTCATGGGCGATCTTCCACCCTACCGAGTTTCCCAGGCTCGTCCGTTTCTTCGCGTCGGGGTCGATTCTTGTGGATCATTTTACATTAAGGAAACACGACATCGTAATCGTCAGAGCGTAAAGGTTTATGTGGCTTTATATGTTTGCATGTCTACTAAGGCTGTCCACCTCGAACTGCTAAGTGACCTCACCACAGAGGCATTTATTGCTAGTCTCAAGCGTTTCTTTTTTAGGCATGGAAAGTCTACGGACATTTTCTCCGACAACGCTACCAATTTTGTAGGGGCAAATCGCGAATTAAATGAATTACATGATCTAATTAACACAGCCGAATACAAGTATTTATTACAGAGATATCTTCACGAGGAGAAAATAACTTGGCCTTTTTATTCCCCCCAGGGCTCCTCACTTCGGAGGGCTTTGGGAAGCTGCGGTACGATCATTTAAGAATCACCTGACGCGCACTGTAGGGAACACTCTGTTAACGTATGAGCAATTTTTGTTGACATTAATATTAGAATGAAAACTTATATTTAAAAAAACTGTATTTTATTTAATAAAATTCAAATGCTAAGTTACACTTGTTGTTAGTTTTGATTATTATATATTTATGTATGATTAATATTAATTGTTACTTGGTTGATTATTTTAATACACTAATTTCTAATTTATTTGTAAATCCTTATTTTACTTGTTTCGTTTGTTTTTGATTCGCTTTTGAATCTTTCTTGTTTTGTGAATTAACACTTTTGTTTGTTTCTTTTGCAGTTTGTGCTTTTGTGTCTTTTTCGACTTTTGTTTCTTAAATCTAATTGGCAATGTCAATAGTATGCGATAAAAATTGACTATTACTGAATCAAAATAACACGTACAGCTATTGTGGTGTTATTCTAGAGATTGACTGGAATGGTCTCAAACAAATGTATTTATGCTGGCTTTTTAATGATCGCGAGGAAATGTTTATATTTCTGAGAAACAGTTAAGGTTCTAATTTATAGGGTTTTTTATTGGTCCTATTTTGTTTATGTTCAAATGCGTTAAAAGTTATTTGTTATTTGAGTCAACATAATATTAGAATTATTTAATATTTCAAGTCACCATTCATAGTAGATATAAATAGTGAGTTCATTTCCTTTATATTAAGTAAATATAACAAAGATATAAAGAATTACGTAATCGTATGTTAACTTCTTCACCTTTAGAATGAAAATCGTATTTTAATTTATTGAAATTGATTTTCTTCCTAATTTATTGGCTGAGTTTAGTTTATTAATAATTGTAAATTTTTTCTTATTATTATTATTATTTTTTTTTTCTTATTTTTTAACATGTTTAGAATGCTTATAGCTATAATTAACATAGTACAATAATAGTTAGTATTTTTATAATAGTTTTATATTTCTATGTTAGATTCTTTTCGAGATGTTAATTCATGATATTGTTTTTTTTTTTTCATTAAATTCGTCTAGTTTCATGTTAAATTCTAGATTTTTAAAATTCGTTGTTCTGTAAATAATTCTCATTAGACAATAATAAATATTTCTTAGAAAGGATTATTGTTTGATGAAGGGAAAGGTGTTTTACAAGTTAGATATAGGATATATTTTATTGTTATATTGTTGTATTGTGATTTGTTGTTAAATCGTAGATTCATTATCTTCTGTAATAGTAAGATTTGTTTTAGTTTTTTCTAAGTCTCGAATGTGTCTAATTATTGTTTTGTTTGTAGCTGTATTTTTTATATAAGCTCTTTGCTTGTCATCCAATTTGGTTATTAAATATGGTACTTGTTTGAGTGGTTGACTTTTCGATCTGTTGTTTAATTTTATATATACTAAGTCATGCTGTTGTTTAATTTTATATATACTAATAGGTGACCATTTTAATTTTGGTTAAGTTTTTAGTGTTGTTTATTCTGTTTATATTATCATTCTTTTTTTTGATAATATTGTTTTGTATTTTATCATGCAATATTTTCATATTACTATGGTAATCTTTTATTTTGTCTTGAACAATTTCAGTGTTGATATTTAGGTCAAATATATTTCTTCGATGTTGACTGCCATACAATGCTTCCATAGGAGTTAGTTCCGTTACAGAATGAATTGTATTGTTATAGGCTATAATACAAATCAACATTATTTTAGTAGGATCTTCTTTACTTTGTGTTTTTAATATTCGATAGTTTTCAATAAGTGTGCTATGTAGCCTTTCGACGGGACTGTTTCCTGTGTTTTTTTTCCAATTGGACATTTATTTTGTGTGTCCCTAGTAGTTGTTTTACTAGATGGTTTTTAAATTCTAATCCATTATCTATAATTATTGTTTGCGGTATTCCGTGGTGTTTAAATAGTTTCAGAATTCCTTCAGTTATTTCTAAGTTATTCTTTGCTTTGATGGGTTCTGCAATTGCAAACTTTGTTAATGGATCTAGCATTGTTAAAAAATCTTGTTTATCGATTGTAAACGTGTCTATATGTAATACTTGAAACGGCCTACTGGGTGTTTCCGTTAGATTCATAATAGTATCTAATGGCTTTCTGTTGTATTTATTAGTTTTACAAAGAGTACAAGTGTTTACATAAGCTTTAATTTCTTTTTACGTATTATACCAATAATATTTTTCATTTAATCTTTTTATTAAATCTGTATAATAGTATTTTAATTTGAATTTGTTGGTTATGAGTTTCAAAAGGTCTTTCGCTTATGGGTATCCCTGTGAAGAAAAAGATGCCTTCTTGTATGTTATGTAGAGTTGTTTACATTCATTTCTTCGTTCGATAGAGATTCATTGTGTAAGCAGGGTTGTTATACAACGAGTCACTCTCTATTTCATAGTCTGTCATATAATTTATATGTTTAATAGTTCAATTTTTTATAAGGTTTCGAATCCCAATACTATATTCGTATATTATTTTAGATTTTTTTTTTCGATTAATTTGAATTTAGGTTAAATATTTTAAATTTAGATTGAATGTTTTAAATTTAAGTTGATTATAAGATCAAAATGTTTTTTACTTCTGTATTTTAAGTACAGCGTATTTCTTCTGTATTCTAAGAGTTAAACGTATGAAACGTGTTGGTATAGTTTTTCATATATTTAATTGATTGTTTAATAATTATTCGTATTGATTATTTGGTTCAGAATTTTTTTGTTTTATTTAAATTGTACGGTAATTATATAGTAGTTATTTAGGAGGTCAGTGTCATAGCTCATTTGTTGTCATAATTTTAATTTAATTTTAGATAAAGTAAACTTTATTCAGTTTATTAAATTTTCTAGTGAGTATATATCTACATACTGTTATCTAGATATTAATTGAGTAAGGTTTTGGATGTTGCTTTTTACTCTAGTTATTTTAATCTGATGGATGTTAAAAATCATAGTCTTTGCATTGTTGAGTTTCACCAGGTTGTTCGTGATATTTATAATATTCGGCAGGTATTTTCTCAATTTCTCTCGATATTATAATACCAGGTTGTTTGTGATGCGGATAAACATACTCTTGTTTAATTTTAGTATTTTTTCTTCCAGCTTGTTGTCTGTATGGAATATAAGTACATTTATTTTCTGATACATATTTTATTTTTGGTTGTTGTTCTATGTATTCAAAATATTCTTCTGGTGCATCTTTTTTATATTATATATTTATATTTTATATTTTCTTTGTCAATATCGGGTTTTTGTTTTTCTTTTCTCAGGTAATTCAGACGTGTCACTTCTGAAGTCTCCATGGGCTCAAAGATTCGGATATCTTGGTTAATTGGTTGATATTGTGGTTTTGGAATAAATTGTGGTGGAAATGGTATAAATGATTCTCTTTGAATATCTTCCGAAAATGGCGTAAATGATTGTTTTTGTTGGAAATTTTGTTGGTAAGGTATAAATGATGGTCTTGATTGGAAGGGTATATTTTGTGGTTTATATTGGAATGTTTTTAAACTTTGTATTGGTCTATCGGGTGTATGAGATGAGTAGTTTCTCCACTGCATGTGTTGCACGTTTTCTTCGTCTAACACATAAGCCCATGCCTGTTCCATTGAATTTGGCATTCTGGCTCTTATACTTTCTCCCATTCTTCTTCTCAAACCTCTAGTAAAAGCTTTTATTATTACCGTTGTATACAGGTTTGACTTATCATTAAAGAGAGTTTTACAATCTTTTTGACTGCTGTTGGCTAATAGAGCTGCTGGATGATCTGAGCATCTGTTAAAAAAGTCTTGCGTACTTTCTTGCGATTTCTGCATCAGTTCACTAATTTCTACGATAAGCGTAGCTTCATCCCTTTGATCAGAGAAGTTAGAAAATAATATTTTTTTAAGTTCGTCCCATGTATCAATCTGTCTACCTAACGTTACTCTTTCGGCGGATCCCTCTAACTTGGATAATATTACTACAACTATTTATGTTTTGATTTCATTAACTGCATTTCTAAACATGTAAAGTATATTGTCTACTTGTCTTACAAAAGCATTTAATTTTGTTGGTTCTCCGTAAAATGTTTTAACAGTTTCAAAATAAGAATTGCTATAAGTGATATTTTCTACATTTTGTTGTTGTTGTGATTCAGCTATATCTTGCCTGAGTTGTAAGAGTTGTCTTCTCTGCAATTTTAATTGCTCTTGTAATTGTAATATTACGTTTTCCATTTTTAAATTTGTGGTATGTTCAATTTCTCTTAGTTCATTGTTTCATTATTATTACTTTTGTTATTTGTTTTAGTTCGTTATGACTAATAATGTTTATTATTATTATATTTTTTGAAAATGTATTAATTGGATATTAGGAATTTGTGAAAAGGAATTTCAGAAATATTTACTACTTACAGTTGGATTACAAATATCGGGAATGTAGATGTTTATGGTCTCTGTTTTTAAGCTGTGATGATTTTCTAGTTGTTCAGAGGTTAGCTTATTTAGGTTCAGAGAATCAGCTCCATGGGGTTGTGCGATGGTCACGACTGCTTTTGCACTTTTAACAAAAAATACACTTATTTTTCATTTTTATAAAACACATTTTGTATTTTTTTTTTTTAATTGCCCATTTGTACACTTCTTTTAATTATTTAGAAAAAAACTTTTAGTACACTTCTTTTTCTTTAAAAAAAAACTTTCTACACTTTTTTTTAAATGCCCTTTTGTACACTGTTCACTTTCTTTTTAATACACTTTTTAAACAATTATAATTTTAATACACTTCTGTAGATTTTCCTTTTTCACTTTTTCAGGTTCTTTTTTTAATTTTTTCAAGAACTTGGTTCTACTTTTTTTTCAAAAAGCAAATTATCCTACAGCACTGCGCCAGTTATATATTTTCTGAGAGCCGAAAATATTAACAAATTTATATTTTAGTAGATTAATTTACTTTATAAATTTATTGAGTATTTGAAGAACGTTGTGCTAGTTCATATATCGTGGTCGTCGTTGTATATAGGTTGTTAGTATTTGTTGACATTAATATTAGAATGAAAACATATATTTAAAAAAACTGTATTTTATTTAATAAATTCAAATGCTAAGTTACACTTGTTTCATGTTAGTTTTGATTATTATATATTTATGTATGATTAATATTAATTGTTAGTTGGTTGATTATTTTAATACACTTATTTCTAATTTATTTGTTAATCTTTATTTTACTTGTTTCGTTTGTTTTTGATTCGCTTTTGAATCTTTCTTGTTTTGTGAATTAACACTTTTGTTTGTTTCTATTGCAGTTTGTGCTTTTGTGTCTTTTTCGACTTTTGTTTCTTAAATCTAATTGGCAATGTCAATAGTATGCGATAAAAATTGACTATTACTGAATCAAAATAACACGTACAGCTTTTGTGGTGTTATTCTAGAGATTGACTGGAATGGTCTCAAACAAATGTATTTATGCTGGCTTTTTTGTTTAGGTAATCATTTTTTAAGTAGGTCACAATGATCGCGAGGAAATGTTTATATTTCTGAGAAACACTTAAGGTTTTAATTTATGGTTATTTTTAATGGTCCTATTTTGTTTTTGTTCAAATGCGTTAATAGTTATTTGTTATTTTAGTCAACATAATATTAGAATTATTTTATATTTCAAGTCACCATTCATAGTAGATACAAATAATGAGTTCATTTCCTTTATATTAAGTAAATATAACAAAGATATAAAGAATTACATAATCGTATGTTAACTTGCTTGTAATTTTAGTTTTTTTTTTGTTAGAAATGTCAATTAATTATAAATTTTTGTTCATTCTTAGTCTAAGGCTTGTGCTAGTAACATTGTTATTTTGATTCCATTGTATTGTGTTTATTTTAATTTTGTACTATTAACTTTAACTATTATATTCAAGGAACAAAAGCATTCCTCCATTGCACAGTTGCTTGTAGTTCTGAATAAATTAATTTTAAACGAGAAAAACATTCGTGGTTTTCTTTACATAATTCGACAACATCATCGTACAACATCGCAAAATAATCGCGATAACATAATCGCGGTTCAAACATCTGGTTTCCGCTTAGTATCATCACTAACTGATGAATCTGAATGCATTGTAGATAACAGAATGACAGCTTTTTTTCGGAACATAAGAACACATGGTAACCTTTTTGTGGAATCCAAAAACTGTCGAATACTGCTCCCGTGTCTTATTTGCTGCAATAACACTTGGGATGTATGGTTTATTTCTTTTTATCGTAACAACAATGGTTGGTAAAGCAAATTCCCCCTTTTAATGTAATGTTTTTTTGAACTTTTAAGTTTAAAAGAAACATTGTACTATTTTGATTATTTGTTCATTTCTTTTATGCTAATATTATATTCTTTGTTATTTAATGTAATTTCGATTTGCTCCTTTGGTTTTAAATCACTCTATTAACAGCTCTCAAGCCAAGGGCAAAATGAATTAATTGTATTGTATTGTTATATGTATTCAATTGTGGGTGTATTATAAAAGCATTAAAAAAATAAAACCAAGTACCTTTTACTAAAATCCTAATCTACCAAGTTCAGCGAAGGTATTTTTTATCAAATTAAACTTCTACAACAAAAACATGGTCCTTCGAGCGTCGAATTAATTCAACGTCTTACAAACGGAGAATTTCCACTGAGTTATTCGAAAGAAAATTATCTTTAAGAACTTGGAAAACATCATCCATACAAGCAAGCTACATCGTGGCATTACATCCGCATCCTTCGTTCTACTATCACCACGAGGAAGTCTCATCATGGATCGAGCGTTCAAATAAGTAAGTGACCTGGAATTTTCCTCTATATGCTTCCCTTATATTTATTCTATATCACTTTATCCTTATAAATTGTACCATTTATGTTGTTTTGGAATTTTCCATTAATTGGTTTTGATGAGTTTTACGTCGTACGTATTCGTTATGATGAGTCAACCATTGTGACCAGACCAAATTGATCACACCTATTTTTTCTTGACAAACGATTTGTCAAGAATTTCCATATTGTATAATTTCCGTTGGTTTTGAACCCCTATCAAACCAATCCTTAAGTATTTATAATTGTGAAAAGAGATATAAGGTCGTACCTAGAATCTATGAGCAATTTATAAATAATGAACCCATGTGGCCAGACCAAATTGGTCACATTATTTTAACTTGACAAACATTTTGTCAAAATTTTCCTTTACCGTTGGTGTGATCGCCTATCAAACCAATCCTCAAGTATTTATCCTAATGTTAAAATAGATCCAAAGTCATACGATTAATCTATTATAAATTTTAAAAATAATCAATCCCCATGACCAGACCAAATTGGTCACATTATTTTAATTTAACAAATATTTTGTAAAAAACGTCTTTAGAAGTAATGCCCGAAAATTATAACACAGCGTGGCAACTTCTATTAAATAAATATGATAAGAAGCCTCCAGTCATCCCTCATCATTTACAATCCTCATATTTGCAATCAACCCCAGTCACAACCGTAGAATCAAACAACAACCTAAAAATCTTTACCATACCATTCAAGGAACCTTCACCAATAGTTATCGAATCCCCAATACTTACGAATGACCTTAAAAATCATATTTTATCTAAATCAACTTTTGTAGATTACAACTTCAATAATCTATTTATATCTGACAAAGTTAAAATATTAAAGAACCATATCAGCGCCAAAGCTAAATCAAAACTAAATATATTTAATTCCTCGTTTAGCCCCCACAATAAAAATGTTTCATAATTTATGCGTATTGGTGAAACATTAAAGTATTCACATTTTAATCTTAATGTAAAACACCCTATGGTTTTAGCTTCTGATCATGCGTTAACCAAAATGATTAAGAATTCAAAATATAAAAAAATATTTCATACACGCCCTCCATTGTTATTTCCACTATGCAAAAACTTAATACTATTCCTCACAACGAGATCACCTAATTTGATTTATTTTTGGGAATCAATTATAAAAGGTTCTAAAACTCATTTAAAAACGTTTGTAAGAAGTTCCAATAGCACATACAATGATGCATGTGCTATTCTAGTACAAGTGAAAATGAATTTACATTCCAAACTTTTTATACCATGTCCAAGAGTCCTTCCAATTTTCAACCTCCAGGTCACTATTTCATTAAACCCTATACCAACTATTGCCCAGAATCTTCATTCAAGTAGTAGAGATATGATCCAGCCGCCTCGCCTTAATTATAGTCTACAGAAGACTGCAGTGAAAATTCGTCCGCCCAGAGCTAGACTAAAAACTTCTACGAAGCTTCAAACGACGTTTAATTGGCAAGGATTGATAAAAGAAGATTCATCACCACTTAATTGCAGCGTATGTTGTATACGAAAATCTTGACTGGACCAGATCAACAGCAGCGTGTTGCAGCCGTCCAGACTTTCTCATCTCAAATTAAGGGAGCATTTTGTAATTTACCTTTACATGAATATTAAGAAATTTAGAAATTCCCATGGAATTCCAACCCGGGAGTTATGGTAAAGCAAATTCCCCCTTTTAATGTAATGTATTTTTATATTTTTTAGTTTGAAAGAAACATTGTACTATTTTGATTATTTTGTTCATTTCTTTTATGCTAATATTATATTCTTTGTTATTTAATGTAATTTCGATTTGCTCTTTGGTTTTAAATCACTCTATTAACAGCTCTCAAGCCAGCAACAAGGGCAAATTGAATCAATTATATTGTATTATTATATGTATTCAATTGTGCGTGTATTATAAAAGCATTAAAAAATAAAACCAAGTACGTTTTACTAAAATCCTAATCTACCAAGTTCAGCGAAGGTATTTTTTATCAAATTAAACTTCTACAACAAAACAATGGTAATATTCCACGGTAACAAATGTTTAGCAACGGGTAGAGTAGTAAAGAAGTTATCCATGCAGATGTTTCTACCGCTACCTCGGTACGGAGCCGCTAATTCTTTCACTAGTCTATCACCCAGATTTTTTTCTCGAGTGTTACCTATTTCACCAGTGGACATAATCCTCTGCAAAGGATATGCGTTTTCCGCATCACAAATCCACCAGATCTTTATATTATACTTAGCTGGTTTTGACGGTATATATTGAGTGAATCCAGTACGGCCACGGTATGGATAAAGTTGTTTCTCGATTGTCAAGTTTGCGGTTAGTTTGTACGTTTTGGCTAGATTTGAATTCAGCATTGTCCACACATCACGAATTGGAGCTGCCTTGTCTTCTTTTTTACGTTGACTTCGAGTATTACTATCGTCAAATCTCAAAAAACGCAGAATATTATAAAATCTATTTATTCCTATCGCCGAGCGATACAGTGGATTCTAAATGATTTTTTTCTCTTTTTTTTTAAATTGTCACTAACTACTCATATTTAATTTATATTTGAAGAAAACTATTCATATTTAAAGAAAAAAATGGTTAGAAAATTTGTGTTTTAACAAAATAAACAAAATTTTCAATATTAAAATGTGTGAGTACCCGGGTACCCGGTTGCTAAGAGACGTCGAAAAAGTCGGTCATTAACATAAGGGTAAGGCACGCGGTTGTTATGGTGAATTTACAGCGGCTTATGTTTTTTTCTTCTTTTTCTTTTTGTGACTCTGTGGTAGTGTGACAGTGGAGTGACTACTTTTACTATTTAGTCGCGTTGTAACTTATTAAATTAGTGAATAGCCACAATTTAAATAATAAGAAGGATTAACACTTTTACAAAATTTATTTATTAACACAAAACAATTGCAACTACTTTATAATTATTACTGTTTAATATGCACTTATTAGTTTTGCTCTGGTTGATCTTTTCTTGCGGACTGACTCTTGCTTGCAGACTGACTGATCTTTTCTTGCGGACTGACTCTCTGTTGTGGACTCACTATTACTCACGGACTGATTTGCGACGTGATCGACTTCTTTTATTTTAGCGGTTTACGCAGTAGGATACCCCTGGTCTCGACATCTTTGACTTTCCAAAATATTTCTATAATTATCCAAATACGCTGTTTCGATCTTCCGACTATTTTTATGACGTTCCACTCAATACGCGTGTTATATCCCGGATATATTTAAAGCTAGAAGAGTATAATTTTCACATGAGTATACTAAAAGATCTGCAATGCTATAAGTACCCTAATAAATCTGCAAAGTATTACGTGTAGGTTTAAGTTCTTAAAGCACTTATCTACTGATAAGTCAAGTGTTCAAGTCAGTCTATTAATTTCATATGTGAGAGCTGACTTATGTAAACATTCCCAACTAGTTGTGTGGGCCTGTATCTTTTAAATCAACCCTTGGAACTTTAGATAACAAACCCTAGATGTGACAAGTAAGGATATGTTTTGTCTCACGCACTAAAGTTACCCAATAAGAGAATCTTGTACTAAAGATCATTCACAGTCTATCCTTCAAACTATTAACACTGAATAATCGATAGACTAATTGTTGGTTAAATTACTTTTTATAACTTAATGTGAATCACTAATTCTAGTAGAACTTTTATATATCAATAAAGTTAAAGTATATTAATAATATTTGTTTTATTATCCTGCAATAGAAAACTTAACTAACTTACAAGCTCTAAACGAAATACCAAACTTTAAGAAAATTCAATAAGTCTGTTCGGCAAAACCTAACAGTGGCGCAGTCGGTAGGATATATAAAACTATTGTAAGGTGTGTGAAATTCGGGAAAATCATTTTCCGAGCCAATACTAACTTAATAAAGTCAAAATTAAGGTATAATAAAACAAAGATATTTCACAAACTTAAACTAAGTGTACTGTGTGTGTTCCTGAGAAGTATTTACGGTGTTAAAAACATTGTGAACAATTTAACAGTACCTATAAAAGTGGGGGCTTTGTGCATAAAGTAAAAGTATTTGCACGTGTAATTGCGGCATACGAGCAACAAGGACCAGTACGCAGATGAAGATAATACTCTCGCTGTAAGTCAAAAACATATATAAGACATAAGTTTATTTCCTGTTCTCACTTGTGTAATCCAAAATGTCACTCCCAACAACATCAACTACCTCTACGGAATTAGTCCAACAAAAAACCACTACCCTAAATCCTATATACCTGAGCTCAATACCTGAATATATGTAAGCAGAGCGAGTTAAATCAATTTTTAAATGCATGTGATTTGATATATGATGAATTTTACGATGAAAATAACATCGACTGTTTCCAAAACAAGTTAATCTCGCAAAGAATAAATAATAAAATATTAGGAAACGCTAAAAGCGATGTAAATTCACTAAATTTAAATAGAGATCAAAGAGACTTTGAAAGTCTGCACAGAGATCTGGTAATTTCTACACAAAAGAGAAACGAAACACCTTGTGAATTTGGCAACCGTATCGTAAAAGGCACGGCACTTAAAACATTCTTAGCCGGTCTTAATGAACCTCTAGGAACCTATGTCCGGATTAAAAATCCATTATCCATCCCGGACGCGTTGAATTATATTATGGACGAAGAAAATATCACATATACGCGTGGCGTTTTGCACCAACATAATAATAGTAATTTCCCAGCATCTCGGGGTAATTTCCCTTTGTCTAAAGATTATATTAAAAAATCGAAACTGTTTTGCAAACGTTGTAACATAACAAATCATCATACAAATAATTGTAGGATTGGTGGTAGTACTGGGCAGAGAATTAGCAATAGTAATAGTTACGGCACACAAAATAGTGTTCATTTAGTAAACAATAATACTAGCACCTCTGGTCAGAGCAGAAATAGCTAAATATGTACCTTTTGTCGAAAATTAGGACACTTGGAAGATAGCTGTTTTGCAAAAATAAATAAAGTTAACAAGTCTCAAGACAGCCATCATTTAAACTGTCTGGAGGAGGACTCCTTGTCTCAGGAGCCTCCCCAAATGAATTAGAGACATTAAATAAAAATAAATATACTAATAATCCCACCAAACTAAAATCAAATAGAGTATCTAAGAAGGGTAGAAATTTAAAATCAAACAATAAGAAAATAACATTTGAAATGCTAAGTTCCGACGTTAATCTAAACAACGATAATGAGTTGCCTTATTTATACATTAAAGAATGGAATGCTTAATTTTTAATTGATACAGGCAGCAAATGCTCCTTAGTCAATAATGGTTTATTAACTGCCTTACGTGTGAATTTAAATAGCATACGAACAGTAAAAGTAACCCTAATAGCATTGAATTCAACTCGTGTTGTCAATAGGTCAATCGATCTTTCTTTACCAGAATTTAAAGAACCTATAACCTTTTATATATGTGATTTTAGTTCAAAATACGATGGATTATTAGGTATGGACTTTTTAAATAAGATCCATGCTAAAGTGGACTTACCAATGAAAATATTGAAAGCCAAAGACAAAAAATTTAATTTGTCTTTTAATTTGGATAACCCAGTAGAGTTAATTACTAAAGAATCAGTAAATATTACATTAATTCTCAGATGTGAACAAATTGTTACATTTCACATCAATAAAATAAATTGCGATTATCATATGAAACGCTATAATAATAGGGGTATAATAATACATAATGCTTTAGTAAAGATTAAAAATAATCAATTCAAAACTAAAGTAATAAATACAAACGATACACCTGTATACCTGGAACCTGATAATTTGAGGTTATCGGTATTGCTGAGTGATTCGTTTGAAATTTTTAATGTTAAGGAAATTAATCCTAACATAACTAATTCAAACAATACTACCACATGTTCAGGTACTGATAATTTGAGTACACTGGATAAGGAAGTGTTTGAAAATTTTAATTTAAAGGGAAAAACTGATTCTAATATAAACCAAGATAATTTAAACAATATAAATACGTGTCTGTCTACTGAAAATTTGAGTAGTCCGTCACTAGATAACATGTTTGAAATCTTTAATTTAAGAAATTATGAAAATAATTTTAATTCAAGAATGGATAAACTGAATGATAGTGTTCAGTTAGACCATTTAAATAAAGAAGAATTTTTAGTAACACAAAGTTTAATTCACGAATACAGTGATATATTCTTCTTAGAAGGTGACAATTTAAGCTTTACAAATAAAATAAAGCACAAATTAACAGTCACTAATAATAATCCCATATGTACAAAGTCGTATAGATATCCACAAATCCATCGTGCTGAAGTAAAATCACAAATTGACAAACTTCTAGCCCAAGAAATAATACAACATTCAGATAGTCCTTGGTCTTCACCTGTAGGGGTAGTTCCAAAAAAGTTAGACAAATCAGGCAAAGCCAAATGGCGAATGGTTATTGATTATAGGAAATTAAATGAGGTTACCGTTGGAGACGAATACCCGTTACCCTTAATTTCTAATATTCTAGATAAATTAGGCAAAAGTCAATACTTCACACTCTTAGATCTAGCATCAGGGTTCCACCAAATTGAGATGGAACAACAGGATATAGATAGGACGGCTTTCTCCACGGAAGATGGACACTTCTCATTTAATAGAATGCCATTCGGGTTGAAAAATGCACCGGCTACCTTCCAAAGAGTCATGAATAACATATTATCCGGTTTAACACCTGAACAATGCATGGTATACCTAGATGATATAATTATTTATTCAACTAGTTTACAAGAACACGAAGTTAAACTCAGACGTGTTTTTGAAAATTTAAGATTAGCTAACTTCAAATTGCAACCTGATAAATGCGAATTTCTTAAAACAGAAGTTGCTTATTTAGGGCATATAATTACTAAGGAAGGCGTAAAGCCAGATCCGAAGAAAGTAGAAGCAGTAAAAAATATACAACCTCATCAAATTAAAACCACTAAAGATGTTAAATCCTTTTTAGGACTAGTAGGTTATTATAGAAAATTTATTAATAATTTCGCAAAGATCACTAAGCCTTTAACTAAATTATTAAAGAAAAATGTTAAATTTGAAATTTATAATGATTGTATAACTAGTATAGAGGAATGTAAAAATCATCTAACTAGCTCACCCATATTGCATCAGAAAAGACCAAAATAACCATAAAAACGCACATACTGAACGTTGACCTAGTAAACCCTTAATACATAGATGCGTATAGACATACATATCTTCATATGTCATTCGACCCTAACTTACTATAAGAATAGTAAACAGATGTTCAGCATTCATCCCTAATCTTGAGTTACGTTAACAAGAAATATAAATATAATCTAGTATTCACTATTATATCTAAAACACTATTTAATCTTAGTATGTCAAACATGAATGACCTTTACATTAAAATAATGCTACATAAATAAATGTATACTTTACTAAATAAAGTCCAAATTAAATACAGGGTATATATCAAATTCTGTATATACACCTGCACATAAACATTTCATAGATTATAAGTTGAAATAAATACAACGATATTATCGTAATTATGCTGACACGGTGTTAGCATATTCTAGATAGATTGAATTACTATAGACTGGATTATTACATGTTTCTCATTTATTGCTGTTTTGCTGAAATATTCAACTAAGAATATTTTATAGTTGGGTAATTGCAAATTTTGTTGTTTTACTACTCTCGACTACAGTATTATTACTTATTTTATACAATTATTCTTACGAATTCACAATACTCGAAATATTGCACAGTAGTACTATCAATTCTACCAATTTGCAAAAACAGTTAAAATAAAATTCCAATGCAACTAGACAAGGTTAAGTTGCCCCATAATGTTGAGGAATTACATAATTATCAACAAATAATTAAAGTTCATACTTTGCAAGAGAGCTATATTTGTATTAGAAATACCTTTAGTCGAAGTATTTGAATATAATCAATATCAGGTATATCCTTTTCCGATATCCACTAAACATCCCCACGTTTAATCCTTTATTATCCCTACTTATCAATACATTTACATAAGTGAGGAGAGAAATACTTATTTTGTTTCACCTGAACCAGCAACATAACAAAACAAAACAATCTTCCAATAATAAACATAGATTGTTGTGAAGATTTAACCAAGAAGGAAGTCGAAGACATCGACCCACTGGATTTACATTACGCAAATCTAAACGACCTGAGTGACGCCACTAGAAATCTAGATGACATCAAAAAGGAAACTCAGTGATTTGTGTCATAATAATTATAGTGTTTTGTTATATAAAGAAAAATGCAAGTGCTCTAGAATTTGAAAAGGGCAATTAAACGATAATTTGGGTGAACCTAATAATAAAAATTGTGTTTCTATAAGTAATATATTTTCACCCTATTGTGTTAAAAGACAATCAAGTATTGTCAGGACAATAAGACATTCGAATAGTGAGACACCTGAGCATGATCATATTGTTGAGTACAATAGACTCAACTTTGGACTTTTAATATGTTCATTCTCACTCAACGAATAATAACTTTAATTTTAATAAATATTAAATAGTAATTTTGTTTCTAAGTAATATTATTATTTTGCAAAATCCTAACTAATTAAGATTTAGAATTTTATCTTAATATGTTAAACATTATCATAATTGTAATAATGCATCTTTATACTTACTATCTTTATATTACTATATCAATTTTATTTAGTAAATCACTATTAATATTTTACTGATTTCCAATTGACCTAAAACTTTGTATTCTGCTTTATTATGTTTAATTATTTTTATATATTATTTCTGTTATAACAATGAATTTTATGCTTACTATTTTACATTATCATAACTATTTTACTTTAATGTCTATTTACAGATCATTATAGTGACGTTACTTTGATATATCTTTAAGATATCTCATATAATAAATAATGTAATTATTTTTAATCTTAAGAGACTTGCACAAACCCTTATGTACGAATATGTTTATTTCATCCACTTTCATGAACACTTGTACTCTTTACAGAAACCATGTGGCTAGCCACATTAAACATACTATCATGTAACATGTTATATTAAAGAAAACATGTAAAAGTATATTCTTCAAGCTTGAAAAGAGGAATGTTATATCCTGGATATATTTAAAGCTAGAAGAGTATGATTTTCACATGAGTATACTAATAGATCTGCAATGTTATAAGTACCCTAATAAATCTGCAAAGTATTACGTGTAGGTTTAAGTTCCCAAAGCACTTATCTACTGATAAGTCAAGTGTTCAAGTCAGTCTATTAATTTCATATGTGAGAGCTGACTTATGTAAACATTCCCAACTAGTTGTGTGGGCCTGTATCTTTTAAATCAACGCTTGGAACTTTAGATAACAAACCCTAGATGTGACAAGTCAGGATATGTTTTGTCTCACGCACTAAAGTTACCCAATAAGAGAATCTTGTACTAAAGATCATTCACAGTCTATCCTTCAAACTATTAACACTGAATAATCGATAGACTAATTGTTGGTTAAATTACTTTTTATAACTTAATGTGAATCACTAATTCTAGTAGAACTTTTATATATCAATAAAGTTAAAGTATATTAATAATATTAGTTTTATTATCCTGCAATAGAAAACTAAACTAACTTACAAGCTCTAAACGAAATACCAAACTTTAAGAAAATTCAATAAGTCTGTTCGGCAAAACCTAACACGCGTAGTATTTAATTCTAGAAAGTTCACTCGTAAACAATGACACAAGTGCATGGTATGTTGTTGTTTATGTTATCTCCAACGATCACGCGTATTAAGTTATGCGCTGACGAGTAAACAGCTTCGTTATCAAAATGTCTTGATATTTGTACAGGGATGCGCAACCTTTTCTGCGAATTCCAGTTATTGTTTTACACTATAATTTTTGTATGCTCAGACGCCCGCAAAGTCGTAACAATATATTCCAATACTTTTGGAGAAGTATATTGATACGACGGCGCATCAATGTACAAATCTTTTTTTAATGTGTATAGAGTTACGAAAATATTTTGGTATAAAAGGGATGTTCTTAACATGCTGGTTCCTACTAAGTAAAAATATATTAGTAGCGCAACTACGCTATAGAAGTTTATCCAAAATATATATAATTTTCCGATAAATATATATTTCTGTACTTTTGGTTTAAATGTTATGTGCATTAATAGTTGTATAAAGCATATGCTGTGTAATAATAATGCTCAAGATTCACTTCTATAAGCTTTAATCAGATATAATTTGACTAGTGATATTTTGTTTTTGTATCATAATAATTAAATCTAAGACTACTAGATTTCATAATCATTTCATTCTTCCAGCCTCTTTAGTGTTGTACGTAGTCTGCAAGATGGGGCGGTGGACGTCTGTTTCGCTCTGGAGGTTTCTTTACAATGGGTATGTCATCGTTAGAAAGATTGGTAACAGGTTCTTGTCTTAAATCTTCTATCGGTGTAGTTTCTGGTGGGTGTAGCGTTATATTACCTTCGTCTTCTTCATCAGACATTTGAAGATTAGATTTTTCTTACAATATGTCGCTTCCTCGAGGAGCCAAATGGCGAACTGATATTGTACTCTCTCTTCCATCTGCTAATTTAACATGAGCATATTCTGAATTAGCTTCAATTAATTCTACTTCTTCTACCAATGGATCATATTTGCTGTTTCGCACCATCTTTTTCATTAAAACAGTGCCTGGAGTGGTTAGCCATGTCGGTATAGAAATACCACTTAACGATTTACGTTGATGAGTAAACATACGTTCGTGTGAAGTTGCATTGGTAGCAGTACAAAACAGAGATCGTATGGAATGTAAAGCTGTGTTAAGTACTGTTTCCCATTGCGTAATTGGCGTATCTGTCGATTTTAACAATAATGTTACCGCTTTCCAAATAATGCCATTATATCGTTCAACTTGTCCATTCCCTTGAGGGTTGTAGGGAGTAGTATTGCTAGTAGCAATTCCTCTGGCATGTAAGTAGACTTTTAAATCCTGTGACATAAAGGAAGATCCTTTATCTGAATATATAAAGGAAGGCATACCAAAGATATCAAACACTTTTTGAAGGCATTTCTTCGCAG
Source organism: Panorpa germanica (assembly GCA_963678705.1). Classification (NCBI taxonomy): domain Eukaryota; kingdom Metazoa; phylum Arthropoda; class Insecta; order Mecoptera; family Panorpidae; genus Panorpa; species Panorpa germanica. The sequence goes on along the minus strand of OY783211.1, from coordinate 296,648 downwards.
TAGATGACGTCGAATCAGAACATGGAAAAGCAAAGGGAAATCTAGAATATTCGTCTATAATTGTTAGCATGTATTTGTTTCTTGTAGCTGATGGTATTGGCCCTTTAAAGTCTATGCTTAGTCGTTCAAAAGGGGAAGTAGCTTTAATAAGTTTCCCTAAATCATTTTAATGAAATCTGGGTTTCAGTTCTGCACATACTTTACATGAAGCTGTCATTTTTTAAATTTATGTTATATATTTTTTATATTTATGTTATCTTTTCCTGGACGGTAAATTATTTCGTAGTTGTAACATGATAACTCAAGTCTCCATCTCATTATTTTGTCATTTTTAATTTTACCGGCCCTTTTATTATTAAACATAAAAGATACTGACTTTTGGTCAGTAACTAATTGAAATCGATTTCCTATAAGATAATGTCTCCATTTCCTTAATGATTTAACGATAGCATATGCTTCTTTTTCAATTGCTGAATGTCTTCTCTCACTTGCTGACAATGTTCTTGAGAAGAAAGCAATTGGTCTACCAGAATGGTTTAGTGTAGCAGCGATAGCCTTATTAGAAGTCAGTTTCTACAAAAAGGGAACGTTATCTTCTATAGCCATCACTAAAGAGTACCAAACATCATTTTTCAAATTTTCGAATGCTTCTATTAGGTCAGGAGTCATTGGCTGAATTTTTTTTGAAAAATTAGGTATCCACTTAGAGTAATATGCAAATAATCCAATAATCCTACGTAATGATGCTATATCTAAAGGAGGTTGTAACTTTTCTAAGGGATAAAACGATCAGAATCCGGTTTAATAGTTTTATTTGTTATGGTATATCCTAATAGATTGATTGTAGTTACGGAGTAAGTACATTTCTCTTCATTTAATGTTATGCCAAATTTCTTTGCTGCATTAAGAAATTTCTGTAAATTTTTATCATGTTCCTCTTGAGTATGTCTTATCAATAGTATGTCTTATATTGTATGTATCTTATCAATAGTTCTTTGAAAACTGGCTACACCAATAGTTATTCCAAAAGGTATGCGACGAAATTGGTATAGATTATTGCAAGCCTCGAATGTTGTATACTTTCTTTCTTCTTTCTTTATTAAAACTTGATGGTAGGCGCTTTTCAAATCAAGGGTACTGAATATATTATATTTAGCAACCTTACCAACAATTTCGTCTATTTTGGGTAGTGGGTAGGCGTCCAAAAGAGTGAATCGATTAATTGTTCTAGAATAATTAATTACCATGCGTTTCTTGTGATGTTCATTAGATGTGACTAAAACTTGTGCTCGCCATGGAGAATCACTAGTTTCTATAATTCCTTCCTTGAGTAATTTTCTATTTCAGCCTTAATAAATTTCTTATCAGCTTCACTATAGCGTCTTGATTTAATAGCTATTGGCCGACAATCAGGAGTCAAATTAGCGAATAATGATGGGGAAGATATCTTGATGGAAGTTAATCCACAAATATTTAAATCAGATTTGGTCCCTCCAAATTTTATGCACACCGAGTTATGTTGCTTGAGGAAATAATTTCCTAATATAATATCGGTACATAATTCTTTCATTACCGATAGCTTGATTCCTTTATATATATATATTCCCTAACATTTCTATTTCTACATTACAGTATCCAAATATACTTGACTGTAATGATGTAGAAGCCATGTAGACATTCCCAGTACAAGGGATAACTTTTAGTTTCCTCTGATTTGCTGAATCCGCATTGATAAAGCTTTCAGAGCTTCCAGTATCTATTAAAGCGTCAGTGAGTATACCATCCATCTTAATTGTAGTTATAGCAGGAGATAACTGTTTACATGTAGCAACAGATGTTATTGCTGATAATCGTTTAGGAGAAGTAGTTTCTCCTTTAGATAACGTAGAGGAGGATCGACATACTTTTGCATAATGCCCTACCTTTCCACATTTTCTACATATGGATTCTTTAGCAGGACAAACGTTTCTCTTGTGCTTAATATTCCCGCAAAAATAACATTTTGGAGATGCGGCAGCTACTATAACATCATTTTCTGGCATTTGTTTCTTGATGATAATGTTTTCCTGTAAAACAGCATTCGTACTGTGTACAGGAGTATCGTAAGACTTAGAATGGAGTTGAGCATCTTTCATAGCTCGTGCCTGATCATAGGCAACTTGTAGCGTTAGGGTAGTATTTTCTAGTAACCGTTGTCTAATTGTTGTAGAAATTACACCATTTATAAAACTGTTGGTTAGAAACGAAATAGTTTCTAAATGTGTAATCTTAATTTACTATTGTTAGTTTTAAGATGAAGTATTGACATTTTAAATGTTATTGTTATATTTAAGATTTCATGAATATTGTTAGTCATAAGATACCAATACATACAAATAATGTCACGCCGCACAAGGCGCCAAGGGCTGCTAGTCCGAGGTCACACTAAGACGTGTTAGAACACGTCTGTACTGTGCTATCCCCACTCCAAGGGTTTAGCTAAAAACGCATATAATAGGGAGATAGAATTCGTACTTCCTAGGAAACAGACGTGCTTTTTAATATAAACCCAATTATAATATATTTAATTTAGAAACTACAATCGCTAATATAAAATTCGTGATACAACTAGAATATACGCTCTTTTGTGATCATTACTCGAATGATGTATTATAAACTCAATTATAATATTTTAAATTAGAAAAAACACATTAGAGAAAGACATATATAGGCTAACGCTCATGTTTAGCCCTGCGGTGTGTAATTCAAGAAGTTGGTTTATTAATAAATGTATTAAGTGAAATCAACAAGTGTCATCATTTACAAAGTTACTAGCCTCTCTAGAAGAACTCCAAGCAAATAGAATACTCTATATGCACCTATATGTGTAGTGTATATCTGTTTACTAGGAACCAGTCCGAACTAAACACTTTAAGCACAAAGAGTCTGACCTTACAACTCAGACTAGATATAGCTACACACCATTTCTATCCTTCGAACCGGATATTACAACGGTTCAATTTCCATGGTCCTTCGAGCCGGATATTACATCGGTTCACACTAATTTGGTCCTTCGAGCCGGATATTACATCGGTTCAATTTCCATGGTCCTTCAAGCCTGAGCCTACAACGGTTCTACCCGATTGGTTCGATTCCTGTACTAGAGACCACAAGCTGATCCTAAGCGTCAGATGTGTTCGGGATTATTGAGATCGTGCGATTCCACTGTTCTACAAGCTGCTACTGAGAGCTGTCGCGGAGTTCATCAAAATATCAGGCTAGTGACTCTTCCTATTATTATTTTCCGAATTACATGCATGTATATGTCTTTGTTTATCTCATTGAGACAGGCTATTAAAAATTGTTAATTGCCTGATTTGCAGAACGCACTAGTTGTGCGTAATATTGTTATATAATAGTTTCGTTGATTCGTATTATGTATATTAAATTGTTTAAAACATTTAATTCTATTGTGGATTAAAAGTTATTATTGTTTTTTCATTGGTTTGATAAACGCGTTTACAATAAGCTTAAAATATTATACTTTTTTTAACAAACACGTTAAAATACATATATTCTGAGAAATATTGCGTCTCTGTTTTGCATCATAGGCTTATCTTTTTTGCATACGCTTGTTAGGGGTTCATCACTTACACCACTTGAGAGTCCACTTGTTACGACTGTATTTTAAAAAGATAAGTACAAGTACACTCTAGTTAGAATAAATATTCACTTTTAAATATTAAAATATCAAAACTTGAAATAATTTAATATTATAACTTTGTAATATTTAATTAATAATGGCGACTGCAATGAAAAAACTAAAAATTAAATTTGAAAATGTTATCGGTAAATTTGATTTACATTATGAAGAATGTAAAAACTTAAACCCGAATGACAAAAGTTCTTATTGTTTGCATACAATAAAAAATAGAAAAGAGGCAATCACGCCATTGATAGAATCTATCGAGGATTTAGCTATTGATATACAATCATCGCTACCAGAGGATGGCGATGAATATAAAACGATTAAAATTAAGCTTAGTGATTTTCAAAAAAGACATATTGAATTGTTATCTTTGTTTGATAAATTAATAATTGCACATGAACCACCGGTAAATCTGGAATTTGATATTTCCCCTCCACGATCAGTACACTCAAGTAACTCTAATTGCAACCATTATAATAAATATAGATTACCGGAAATTCATTTAAAATCGTTCGATGGCTCAGTTGATAACTGGGCCGAATTTAGAGATTCTTTTATTTTGATGATACATGAGAATCCTGAAATAGATGACGCGCATAAATTTAGATATTTGAAATCCGCGCTACAATCTCACGCACAAAAGGTTATTTACGGACTTGAAACAAGTGCCGTCAATTATCAAATTGCATGGAGCCTCTTAGAGGATCGATATGAGAATAAGCAATTGATGATCACACATCATTTAAAACGCTTAACTGAGACATCCCTTGTTAAGGGAGAAACTGCTAATGGCTTACGTAATTATATCGATGATATAACAAAACATGTTCGCGCATTAAAACGATTAGTAAAGGAGGAACAATTGTACGACACGTTAATTGTTTTCCTAACTGTTAATATTGACAGCCAACGACAATTTCATAAATTTGCAGCAGGTGCATCAGAACCTGTTATATTTAAAGATTTAATGAGTTTCTTATCGCGAAGAGCTCTATTGTTAGACAATTTAAATACAAAATCTAGACAACCTGTAAAGGTACAGGCTAAACAAAGTTTAATCGCTACAAAGGACAACGCGTGTTCCATATGTAAGCGAGAAGGGCATTTTGCTTTTAAATGTCAAGATATAATAAAACTAGAGAAAGAAAGAAATTGATTGCATTAAAAAGATTATGTTTTAATTGCTTGCGTTCTGGACATCGAGTATCAGAATGCAAATCCAAATAATCGTGCTTTAAATGTAAAGAAAGGCACAATACAATTTTGCACAGTGTGGATTCGGGTAAGGACTTACAACCCTCCCCTTCCCCCATGACTGTACTTACTAGCCGATTGAGTACTCGCAAAACAATGCTTGCTACCGCGGTAGTTCAAATTCCGAATAATGAAGGCAAATTAATATTAGCCCGCGCCTTGTTAGATAGCGGGAGCGAATCTTCATTCGTTACACAGACATTAGCAAAACGTTTAAAATTACCTACACAAAATGCAAAGGTGTCGGTAATCGGTTTAAGCGCAAGTAACACTTACGTTACAAAACAAATCACGATTAATGTACAATCAGTACACAGTAAATACAGCAAAGCGTTGCGATGCTATATATTAAACAAGATCACAGATAATGTTCCTATCTGCGATACTGAACAGTTTGATTTGAATCTGCCCACTAATGTGAAGTTGGCAGATCCAAACTATTTTAAATCAAGCAAAATAGATATTTTGCTCGGGGCAGATATCTTTTGGAGCCTATTAGCCATTGGTCGAACAAACCTTGGTAATGGGTTGCCAACCATACAAAAAACAACATTAGGCTAATTGGTGCTTATCAAGGACGATTCAACCGACGCTAAAAACGACCACAGAGTCGCTGAAGTAAAGACCGCCCAAGGATCTTTAAAGCGTTCTGTTCGAAATTTAGCACTTCTGCCATCCCAGTGCTTTTGTGTTAACAGCAATCAAGCTGATATAAAGGCTACAGTTTTAATAGTGTCAAATGAACTAATTAGCTTTAAGCAAATGACTTTGTTTCAAATCGTTATAGAAAAATACCAGAGTATTTCTCCGTGGGGAGTCTGGTTAGAAACGAAATAGTTTTTAAATGTGTAATCTTAATTTACTATTGTTAGTTTTAAGATGAAGTATTGATATTATAAATGTTATTGTTATATTTAAGATTTCATGAATATTGTTAGTCATAAGATACCAATACATACAAATAATGTCACGCCGCACAAGGCGCCAAGGGCTGCTAGTCCGAGGTCACACTAAGACGTGTTAGAACACGTCTGTACTGTGCTATCCCCACTCCAAGGGTTAAGCTAAAAACGCATATAATAGGGAGATAGATTGCGTACATCCTAGGAAACAGACGTGCTTTATAATATAAACCCAATTATATTATATTTAATTTAGAAACTACAATCGCTAATATAAAATTCGTGTTTCAACTAGAATATACGCTCTTTTGTGATCATTACTCGAATGATGTATTATAAACTCAATTATAATATTTTAAATTAGAAAAAACACATCGCGAAGAGCTCTATTGTTAGACAATTTAAATACAAAATCTAGACAACCTGTAAAGGTACAGGCTAAACAAAGTTTAATCGCTACAAAGGACAACGCGTGTTCCATATGTAAGCGAGAAGGGCATTTTGCTTTTAAATGTCAAGATATAATAAAACTAGAGAAAGAAAGAAATTGATTGCATTAAAAAGATTATGTTTTAATTGCTTGCGTTCTGGACATCGAGTATCAGAATGCAAATCCAAATAATCGTGCTTTAAATGTAAAGAAAGGCACAATACAATTTTGCACAGTGTGGATTCGGGTAAGGACTTACAACCCTCCCCTTCCCCCATGACTGTACTTACTAGCCGATTGAGTACTCGCAAAACAATGCTTGCTACCGCGGTAGTTCAAATTCCGAATAATGAAGGCAAATTAATATTAGCCCGCGCCTTGTTAGATAGCGGGAGCGAATCTTCATTCGTTACACAGACATTAGCAAAACGTTTAAAATTACCTACACAAAATGCAAAGGTGTCGGTAATCGGTTTAAGCGCAAGTAACACTTACGTTACAAAACAAATCACGATTAATGTACAATCAGTACACAGTAAATACAGCAAAGCGTTGCGATGCTATATATTAAACAAGATCACAGATAATGTTCCTATCTGCGATACTGAACAGTTTGATTTGAATCTGCCCACTAATGTGAAGTTGGCAGATCCAAACTATTTTAAATCAAGCAAAATAGATATTTTGCTCGGGGCAGATATCTTTTGGAGCCTATTAGCCATTGGTCGAACAAACCTTGGTAATGGGTTGCCAACCATACAAAAAACAACATTAGGCTGGATTTTAATTCCTAATACATTCAATTCTCGGAAAAACACAACGCTGTGTTTTTTAATGCAAAATCGTGAACTTGAGACAATAATAAATGAGGCACCGATTCTCTCGGAAGAGGAAACGGCATGTGAAAAGCATTTCACAGAAACTACCACTCGTGCAGCGAGCGGTAAATTTCATAATATAAACGAACCAATATTAGCATACAGACTAAATACAGTCACCTACGGTATGGCCGCTTCGGCATACCTGGCTATCAGAAGTCCTTCACAATTTGGTTTCGACAACCAATTAAATAATCCAGTTGCTTCAAGAGCAATATTAGAAGATTTCTACGTGAACGATCTGATCACAGGATCTGATACGGTAGAAGCGTTAGTTCAAAAGTGTAAAGAAATAGATGCAATACTAAAACCTGCTGGTTTTATGCTTAGAAAATGGGTTTCGAATGAACCGAAAGTACTTGAACAAATGCAATTGTTCAACGAAAATCATACAAGTGTCACATGGGGTGACACTAATAATACGCGCACGTTAGGAATACAGTGGCGTCCAAGCTCAGACTGTATATCCTACACAATTGACACCACAACGGTAGCAATAGTACCTACCAAACGCAATATACTATCATTTATTTCAAGTATATTTGATCCGCTAGGACTTCTAGCTCCTTGCATAATCGTATTTAAAATGTTATTACAATCGTTATGGTTAAAGAATTTGACATGGGATGAGCCCGTATCAGAAGACATCGCTATTGAAAGGGCGAAAATCGCGAAAGCAATGACTGAGAGCAATATTTCGTGAAAATTTTCTCCTGCGCGTTCTCCACACCACGGTGGTGTGTGGGAAGCTAATATCAAATCAATGAAAACTCATTTGAAAAAGGTTTTAGGGAATACTAATCTCGCGTACGAAGACATGTACACTGTATTAGTCCAAATTGAGTCCGTGCTAAACTCAAGACCCATCCATTCCATATGCAATGACCTCTCAGACCTTACCCCTCTTTCCCCTGGTCACTACCTGGTGGGAAGATCACTGACTGCCATACCTGCTTTTGATCCCGATCATGTGAATCAAAATAATCTACCGAGATTCTTTGCAATACAACAGATTATGCAGCACTTTTGGAAACGCTGAAATCAACTACAACAACGCAACAAATGGAAAACTTCCGTGGGTGATCGACCAGCCGTAGGCTAATTGGTGCTTATCAAGGACGATTCAACCGACGCTAAAAACGACCACAGAGTCGCTGAAGTAAAGACCGCCCAAGGATCTTTAAAGCGTTCTGTTCGAAATTTAGCACTTCTGCCATCCCAGTGCTTTTGTGTTAACAGCAATCAAGCTGATATAAAGGCTACAGTTTTAATAGTGTCAAATGAACTAATTAGCTTTAAGCAAATGACTTTGTTTCAAATCGTTATAGAAAAATACCAGAGTATTTCTCCGTGGGGAGTCTGGTTAGAAACGAAATAGTTTTTAAATGTGTAATCTTAATTTACTATTGTTAGTTTTAAGATGAAGTATTGATATTATAAATGTTATTGTTATATTTAAGATTTCATGAATATTGTTAGTCATAAGATACCAATACATACAAATAATGTCACGCCGCACAAGGCGCCAAGGGCTGCTAGTCCGAGGTCACACTAAGACGTGTTAGAACACGTCTGTACTGTGCTATCCCCACTCCAAGGGTTAAGCTAAAAACGCATATAATAGGGAGATAGATTGCGTACATCCTAGGAAACAGACGTGCTTTATAATATAAACCCAATTATATTATATTTAATTTAGAAACTACAATCGCTAATATAAAATTCGTGTTTCAACTAGAATATACGCTCTTTTGTGATCATTACTCGAATGATGTATTATAAACTCAATTATAATATTTTAAATTAGAAAAAACACATTAGAGAAAGACATATATAGGCTAACGCTCATGTTTAGCCCTGCGGTGTGTAATTCAAGAAGTTGGTTTATTAATAAATGTATTAAGTGAAATCAACAAGTGTCATCATTTACAAAGTTACTAGCCTCTCTAGAAGAACTTCAAGCATATAGAATACTCTATATGCACCTATATGTGTAGTGTATATCTGTTTACTAGGAACCAGTCCGAAATAAACACTTTAAGCACAAAGAGTCTGACCTTACAACTCAGACTAGATATAGCTACACACCATTTTGATCCTTCGAACCAGATATTACAACGGTTCAATTTCCATCTTTTATAAACTCATCCCTATTGGTCTCCAAAGTTACAGCTTTACAATCATTTGCTAGTTGTCTGAGACTTGTTAAATATTTATCCAGTATTTCATTTGGTTGTTGCCGTCTCGTGGCTAGTAAGTGTCGAGCGTAAATTTCATTTATTGGTTTTTTATAAATTAGTCGAAGGGCGTTAATGGCATTTTCATATGTTTTGCAGTCAGCTATATATTCGTATATACTAAAAGAAATATGATTTACCAGGAGTTTCAATGAATCAGGATTTTCTACGATTTCCAGATAATTTTCGAAAGTTTTCAACCAATATATCCATTCTTTTGTTGCAGTATTTGAATTTGGATCTGTTTGAAATTTTTCCGGTTTTAGAGGATTCGACATTTGAAATTATATCTGATTAAAATGTAATAATAATGCTCAAGATTCACTTCTATAAGATTTAATCAGATATAATTTGACTAGTGATATTTTGTTTTTGTATTATAATAATTAAATCTAAGACTACTAGATTTCATAATCATTTCATGCTGGTTCTTTGCAAGTAAAAATATATTGGTTGCAACTAAGCTTAATAAAGTTTTTGAGTTAAATATATGGTAATTATATACGTATATTTTTCCCAAAGTTTTGTGTATGTTTTTATACAATCGTAAATCTTATACCACGTATTTTAACTGCAATAGATATGCAACACGTGTGTTGCGGCTTTGCGAAGGGAAATTAGAATTTCAAATTTCATATATGTAAAAAGATAATATATGAATTAGTCTTTCTGGAAGAAGATACAAACAATATTTTTATATTCATAAAGTCATGATACTAGTGAAGTGTAAAGACTTTAATTTTAAATTGATGTAATTTGTGTAATAAAAATCGGTATGTGTGGAGAGTAAGCAAGCGTCCTCTCAAGGACCGGATTATTAACAGCCCCAGTTACGCTTTGGTGATGAGTCATACGAATGACACATTTTACCCCTTTAATAAGGCAAGCAAATTGCAGAGAACTACGCCCAAGCAAAGTCAAGCGAGAACAGAGGAACAAATGAACAGAAGGAATTAGAAAGTCAGTCATTACATCCAATGACAACTATTACCTATGAAGAAGAAAACAATGGTTTAAATACCGAAAAAGAGAAACAGTTATATACTGCACTGAAAAAGGAAAGAGGAGAAAAAACAAAACTACTTAAAAAAGTCGAACAATTGGAAGCGCGGATGCGCCAATTGGAAGAAAGGGAAAGCAGTCGGGCTGATTACAAAACAAGTAGTCAAACTGAAACTGATAAATATGAGACAGATAAAGAAGAACTAAATAGAGAGACCGATTGGATCGTAAAAAAAAGAGAAAATCTAAAAAAACGCAAACCAAATGCATCACCTTACATCACTCCTGAAAAAGATGTAATCAAAAACCAAGCACAAGCTAAAAACGATACTGAAATTGATCAACAACGAAATGAGAAACCAATTAAGACAAGTGTTCGTCCGCCCCCTATTAATGTAGGGGGTATAAAGGAATATGAGATACTCTATGAAATCTAAAAAATACTACCGATCAAGAGTGCAAGGTAACGGGACTGAGTAATAACGCATGGAAAATTAATACGCCTAATCCCAATGCGTACAGAGCGTTAGCGCATAAATTGAATGAGAAAAAATTTCGGTGGCACACATATAAAGACAAGAATGAGAGATCAGTCAAGGTCATGGCTAAAGGATTACATCCTTCATGTGAAAAAGATGGCATCATTGAAGATCTCAAAGCTAAAGGACTAAACGTGTTGGATGCAGTAAATATCATTAAAAAAGATACAAGGATCCAGGAAAATGGTGAAAAAGTAACTACAAAGCGAGGACTACCACTTTTCATGCTTACCTTTGACAACAAAGAAAGCATAGAAAAAATTTACGGCATTAGAACCACACTTAACATTATTGTTAAAATAGAGCCAATACGTAAAAATACTCGGTTAATTCAACAATGCAAAAGATGTCAGAAATATAACCATACACAAAGCTATTGCAAGAAAGATCCGAGATGTGTCAGGTGCGCTGGCAAACATAATACCCTGAACTGCACAGTTAGCAAAAATACAACGCCCATATGCGTCAACTGTAAAGGAGATCATCCAGTTAGCTACAGAGGATGTGTAGCGGCCATAAAATTTTAAAATAGAAGAGACAATCTTTTAAGGCCGAAGCAACAGACACAATCCAGACATACGCAAGAAAAGGACAATTATCCCGTTCCTAGCATAAGCAGCGAAATGCCAAGAAAACTATATAGCAAAGTTGTCAGCGGAGGAAAAGAAAAATCAACAATTAAAGAAATGCCTAACTTGATTTTAAACAGCATGAATGAACAGCAAATTGTTAACAAACAAATATTTAAAAAAATTCAGAGTTTAGAAACTCAATTAAAAACAATGCGACAAAAAAATAGAAATGAATAACGTGGTAACAATAGCTGCCTGGAATGCAAACGGATTACAAGGACGTATTCATGAACTAGAGCTAATCATTCGCTTACAGAAAATTGATATATGCCTTGTGTCGGAAACACATTTTACACGAGAGTCGTATATTAAACTTAATAACTTTAACATATACAAGTTAATTTATCCGACAAATAAAGGGAGGGGAGGAACCGCCATAATAATTAATAAAATAATCAAATATAACGCTGACGTAAACATCGAAACAGAGTAAATGCAAGTGACGATAGTGTCAGTGCATATACAAAATAAAAGGTTCAAAATATCAGCCATATATTGTCCACCGAGATAAAACTTAAAAAAAGAAAACTACGCAAACCTGTTCAAAACATTAGACAACAAATTTATTATTGGTGGACATCTCAACGCCAAAAATACTTTCTGGGGCTCTCGATTAACAACGGCCAAAGGAAAGGAGCTCTACCAGGCTGGATGCGAACAAAAATGCGACTTCTTATCCACAGGAATGCCAACGTACTGCCCAACAGATTGTGATAAAATTCCAAACCTGATTGACTTTTTTATTATTAAAGGACTGTCGAAGAACTATATGCACATTGTTAGTGATGAAACAATATCGTCGGATCACACTTTGATTATACTCATATTAGCAGCTCTGTAATAATAAAAAGTGCACCACCAAACCTTACTAATAATAGAACTGACTGGGAAATATACCTCCAAATGGGATTACAAGTTATCGGCCAATCTCATTATTACCAGTATTATCAAAATATTCGAGAAACTACTGCTGAAGAGACTGAAGCCAATAATATCTGAAAGAAATCTAATCCCTGACCATCAATTCGGATTCAGAAGTAAACACACGACCATTGAACAAGTCCATCGGATTACCAATATTATTGAAAAAGCACTGGAAACACAACTATGTTCAAGTGTCTTTCTTGATGTGGCACAGTCATTCGACAAAGTATGGCATCAAGGATTATTATACAAACTGAAAAAAGATTTACTTGGTGATTGGTAACATATTCTTAAATCTTATCTCAAATGTAGACACTTTAGAGTGAAAGTGGACGATGAGTACTCAGATATGAAACAGATAAAAGCAGGAGTTCCGCAAGGCAGCGCCCTTGGTCCAGTTCTGTACTTATTATATACACGGGATATACCACAATCTAAGAACAGTAAAATAGCCACATTTGCAGACGACACAGCGACAATGGTTGTTGGGAAAAATGAGGAAGAGGTTACCAGAAAACTACAGCATTCACTAGACGAGGTTTGCAAATGGACAAAGAAATGGCGAATTAAGCTGAACGAAGCCAAATCCACGCACATCAACTTTACAAATCGAATAACTACTCCTCTTACAGTTACTATCAACAGCCAAAAAATACCCTATTCCAACACAGCGAAACACCTTGGCATGACGCTTGACGCGAAGCTCAAGTGGAAGGAGCATGTTAAGATGAAAAGAGAACAGCTTAATAATAAATTCAGGAAAATGCACTAGCTTATGCGAAAACATTCTCAGCTTACAGTGCACAACAAACTGTTATTGTATAAGCATATACTGAAAACCCATATGGACTTATGGTATACAACTTTAGGGTTGTAATAAGAAAACAGATTTAACAAAAATCCAAACTTTCCAAAATAAAGTACTACGGAGCATTACAAATGCGCCCTGGTACATACGGAATGATAATTTACACCGTGATCTAAAGATGCTCACCGTAGACGAAGAAGTCAGGAAGGCAGCAAGCAAACATCTACTGCGACTGCAGAACCACCAGAATGAAGAAATTCTGCAGCTGCAAGCCGGAAGACTTGACCCTGTGATTCTGCTACTACAAACCACACACGTGGTTTTTTAAATTTTGGAACTAGTCAGAGGAATAGATCAATTATATTTAACTTTTTTATATATAAATTACTAGATAAGCCACGCTTAGTTGTAATATTCTTGTAAATAAAACAAAAAAAATATTCATAACGAGTTTATTTGAGAGTTTTATATAGAAAGTTCTATTTTTTTATCACCTCAGATTAGGTGAGATTATCCGCTGAACTTGAGCATATTATTAAGCGGAGGAAAAGATACTAACTAGGATTCCCTTAGTAGCGGCGAGCGAACAGGGAAGAGCTTAGCACTGAACCCCCTAGCCGATTACGGATAGTGGGAAATGTAGTGTATAGGAGGATTCATTTAACCTGAGATCATGTAGCGCGTTTAAGTCCATCTTGAATGGGGCCAATTACCCAAAGAGGGTGATAAACTGTTACAGATTTTTTAACCACGAGACCGATAGCAAACAAGTACCGTGAGGGAAAGTTGAAAAGAACTTTGAAGAGGGAGTTCAAGAATACGTGAAACCGTTCAAGGGTAAACCTTAGAAACCCGAAAGTTCGAATAAGAGAATTCAGTATCTTACATTCGGTCGAGCATTGCATTTTTGTGATGATATATTTAACGACTCACGTCATTTTTATGTAACACTGAATTTGTCATGTTAACTTGGCTATGGAGGTATGCACTTTTTCTCTAGTATGACGTTGCAACTCATTGGATGTAAATCTAAGGTCCCTTATTAGTAACCTGTTTTATATATATATATATATATATATATATATATATATATATATATATATATATTTCGGTATATGTGATTTAGACCATCAATGCTTACCCGATTAACTTGTTCGATGGTATAACACATAATATTGGGCCGCCTACAAGGCATTCAAACTATTTTCACGTGTGTATCTGAATTTGGCTATCAGAGCTAGTGCTGTTACTGAAACCGTTATACTGTTGGAATTTAGTATATTGAATAGACCCTTTATATTGGTTAGCAACGGTTTAGCTTTAGGTACTCTCAAAACCCGTCTTGAAACACGGACCAAGGAGTATAGCATGTGCGCAAGTCATTGGGGTTTAATAAACCTAAAGGCGTAAAGAAAGTAAAGATTCACTTTCCAAGTGAATTTAGGAAAGATGTGTAATCCTAATGATTGCACCGCACAGTAGCGATGCTGACGTGCAAATCGATCGTCGGAACTGGGTATAGGGACGAAAAACTAATCGAACCATACAGTAGCTGGTTCCCTCCGAAGTTTCCCTCAGGATAGCTGGCATTTAAAGTCTTATCCGGTAAAGCAAATGATTAGAGGCCTTGGGCCGAAACGACCTTAACCTATTCTCAAGGCTGCTTAAATAGTGAAGCCACAGATTTGGATCAGAGTGCCAAGTGGGCCACTTTTGGTAAGCAGAACTGGCGCTGTGGGATGAACCAAACGCTGAGTTTAGGCGCCTAAATGACGTTTATGGGACACCATGAAAGGCGTTGGTTGCTTAAGACAGCAGGACGGTGGCCATGGAAGTCGGAATCCGCTAAGAAGTGTGTAACAACTCACCTGCCAAAGCAATTAGCCCTGAAAATAGAAGGCGCTGAAGCGTTATGCCTATACTCAGCCGTTGGGGCAAGTAAAGTGTTTATAGCTTTGTTATAATTATTATAAAGCCTCAATGAGTAGAAGGATTGCGGTAGTGTGCCCAAAAGGGTCTGATTGTCAGACTGCCTGGAGCCGCCATCGGTGCAGATCTTGGTGGTAGTAGCAAATACTCCAGAGAGGCCCTGGAGGACTGACGTGAAGAAGGGTTTTGTGTGATCAGCTGTTGCACACGAGTCAGTCGATCCTAAGCCCTAGGAGAAATCCTAATGTTGATATAGTGTTTTTACAAAAAAAAATTTAATAAATTTTTAATGCATTTGTGTTTGTTTGTTAAGTATTTTATTATATATTGTTTGCGTAAAAATATAGCAACAATACATAAGTTGCGTAGAATATAGCAAAATACTGTGCGTAAAAATATAGCGGGAATATCCTAATAAGTATTTTATTATATATTGTTTTGCGTAAAAATATAGCAACAATATATAAGTTGCGTAGAATATAGCAAAATACTGTGCGTAAAAATATAGCGGGCCTATTCTGGAACCCGGCAGCGGAACCGTTAACAAGTCGGGCCCTCGAAAGAAAGTTCGTCGGGGTTACCCACAAAGACCTGGAGACGCCGTCAGGAGATCCAGAAAGAGTTTTCTTTTCAGTATGAGCATTCGAGTTTTCTAGAATCCTTTAGCAGGGAGATAGGGTTTGGAATGCGAAGAGCACCGCAGTTGTGGCGGTGTCTGGATCTTCCCCTCGGACTTTGAAAATCCAGGAGAGAACCACGTGAAGGTGTCGCGCCGGTTCGTACCCATATCCGCAGCAGATCTCCAAGGTGAAGAACCTCTAGTCGACAGAACAATGTAGGTAAGGGAAGTCGGCAAATTGGATCCGTAACGTCGGAATAAGGATTGGCTCTGAGGATCGGGGTGTGTTGGGCTTGGTATGGAAATGGGTTGTGGCTAACGTGCCGGGCCTGTGCGAGGAGGACGACTCTCGTGGTCGCGATCTTAGTTCGGTCTTGTGCTTTGGCCTCCCATGGATCTTCCTTGCTGCGAGTCTTTTAATACCGATCTTTCGGGATCACACTGTTGTTTTCTTCAGCCACCATTTAACGATTAACTCAGAACTAGCACGGACTAGAAGAATCCGACTGTATAATTAAAACAAAACATTGCGATGGCCCTAGCGAATGTTGACGCAATGTAATTTCTGCCAAGTGCTCTGAATGTCAACGTAAAGAAATTCAAGCAAGCGCAAGTAGACGGCGGGATTAACTATGACTCTCTTTTAGTCCTGGGCAATATGTACCATCTCCCGCCGTTTACGTAAATATAGCATAAATATAGCATATGCTGTGCATATTCTATTTTTGCCTAATGGCAAGAGAAATGGTACGGACCTTAAACTACAACCCGTCCTGAGCAAAAGTGGCTGTGTGCCTAACGAGTACCGTTACAGAAACTGCTCAAGACCCGCAATGAGTTATGTCGTGGTGAAATATAACTCCGTGACAGAAAACTGCATGATGTCGAGGTTGGGGCGTGTATGACTCGCCTTGCAGTTTTTATTAAGCCTCTTAGGTTCAGGGTCCTTAAACCTCGACTCAACGGGAGTGCTGCGTATCATGTGAATGGAAATACACATTTATGTGTTCAACATTAAGTTAGTTGTACTTAGGCTCAGCAAAAGGTGCATCCCACCATGTCCCTACCGACCACTCCAGATAGTGCTAAGGGCAACCATTAGCGGAGGGTTTTAATGGGTTAAGGGCGTGCCAGGCCCTTAATCTTTATCAGCAGGCGCTACCAGAAATAATCTAGAGCAGAACCGATCGGGTCCACCGACCTATCGGCCTGCTGAGACAAGTGACGAAGAAGACGACAGCTATAGAGGCATGTAGGTGCATCGGCAGAGGAAGCATAGAGATGGTTACAATGCGGAGATCCAAGTAGCAGACCGCAAGATCAGATGGTCGGACAGAGAGATGCGGCTTCTTGCCTCATTAGAAACTAGGGGCATAGAGATAGAAGTCAGATTTTTAAACCAGTTTTTGTTACAGCAAGTAGAATTTTCAACACGCACGCTCGAAGCTATCAAAGCGCCAAAGACCTTAGTCGACGAGGCCCGACGCAACCGTGTCCAAGCCAGTAGTGGAACTTCCATAAGCAGTGCTGAGGAGGTAGCTAGTGGTTTGGCGGACAGCAATGTAGTTTACCCAAGTCCTAGTGGTAGCAGGTCCCGTGGAGTAGACGACGACCCTAGTCCTTGTGGCAGCAGAACAGGTGATAGCGATGAGCGCGTGGCTATTATTCACCTCAGTGAGAGCGAGGACCATCTGAGTACTAGTAACCAGCGGGCAATACGGTTGGCTGTCGAGGCACTGCTGGGTGAGACTGTTGTGCCTGGAGAAGGCTTTGTCATCCAAGTTCTTCGGCAAGCGGGTTTCAAAGCCTTAAAAGGGCAAAACGTGAGCAGTATCCTCGAGCGGTGGCTGCATAAGTGCTTCACCATCTTAACATCAGCACCAGCACCACGCAGTGGTGATCAACATCACAAGCAGCGCCGTAAGCGGAACAAGAAAGCCGAGAGAAGAAGCGAATATGGTGTAAAGCAGAAACTTTGGACTTACATCAGGAAGAGGGCAGCGCAGAGAGTCTTGGATGATCATGCTACTATGAGCCACTCGCTCTCTGTTGTGGAGGAGAACTGGAGTGGCATAATGGGACAGCCTTCTACAACAGGTTTCCTAGAAGAGAGGAGAGTGGCAGACTCCTCTAACCCTGTTTGGCAACCTGTCACCATGGCTGAAATAGAAGCTGCTTCCATGAAGCTGTCATCGTGTCCAGTCATAGATGCTATTACAACCAGGCAGTGGAATGCGGTCCCTTCTTGTGTGACAGCGCTAGTTTACAATATCATCATGATGCAAGGCCACATACCATCCAAGTTACTTTTATCTGACACCATTTTTATTCCAAAAACTCTGGCCCCGGAGCATGCATCGCAGTTTTGCCCTATTTCGTTGTCCAACAATATTGTTAGACAATTCCACAAGATCCTGGCAAGACGAGTTAAGTCTTTATGTTTGACCGACGCAAGACAGCGAGCCTTCATTAAGGCGGACGGAGTGGCCGAGAACGTCACCATTTTAGACACTGAACTATCAGTCGCTAACTCAGAGCTCCGTCAAGTGCATGTGTCTCTTCTAGATATCACCAAAACATTTGACAGTATATCACACCAGGCTGTTCATGAGGTTTTAGCCTCCAAATGCTTACCAGCTGACTTTGTGTCCTATATGTCGGCGGTATATAAAGACCCTTAGACCCGTTTCAAGGTAGAGCGTAGCACAAGTGAGGTGTATGCAGTCAAGAGAGGTGTGAGGCAAGGGGATCCATTGTCACCTATCATCTTTAATCTGGCAATGGATGAAGTAATAGTTGCTATTCCGCAAGAGGTCGGGTTCGTACTAGAAGGGCAAAAGGTGTCTTGTTTGGCCTTCACAGACGACCTTGTTGCTGTGACTTCCACAGCAGCAGGGATGCAGTTTGCCCTTCGAGAAATCGTTAAGAGGGCTGCCAGTATGAACCTGTCCTTTAGCGAGAAGAAATCTTCGTCCATCTCCCTTATTTTAGCAGTGAAGATCAAAAAATCAAGTTTGTTGATGTGGAATTCCAGATTAGCACCGAAAAGATAAAAGCAGTGTCATCCCTTGCAGAGTGGCGGTACTTAGGAGTGGACTTCAGTGTGAAGGGAGCGAAGACGGTTGAGACAGATGTTTCAACAGCCTTGCCTCGCATCTCAGCAGCTCCACTGAAGCCCCAACAACGTCTGGTCCTCTTGAGGACATACCATATACCGCAATTTTTCCACGCGCTCGTGCTAGGGAATGTGACAAAAGGCCGATTGCTGCAGCTGGATAAGTCAGTAAGCAAACACATCAGGCAGTGGTTGCGCTTGCCCAAGGATGTGTCCCGCGGATACTTCCATGCTGCAGTAAAAGACAAGGTCCTTGGTATTCCTGCGTTTATCACCACCATTTCTGGGATTACGATAGCCCGCTTAGCTGTGTCTATTAATGAGGTAGCCGTAGAAGCATTTCGAACCACAAGAGTGCAGCGTAAAGTCTCATGGTATACAGCGGTCCTGCGTAACTTCGGTGTAGCGTCAAATTCTGCTACAGACCGTAAGCGGTATTGGGCCGGGGTATTACACAAATCAGTTGATGGGACTGAATTAGTGGAGTCTTCTAAGGTGCCTGCATCAACGGAGTGGGTAGATCGTTATTCCCACCATATTCCTAGAACAAACTATGTGCAACACGTCCATGTACAAATTCCTTGCTTACCAACTGCAGTGTGGACGTCAAGAGGGTCGCGCAAAGCAGGCAGGGATGTCCGCTGCATAGCCGGCTGCTCAGATACAGAGACTGGGGCACATGTTGGTCGAGAACTTAGGCACGATGCCATCGCTCGAACACTGAACACCGCACTAAGCAAAAAGGGGTAAATTTCGTGAAGATATATTTACTTCAGGTGTAGTGTTGTTCTAGTAACATTTTGATTGTGTAAGACTTTTATAAACATATGAGGGTACTCTTGTACATTGAGGTTTTTTTATAATAGTGATTATATTAATAAGGTACATTTTTGTTTATCCTAAGATAAGTTTATCATGATATCTCTAAACGTAAGGGACATGTAGCTTGTCACCGGCTCCATGTTCCAGTATTATAACGTGAATTCTGGACAATAAACTTTTTAAATAGGGGCTCTTGAACGGCTAGGGGAGAAGGGGCTTGTCTCTAAGTCGGTGTTCAGGCCTTGGTCTAAACATCGACTTGGAGACGCGCTTTTCTAAAGCCAGTCCGAACGAGGGTGATTTGCGGTGAGTCGGCGCTTGGGTAACCAATCGTCAAGAGAAGGAGTCAACTACGAAGTTTAGGGAAATTGATGAAGTTAGGGAGGTTTCTCCGAGGAGAATACACAAAGCCTAATAGAGATACCTAAAGTAGGAGATATGTATGTTAAAAGGGAGGGTGACGATTGTCAGATGTCCTGAATGACCCCCTGACACGACTCCGACTTTATAGCACTGCTATGAGCCTCCTCGTGGCTCCTTCACCAGGAGTTCCTTTACTCAAGGAGGGAAGCCCTGTCTCCAAGTCGGTGGTCAGGTCTTATTCTGAACTATGACTCTCTTGTTGATGATGCATTAAAGGATAAGCAGGTAGCACTCACCGGTGTCACTATTGGAAATCTGCACTCGCAAAATAGTAGTTCCACGGGCGAAATAAGCAATGAATAATGATATGAGAAGGATGTTCCTTGGCAGATCCTTCAGTAAGCTATAGGCATTAGGTGCTAGTTTACTTATATGTAAAAAAAATAAGTACTGGTTAAGATGAGCACTGGCTCTAGTAGGAAAAATTTAAAGGCCCATATACTTAGTACAACACAGATTAAAAATAATAGTGAAGATTATGCTCCCGACTTCATCGGACATAAAAGGGGAGCAAAACTCGATCGTGCCATGATTCTGCCTATTTACAACAAGACAGAGGGTCTGGCCTGCCCATTATGTGCAAGTAGGGATAGCAATATCCTTTGCATGTCCTTTAAGGACCTTAAAACCCTGTTAAGGCCCACCACAAAAGCGATCGAGTAGTATATACATGTAAAGTCTACAAACTCACATTTAAGAAACAGAATGGCGTGGTGTGCCATATGCCAAAGTGTCATAAAGTTCCTACCGATGTGCCCGAAGAACATGACTTTAGGTGTGTTGCTGTCAGATGCGGTAGGAGCTTCCCATCCAAAGAGAATTAGGACAGTATGAGAGACATGCTCATCCTGTATTAAGAAACAAGCATTGCATTGAGCAAGCGTTGCAAGGAGGTAGTAAGCGTAGACGAGTCCCGGTAAGGGAAAGTGCTAGCAATGTAGTAAGTGTGAAGGAGACAGAGGTTAACTCTGTAACCCAAGCAAAAATAAGTCATAGTCCTAGTAACTCAGACAATGTTGAATTAGCAACTTGTCAAGAGGTACTTACAAATACCTCAGCGACAGAATCGACTGCGAGGCAGAAGAGTAAGTAGTGACTTGTCCGTAAGAAGAAGAAGTAGTCGATCCTGTTGGTATCTTAGGATACAGACTCAATGAAGATTGGTTTTCCAATCTGCCATGTAAATGGATGAGCTGGCAAACTCATAATGATCTAAGGGTAGAAATTGGTAAAGCGAATGTGAAGTTAGATGAATTTATAAGAGACGTGCCGAGTAGAGACGAAGTGGAAGGTTTAGTAAATGATCTCGTACACGCTTTGCAATGCAATTTAGTTACCGCTAAGCCAGTAGAGAGAAACAAAGCTCCTAAAAGGGCGCGTAAGAGTACCCGTAGAGGTGCTCCGAGTCACAGGGAAAAAAGGTTAAAGTTCGCGAGGCAACACGAT